>OY282585.1:6151260-6690247 GCA_958298965.1 Chrysolina haemoptera | reverse complement strand
AGGTACACTCCACGGGTGTTTATGATTATTATTATTATATATATATATATTTTCATCCGTTTGAATTATAACAGTTTGGCCCTGTGTCTGTAGCCCCAATACATCCGGAGGGCGCACTGAGCAGAGAAGTGAACCAAGGATGACAGCCTTCTGCATTCGTCCAGCTAAGATTTCTGCCGAATCACGTCAAGCCAGTATGATTTTTAGATTAGAGAGCAGCGTGTCCGTTATTCCACCAAGGACGCCTATAATCAGAACCACCATTAAGATGGTTTGGGTACAGCCTGCGGAGTTCAAAAAGTAAATCTCGATATTTAGTCCGTTTTTCCTTCTCTTTTCGGACGATGTTCCTTTCGCCACGAGCCGAAAACTCTATCTCTATCTATCGTCTTACTTTAATGGTCGAGGAGGACTACATCAGGCTTATTTGCTTGTATTTGCCTGAGGGTGGGGAATAAGTAGTTCCAATAAACTAGACACTTCTCATTCTCCACCACAGACTCATTATCCTCCGGAGCATAAGGCAACACTGATGTTTCGTTTATACCATACGAGTGTCGTAGATGGTAGTACAACAGTCGTAGCGCCGTTTTATGTCTGTGGACATAGGCTGAGACCGCATAAGCTTGACACTCAGACAGCAAATGCATTATGGTCTCAGGCGCCCCACGACACGCTCTGCATCTAGTGTCCGGTATCTCTATACCTATTACGCGACTGCGGTAGACCAGGGTGTTGAAGACACCATCATGGCAGGCCATTATGAATCCCTCGGTCTCCGACTTCATCTCACTTGATCTGAGGAATGCGTATGTCAAATTCTTGGATAAGTTTAGGTCTTCAATATTTTTGAAGAAGACCCCATGGATTGGCTAATCCTTATGAAGCTACAGGAGGATTTCATTCTCCGCAGCTTTAATGTGAGATTTTTACTAAACGGGCTCCAACTCGGGACAGAGTTTGGGTCTCCTCGTTCAGTGTCGAAAACGAGACCAAGTTCATCGGCCGCTCATGCTGCTGCCTTGAAAAGGAATGCTCCAATATTTGGCCGCGGACCATGCATGGAAGGGGATCTGAACTCCTGATAACTTTACAGACTCCATCCAGTATCATTCTGTTATGTAGACACTGCAAACTCAAAAGTCCACGGCCTCCGGTTGCTAGGGGTGCCGCAGTTGTATCCGCGAGTGTTTCTGAGTGCAACGGAGAATGGCAGAAGTGAGATGCAGAAGAGAAGAGGGTTCAGGGAGTCTCCCTGAAATACGCCACTTCTGAAGATAACCTCTGGGGTGGAATTCTGTGTACCATAGAATTCTATTGTCGATAGAAAAGGTGAGATGACATCATGGTTGAATTCATGAGAGAGGAAGAGACAAAACTGTCGACAATAGAATTCTATGGTACACAGAATGCCACCTCTGCTCTGTTTGGACTCTGACTTGACCAGATCCTATGGTAAAGCGAGTCTTCCAGAGCGGCATCAGTTGTTCAGTGCATCCCACTAATGGATCGGGTACCGTAAGGCATCTGAGCAAATGCAAGATGAGCTCAAGCAAAATTGTATCAAATGCCTTTCGGTAGTCGATCCAGGCCATCGAAAGGTTACGCTTGTACTGCACGGAGTCCTGCGTGATACATCTATCGATGAGCAAGTTCTCCTTGCAGCCAGACCCCCTTCTTTGACCCTCTTTGCTCATTATTATTATTATTATTATTGAATGAAGTCCATTTCACGAGTTATAAAGAAATGTTGTTATAGAAAAAAAAATTACGCATTTATTTCTACCATTCCTATATCCCTATGATGAACTATAAATCAATCAACCAACTCTTTTGGAGCAAAAAACAAAGAGTTGTTTGCATTGAGTTTCTTGGACGAAATACAAACTGCAAGATATCTACCAACTAATATTCGAGTCTAGACTGCAAAAGTTGTCGGAAAATGTTTTTTGAGTTTTGAGCCATCGAACGAATCTACTCGATTTATTGGAAACTATCAGTCAAACATAGTAATCTTCTAAAAAAGAAATAGGGGTAATTTCAAGCATCCGTCATTACTTCAGCAAAGAGATTGAACCCCCGACGCAAGGTGTCAGCCACCCTCAACAAGTCCAGAAAGTTTCCTCCACAAACAAGTATAAAGGAAGTATAATAATAACAGTCCATATTCACTTCAGTATCTGGTTGACAATATTAAAAAGAGCCTCCTTGTATCTGTTGGCATTTAAAAAGCATGTTTCCACTGAACCATTTCTTAACAAGTTTTTAAATTATTTTGTCAACGGATCGGATCAGGGAAATTGGTCAAAAATTTGAGGGGTCATCTAGATTGCCCCCTTTGTGCAAAAGAGTAATAATGGATGTTTTCAAAAAGTAGGGGAAGAAACCATTTCGGAAAGACTGATTTATCAGCGATACTAATACTTCAAATATCTACATCAATTAGGAGATTTTCAATAATCCTAATGGATATTTCGTCATAAACCAGATGCATTCTTATTCTTGATATCTGTGATAGATTCAATAAGTTAATTTATGTTGGTGTCATATATATCATATAAAATTGTCATTTACTGTGTAATTTTTCAATTATTCAAAAAATCAAATGGTTCAACCATAATTTCTGTCAATTTTTGTGCTATGGAGAACAGGAATTCATTAATCTCTTGTATGTCAACACGATTCCTTTTTTAATTTTCCTCCCAGATAATTTATAATCGTTCTCTTATTTTATTGTATTTCACATTGATATGTAGTTTCTAGTAAGAGATACTTGCCTGATAAGCTGACAGCGTTCATTATTATTCTCAGAGCCATTCTCTGTTGTTTGAATATTTTGATGGAATCAGAGGAATTACCCTACGAAATTGAGAACACAACAGGGAAAAATATGTGATTTTCAAGGCATAAAGATACACTGCTTTTCTTAGTTGCCTGAGAGTAAAAATATCCGTAGAGTTTCTTATTCAACTCCTTTATATAAATGACTCAAGATGAGTTGCAATAAAAAATAATGCCTAGTAATAAATCGTGCTAGTGGAATTTGTAGAGAATGGAATTTCTGTATGCTCTTAATTCAGTTTCAAATGATTTACTGTGAACCAGCGATATTTCGATTCCAATGTTTTATCTTCTTTATTCGATAATGTTTTGAAATTTTTGCCGGTTGATACTAAAGAAGTTCTACCTAGGAAAAAAACTGTTGATGATATATTTTTAACGCCACAAATAGGATTCAAACACTTTATGGACTAATTCTCTGGCACTGCCATATCCCAGATTTTTCAAATGGAAAATATGAGATACACAGTCGAATGCCTTGAAAATATCACTATCAAACTCATGATTTTCATCAAAGCATCAATTATGACCAACCCTGCTCTGAACCATATTGATGTTTGCTGAGAAAATCATTCATTAAAATATAAAGATTCAACCTGTTCTTATTCGCGATGATTTCCAGAATCCCACCCAAAACCGGAATAATTGAAATTGGGCGACAGATACAGTTTTGGATAAATGAGAAGGAAGTTGCACAACAAAAGGGATATCAATATGGAAATGAGAAATTTCCAAAAATATTCATGATTCCCAAACTATTTTGGAAAAACAATTTTCTTCGATTTTTTTTTTGGTATTTTTGTCAGAGCTAGAACAAGATAAAATATATTTCTTCACAGAAACTCATCATAAGGTTTCCTGTGATAATATCAATTTCGCTATTCGATGTTTCGCATCATCCATTATCAACTTAATTCTGCTTTTCGGGTACATTTCGGCCATCATCACGAATTATTTCAGGCATATTCACCAATCATTTAACCCGTTGATACCTCGTGGAATATAAAATGAAAAATACTCTGAAAGTCTGTACTTACTAAAACCGGCCGTATTTAAAAAAAAATGATGACGGTTCTTTGATAACGAAACTTTGGACAGTGAATCTGTCACGAGAAAGATTGTGAAGAAGAATGTATTCAGTTTGTTCCAGCTCTAACGACAACACTAGAAAACAATAAAATAAGAAATCGAAAAATTCAGTTTTTCCAAAATAATCTGAAAACAAAAATATTTTTAGAAATTTCATACTTCCATATAAATATGGCCCTTCTGTTGAACAATATTTTTTTTTCTATACAACCAAAACTGTGTCTGTTACGATTTCAGATATCCCCGTGGAGGACAACCTACTATTGGACTCACTGTATATCATAATGACTGGTGTTAATCCTCCTCATAAACACTCTGCAAGAGTTGTAGTTTCATATTATCGAATAAGTATATTGAGCTTTTTGATCTTAAGGGCCAAAAAATTCTTAATTTTGTTTTTATATAATGACTTTTATGAAAACAGATTTCTAGCATGATTTCACGCTTTTAAAAAAAAATTGAATTCCTACGATCACTAGGAGCCGCGATAATTTTTTTTTATTTCAAAAAAATCTGGAAGGCGCAATAATAATAATTGCAGAAGAAGATGCCGATTCACTTAAAAGCAAAACGGCGCCAAATCTGACTATAGAAAAGAATAAAATTATAATTGGAGAAGATGTTGATTGGATTGTACTTCTCACGCAATTGGTTTCTAGTACACAAAACATATTTTTTTAGAAAAAAGGAAAAGCACGAGAAGTAGATAGCTGGTATTCCAACAGAAGCTTTAAATATCCACACCTATCCACACCAATATGTAGCTTTTCTTCACATTTTATCGGGCTGTGACACAGTATCTTCGATCTACAAAGAGGGGAAGAACAAATTACTGAAAATTTTTCATTCGAACCCAGATCACCTTCTATTATTGGATGAATTTTATGAAGAAACTGCTCTTCCTGAAGAAGTGAGTCATAATATGTGCAAGAAAGAAGGAACTCTCAGTGAACATCGTTTTTAGTGTTTCAAACGATCAACGTCAAAGGCAACTTTTCAATTAGCAAATCTTCCTCCTACTGAAGGAGCCGCCAAACAATATGCCTTCAGAGTTTATTTGCATTTGCAAAAATGGTTGGGCTACGACAAAAGGATCACTCAGTGGGGATGGAAAATTACGAATAATGCATTAATGCCAGTTTATACGGATGATCCATTGATAACAGATAAAACCTGTGGCTGCAGAAAGCAATTTCTACAATGTTCAAGTGTTTGCACACATTGTTATTCGAGTGAATGCGAAAATTTTGAGACGCCTATCATCGAAATAGATGAAGAATTGCCCAACTTCATGGATAATCTGCCCACAGACATTATTATTAAGAAGAAAAAGAAGAAACAGAAGAAGAGACAAATGATCTGTACCAATATAATACATGAATATTTTTCTGTAATAATTTCAGTGTTTTTCTCGGCGGGCTACCCCAAATTAGGTACAAGGGTATTTTTGTGCGTTGTCCAGAAGTCGAGATACTGAATATTTTTCAAGCGCAAGTCACTTTGAACGCACGAAATAAGTTTTTAGTGTTATCCCAACTTCGCTACCCGCTACAGCTGCCGCGATCCGCGCCTGCACGCCTCACTTTATTCATTAATTATTAATACTGCAAATAGAAGGCATAGCCGGTATAGGTAGGGGACGGCTAGTATAATGTTATACCGTGGCGCTCCTGGGCGAGTTACTGATTTTTGGTGGCGTATTCTCGTGTTGATATTTCAGCTGTGAGAAAACTCGGAACTTCTACCAAAATTAGTAATTCTCCAGACAATTTCCAACTCTAGTAAAAAAAACATCGCAGGAGATGTCAACTCGAGAAGTTGACTGTTGAGAATTGTTATTCAAGCTGCATCATTCTCTATCTGCTTGTTTTCACGAGTTCGTTTTCTCCCTGTTCAATTAATCCAGCAAATATGGCCCGTAATTTGAACTTTGAAAAGGAGCTGAGGGTTTCATTTTCCTAGGAGTGCTCCCTGACCATTACTTTGCGCAGAATAAAGGGTTGAGATACCAACAATGGAAATCCTCGTCGGAAGTTTTAAAGAGAACGTTATTCGACTATAACCATTTTGATGAAACGTTCATTTTAATTACGAAGGTTGAACAGGGAATAATTTTCTATTTCTCAGATGGTCCCTTTGTTATCTTCAAAAAACGCAAAAGAAACATAATTTATATATACTCCAATTCTAGCGTAGTTCGAAGCTTTCTGTAGGAGGCTTCGTCAGACTGAGCAGAAGTTCGATAGCTCGAACAAATTTCAGGATCAGGAGCAGAGAGGGCTGGAGAAGGTGGTCGCTGGATAGAAGGAAAACCTACTCATCGACGAATATATCGCATAAAATTTTATTCATTACAAGATTAACCTTTCGATGGCATGGGTCGATTACCGCAAAGTGTTTTGTGGTGATCAACTTTCAACCATACATCGTCCAGAATATGGAAAAAGGACTCAGAAACAAAAACAATAGAAATGTTATCGATTTGTTTTTAATCATCAAATTTTAGAGCTGAATAATAATATAAAAATATGAAAATATGAATAGAATATTCATGAAATATGTTGTGGGATCATCTGCGGCTGAAAGACAAACTTGAGTCACTATTTTCCATCGTTCAAGATAACCTCTTGGGAGGTATTCATGTTGAAAAGGGGAACATTCTTCACATCCTTCAAAAACCCTGCATTGGCAATTTACAAGCATATATTTTTGACCCTTGTGCCTGTAAACTGCAAGACAGTTCAGAAGTATTAATTTTATTAATACTGGAGGAATTTATCATGCGGGGACAAAAACTCTGGGTGGGCACCCATGTATCTGAATCGGTTTTTACACTATGTGCAGAGCGTGTCGTGGGTCACCTGAGACCATAATACATTGTCTGTCAAAATGACCATAGCTTATGCTATTTCAGCATTTACATAAACAGACTTAACGCGGGGTTAAGACACTCGTATTGACGAGACAAGAATATTGCTGAAGAAAGGAATATTTTTGAAAATTATCAATACGTTTATACTAAAAACCCCAAAATGCATACACGTGAGTTTAAGTTTCTGTCAAAAAGTACTACAGAATCAAGTTAATTCATTTGCCACCAGACTTTGATATTTGTGTTTTGGTATAAGTGTTTTTGGTGAAACCTCCTCGATCATAGAACTCTAATTTCAATGTATATTCATTTAAGATTTGTGAATGTGTGATGAATCCCTAACGGTTATTCCTTCATTAACAATGTCAGAGGGGGTGTAAAATAATTATAATTACATCGCCTCTTCAAAAAATCATCTTTCTCTAAACTTGAAACTTGAATAACAAAAGTCACCAAAGTAGACACACATAAATGTGGGAAAATGTAACACTATTGCGGTATATTCGGTTGCCGAAGTAACCATCAAAAACTCTATACTCTTGTTGGATAATAAACTCATATCATAATGGAAATCTGTAACATAAAGAAACTCATTTCGATCCAGCTAACAAATTCAAGAATACTGATAATGATCATGAAATGTAACTGGAACTCTCATGCTCATATTCGCATCTTCAGGGCAAAGATAAAGAATATGATTGTTTCAATACTACTCAAACTGAATCAAATTTGTATAATGGGGCCTTTATTTCCTTTTTGTGTAGCGACTTGTCTTTTAGTTGACACCAACCAAAATTTATTCTTTTTTAGTCTTATATGACTACCAAATCGAGAAATATTTTTATTTTAACGTTGAAGCTATACCGGATGAATCTGTGAGGTGGCGCACCCTTATTCTTGATAGAAATAATCCGATTCAAACCTTGAAAATTCAGCGGGTTATTGGAGAACTGAATTGTAATTCTTTGAGATCAAAATAAATTCTGTAGTTCTTCCGGTTTCAGTTTTTAAAATAGAATACCTTGTATATTTTTGTATTTAATTTCTTTTATTTAAAAAAATAGTGATGATAAATTTTTCTGGTTGATGAATCCAACGTGCGTATATTTTTCATTGGTTATATCCACAAAAAGTATAACAAACTATAAAATGATGACTTGCATTTCGGACCTCTATCGTCATAATGGTTCAAATATTTCTACTTCTTTCAATTTTTCACTGCGTGTCAATTGCTTCAATCTGCAATCGTCTTCGAGAAAATATTCAACGTAAATTTTTAAAATTCGCTCATTTCAAAGCTCACGGCTCGTCTCGTATACAGTCTAATCTCTCTATTTTAATTTCATATAAATGTATCTAATTTTCAGCACCACTTTCATAATTGTACTAATTATATGTGTAGATGTTTCAATAATTCACCTCAATGGATATTTCCTTTGTAAGTTCAACCCACTTCAAGCAAACTTTGAATAGTTATCAAACTAAAATAAGAAGTTGGACACTGTTCAGTTTTTTATTTTAATTTTTTGTTTGTTCATGGATTCATGTATTAGTTCTAACATTGATTTAGTTTTAGTTAATGCTGTGGCACTTACTCTTTCTCGTTGGGCGTTCCTCAACCTATCTGCGGTAATCATATTCCCCTAGCTCCTTTTCGAATCAGTTCGTCCTTAAGTATTTTCTGGAGTGCAACCTAATTACCGGTTGTTTCGAGTTTTCTCTCCTCCAGTTCTATTTTAGACTCCGCGACCTTCAAATCTACCAGTCGTACTCTCCTCGACAACATGTTGTCTTTGAACGAGGTGTGTCTGTTTCACACATTTACCAGTTTTTTTAATTCAAAAACGCTAAAGCTTGTTCCACGGGCAACCAGTCTACTGTCTGTTTCACGCGAAAATTGTATTGGTTTATATTGACTGTTACTGTTCGATGTATTAGTTAAATAAATAAAATAAGTGAATGAGAGACGACATTCAAGGAGAATCGGCCATTAATTTCACATAACAATATAATCAAGACTGCTTGCTGAAAGCAAATAGCGAAAGTCAGAATCGAACTTGTGTTCCGAAAATAGAACGATATTAAGATTTGCCATAAAATGAATCGCAGCGATATTGAAAAGAAACAAGAATGGCGTGTGTGGTAACGGTATGTAATGGAATCGTTTCCGGGAATTAGGAAGCACTCTGGAGTAGGTAGACCGCAACCCAGGGCAAAACACCACCCGGGACAATCAATCAGGGCTTTAATATAAACTTCACTTATTTCGCTGAAGCAGTCAGATTAAAAGCTTACATACATGAAATGTATGTGATCGTTATTTATGTCACCCTTTTGCCTGGAATCGCAGTTCATTTCCACATTTGTTTGCCATTAATAGTAATTATGTTTTCCCCTTTTTCCACGTCGGAAATGTGGGATTCGTAATGGAAACGTAAAAACCGTGCAAAATATTACTGACTTATCATTAAGCTTTAGAAAAGTGAAGGGGCGAAAAAAGGTACAACAACTGAGGGTAACTGCTCTTTAGAAACAAATTTCTACCAACTCCCTTCGGGTATTAAATATTCGAGTTATACATCGATAACTTGTTGCATAATTACAAAGACTGTCATTTCAACAGTTTAAATCAACCGTTCGCGAAGCGGAAAGTTCATTCTGTGAACTGACACGATTTGTTATTGTGCAGGAAGTTGGATCGATAACTTGTTGGATAATTACCAAGTGTGTCAGTTTAATAGTTTAAATAAACCGACCTCCAATAAACCTGAAATATGAAACTGAATGGTGTCAAGTGACATACCAAATTTCATTAAGAAAAGTTAAGCCGTTATGGAGTTATTCTGGAAAATCTATTTTTTTGTTTCACTCTCAACACCCTGTAACTCGGTTAATACTCATTTTAGGGTATATGTTTATTGGAACTTTCAGCCATAAAATGAAGTGAGGATTCTACCCTTGGAGTTTGTCCCGTTTATTCTGGGACACCCTGTATATCACTGGATATACAGTGAGGGGCAATATTATGGAATAAATTCAGTTTTACGAGAATAGGCAACTTTTGAGACAAATCCCGAAACACGTCGATTTTTATTTCCAAATTATGATTTTGTGGCAGATATGTCATACTAGTGACGTCATCCATCTTTGCGTGATGACGTAATCGATGATTTTTTTAAATGAGAATAGGGGTCGTGTGATAGCTCATTTAAAAGGTTATTCAATTCTCTATTCAGTGATATGAACATCAACATAATTATTTATACAGGGTGGCCAAAAAAATATTTAATTTGTAAATGAAATTAATTTTCACAAAAAGAAGTATTATAATTTATTAAATACAAAATTACATTGTACTACTGTCGGAAAACAGAAAAAAAAATTATTTGACAAATAAAAATTGCTTTTCGCTTAAATTAAATGTTCAAATTGCCACCCACCGGCCTCTTGGCAGTAATGGAACCGACGAATACATTCTTCTTGAACATTGTGGATCATTTCTGGAGGTATATTACGAATTTCCAATCTAATTCTATTTCTTAAATCTTGTAAATTCTGTGGTCTATCGATGTAAACTTTTGATTTTAAGTAACCCCATAGGAAAAAATCAAGTGGTGTAAGATCTGGAGATCTTGCGGGCCACTCTATTGTTCCTCGTCGACCAATCCATCTCCTAGGGAAACATCTGTTTAAAAAATCACGAACAGGACGTGCAAAGTGCGGAGGTGCACCGTCTTGCTGAAACCATATGTTTTCATTTGGCGAATTACGATCATTTTCATTTGGAAACATGTCTGTAAGGGCGGGTATAAGTTCATTTTGTAAAAAATCAAGATATCTTTGCCCCGTAAGAGACACATCGAAGAAAAAAGGACCTATAATTCTATCCTCGACTATCCCTGCCCACACGTTTAGTTTTTGAGGGTGCTGAGTGTGTACCGCAGTCATCCAATGGGGATTATCTTGACTCCAATATCTGCAGTTTTGCCGATTCACTGTTCCATTTAAACAGAAGGTTGCTTCATCAGAAAAAAGGATTTCACGAATGAAGCGTGGATTTTGATTACATAAATCTTGCATTACTTCACAAAACTGCATTCGGCGATCTGGATCATCCTCATTGATTTCGTGGACATTATGAATTTTATACGGATGATATTTCTCTTTTTTCAGCACACGTAAAACAGACCTTTTAGAAATGTTTGTATCAGCTGCAATTTGCCTAGAATTAATTTGAGGATTCTCTGCCACACTTAATAATACAGTTTCACATCCTCATTCATTGGTGGACGACCAGCATTTGCAACATGTTTCACGTGTCCAGTTTCTCTAAATTTCTTCTCAATTTTACTAACAGTGGATTGTGTGATAGGCGTATTAGGATATTTTATGGTAAATAAATTACATACTTCTTGTTGTGTTCTGGTTCTATCTCCATATCCAACCATAATTAATACTTCGATTCTTTGTGTTTCAGTTAATGGGGCCATTATTTATTTATTTCATGAAATAAACTAGTCCTTATGAGAAAATGTCAAGAACTGACTTACATTTGACCCAAGCCAACTCGATTTGTAAAAACTATACTTTTTGCTATCTTTTTAGTTCTCATTATTTATTTGCCTAATATCGGAATTTATTTTTGTTTCTTCATAGTAGTAGAAAGCACAGCAGTTCTAAACATTTATTTATAAACTGTTTCAAGTGTTTCAATAGTAGACAAAATCAATGAGGATGATCCAGATCGCCGATAGACCACACATTTCCAAGATTTGACAAATAGCATTACATTGGAAATTCGTAATTCAACTCCAGAAATGATCCACAATTTCAAGAAGAATGTATTCGTCCGTTCAATTACTGCCAAGAGGCAGGTGGGTGGCAATTTGAACATTTAATTTCAGCGAAAAGCAATTTTTATTTGTCAACTAATTTGTTTTTCTGTTTTCCGACAGTAGTACAATGTAATTTTGTATTAAATAAATGATAATACTTCTTTTTGTGACAATTAATTTTATTTACAAATTAAATATTTTTTTGGCCACCCTGTATAAATAATTATGTTAATGTTCATATCACTGCATAGAGAATTGAATAACCTTCCAAATGAGCTATCACACGACCCCTATTCTCATTTAAAAAAATCATCGATTACGTCATCACGCAACGATGGATGACGTCACTAGTATGACATATCTGCCACAAAATCATAATTTGGAAATAAAAATCGACGTGTTTCGGGATTTGTCTCAAAAGTTGCCTATTCTCGTAAAAATGAATTTATTCCATAATATTGCCCCTCACTGTATATCCTCCGAACCCCGATACCAATATGTAAGATATGTATGTATAAACGTCAATATAGGAACAATATTATTTCAGAGATAAAAATGGAAATATCCAACTGAAAAAACAACCCTCCTGGCTATTTACCGAAACTGATATAGCATCATCTTTCCTATTGAATTGCAACCCAGACATGCATGATTTGAATTCAAATCTGAAATGTTGACATAACTCGAAAATGAAGTGAGTTATTTATATTCTCATAGTGTTTTAAACTTTGGCTAGATTCAATAAAATATTTTCATGTAGAAAAATTATTTTAAAAAAATCAGTGGGAATCTGATTTTGGATAGTTATTCTTTGTTCTAATTGTTTAACAAATTCCCTTATGTTGACAGAACAATGTCATTAGAATGTCAACAGTGAATTTCTAGCTATTAATTTAACGAGATTATTATATTACATTAGATTATTATTTATAATAATCGAGGATATTGTCAGGCGTTGAGGTGCTCTGCGCCGAGTCCCCATTGCAACTTCCGAGATTTATTTAAATTGCATAATAATCAAGTTACATTCAAAGCTTTATCGTATCATTGACAACGATGATGTGAAAATAAAATCAACAACTTTGATTGTTGTCATTTATGTCATTTTAGCGTGACATTTGGTATCTAGGGTATTATAAGTAACTGAAGTATTATATTGTAACTAATGTATCATGTGTTGTTATGATGTTATCATGTTAATAATTTGTAATGAAGATTCAACTAAGTTTTCCTGCGCCGAGTGTTTCAGGATTGAAAGCTTTCAACGAAATGATTTTAACTCTCGTGAACAAAAGAAATGGAGGTGTATTAAACGACAATTATCCATCAATAATTACTCCAATGTAATAAGATTTACGATGAAATCAAGTATTGAACCAGCAAATCTAGCAAGATATAATCAAATTACTCGATAAATAAAATCGACTGGCAATTGAAAACTCTGTGGCGAGTTTAACTGAAATGAAATCAGGAAGTCCCAACAGAACTCTTTTCGAATAAAGTTGGGAAAGAGTGGGCATCAAATTGAACTCCAACTTCAATACTAAACTACAGGACCCTCTAAAAAGCCCATCTTTAATTCAGCTCGGTTCACCAACTTTGAACTCGAAATTGGTATTCACTGAATTCAACTGAAACATCTAGACACGTATGCATCTGCTAATTTGGCAGGCCATAGGGATGTTCTCAGTTTTCTTATTATTCAACAGCCAAATTCTTTGTAAAATTGTAATCTGTAGATGAACAGTAAATTGACTGGAAGAATATATTTGAATTTTAAGGATCAGTTAGACGGTACCAGTATCTTACCTCTTCAATCGAGCAATTTTTGTATATAATTTCGATCTCGGAAACGACTGTAACGATTTGGATAAAATTCTGTATGATAGCTCAGGTTTTGCTTTTAAGGTTCATCCATATAAATAGACTTTCCTGAAAAAACACTATTTCACAGAAAAAAATGTTTGCCATATGGCGCCATCTTATGAACTTTTGAGGTACTTGCATTATAGCTACTCTTCGTGAGATGGCGCTATATGACGCGATCAAATGAATGTTAGATATTTCCTGAAAGAACGCAATTTTACAAAAAAAAAACATTTTTTATCTGCTCTCATGCTAATAACAGTCTTAATAATGTCATATAGCGCTCTCTCGTAAATTTTTGTGATAGGTACTTACTTGCATTGTTGCCACTTTGAGTTGTCATTTCATAAGTCGTGACATTTAGGTGCTGAATCTCATATACCAATAGAACAATTAAAGTCGATTCTGGCAGTTATCATCAGCGGCCGGGTTATTCTCAAAAAAATTATTGAGTGGGCATGATATGAGTTTTGATTAGCCTGAATTGTTCATGTAAACTTTTTTGAAGCATGTTTGTAATAACCAAGCGGTCTAATGGTCGAGCCGTATGCGAGGGGTACTGGGTTCGAATCTGCAAGAGGAACTCCTTTTTTTTATTTACGTGAATAATTTGACAGTATTTGGAGTAGACTTGAGAACTTTAGTATTATGCACAACATGTTATATGTAGCTTTTTGAGGTGTTCAGCGATCAAAATTATTAAAAGTACCTACTCTTTACAACAACTGAAAATCCTAGACATATAAGAAACATAGTATGTAAGAAATTATTATTATCTCAAGATTGTTCATAATGAAGTTTCGAACTCGATCGCACAGGTACTAATGACTTTAAATGAACAAGACAATTTTGTAGAAGTTTATTAACACTCACATTTTCTTCATTTCAGAGAAATGTGTACCTTTCATACCGAAATGACGGAGTGAAGAATAAAAAGTTCTTCAAACCACTTCATCATGAAAACTTCTACAGTCGCATTTCAGCGAATTCACATATTGAACTTCGACAAAGTGTATTCTGAACGTTATAATGAAGTATGGTATTCATAAGTTCTCAGTTACTGATAAGCTTCAAATATAAGTATAGAACTTTTCTATCGTTTTATTGAATTTATTTATTGAATAATGATATTAATGAAACGGTGACATTCACAAATGATAATTAATGGAATATCCTCTATCTCCATCCCTTTATAGAGAAGACTACTGTAGTGTATAAAGAGCATCGTTTATGAATATGAATATATTTATATATATACGGATCCGTTTCGGACTCATTAGACCTCTTCAGTACGGTACAGCCAAGTGTAAAGTTGTATGATCTTGCGTTCAAGTGTTGATATTAGATAAATTATAGTATTCAAATAGTATTTCAGAATGCCCCTGGCCAAATACTTACTCTCTTTGCTTTCAGATATTACCTTTCTTTCTCTCTTCAAGTCCTCAGCTGCTCAGTTGGTACGCCACATGAGAATCTCCCAATCTCAAGGTAGAATTCAGGAAAAAGGAATGTCAAGGATGATTTAAAATAATGCAATGTAATTTACCTTGGAAATAAACATGTAATTTCAACTCAAATATTGTTTCCTATATTATTATTATTTAACTGGCATGAAATGTGAACAACTCTCGTAGTAATTCAATAGTTTTTTCAAGTTTCTTACTCTACCTGATCCTACGAAATCTAACTTAGATGCTATAATGGTCAATGATATGCAAAATCATAAATATTACAAATATTTGGGGTTCGGTGCCGTCATCGTGCTCAGAGACACTGCCATTTTTGAAATTTACTCTAACCTAATACTTTTGACAATAAACGGTTGTTGTGACTTGAATAATAATTACTTAATAAATTATAAGATTGATCAAAGTTCTGAAGTGAGAAAAGGTTTATGTGCACTACTACACGGATAAAGTTTTTATGTTTGGTGAAGTTAAAAAGTTTGTTGTATGGAGAAATTGAATAATGCATGAATTGAATATTGTTCAGAATAGTTTTCTCAGACTGTTTAATGGTTAATAGTTATTTATGCAACAAGTGCAAAAAGTAGGTGTTTATTGCACTCTACGTGAAATTGTCCAACGAGGCCATCAGTCTGAGTTGGACAACACGTCGTGTGCAATAAACTCTTTTTGCACGAGTTTCATACAACGTTCATGCAAAAACCAGAAAATGTTTCATTTAGGTGGCACTGTAAGGAAGACATTGTTTGTTTAAATCTATCTGCTAAAAGTAATTCAAAAACATTTTGTGTAATTCAGATGAGATTCGGAGGAAATAATTTTATTTTTAACAAATTGTATTTTCTAGTAATTTCAGAGTCCATTATATAATGAATATGATGAAACATGCAACCATTTAAAACGTTATACAATCTCACTGAAAATGGGCTAAATTTGGCGTCGATTTGAAAGTTTATGTCTGTCATGATGACAGAACGCTATAGTAGAATGACAGATGAGTGCAATAAAGAGACAGTTTTTTTACCAAATATAGTTCAATAAAGTTTTGTTTTTTGCAGCTTCTCCCTTCCACTGCTGGCAATTTGGATATTTGATTAATATGTCAATGCAGGTAAGTCGTTTTTGTATGACTGATTTAGGAACGTTTCTCTATTACTTTTTCCAAAAGGTTTTCTGTCTAATTAATGTTTTTCAATCAATTTTAATAATTTTGGCTCTCTGCTTTCTAAAAAAAACGTCCGCTTCCTTCTTGTTGATTCTCCTCTTCATGATCCCCCATTTCTCTTCCATCTACACCAACTTTCTTACCATCTCTCAAATCCATTTTTCTTCTTTTCTAATTCACAATTATTCCTGACTCTCTCTCTCTGAATTTTCCTTTTCCTATTCACTCCACGTTCGCACTCATACAATTTTCCTATCTTACTCTCTGAATTTTCCCTTTTCCATTCGCTCCACATTGCTGGTGCCATTTGTTATGATATATATATACAGGGTGTAATCTAACCTCTTGCACTCCCGTGAAGAACGAGTGTATAATGCCATTTTATAACGAATGGGAGGTGTGAAAATTCGAAATAAAATTGTGGAAACTTGGAATTGTGCTGGAAACTTCGTCGAAATTTTGAGAGCCGCTGTCCGCCGAAGGTCAGCTGACCGGAGCAGAGCCGCAATAATATTGGAACTGCCGGATGGAAGAAACTGTGTGATTTCGAACAGCGAAAAAATACTGAATTCACGAAAAAAGTTGAGATCAATTAGTCAGTGATTCACATAATATAAATTTTTCTCATACTTTCTTGAAACTAATTCTTGATCTTTTCAACTTGCGATCTCTGGGAAAACTTAAAACTTTCCTTAGCTTATTTCTACTTTCTTGGATTCTCATGATTGGGACCAATAACTTTACAACTTTTCAGCTTTTTTAGAAATTCTTTTGTTCGAATAGTCTTTTTATTTCTTATAACTCAATTACCTTTTCGATTGTTTTTTCATATCGTTCAATTTTTCCATCTAAAGATCGAAGTTGAGGAAGTTCAAATCATTCATCACTTTCAGAGGAACATAACTTCCACAACTTTCAATATTCTTATGGATTATGTTCAATATTTGTCGACTATACAGGCTAATTCACTATGGATGACGTTTCTGGTGAACCAGACAACGGATCACTTCGAGAATTTAATGGAGTGCATACTCGGACGTTCTCTACCCAACTAAAATATTTTCGGCAATGCGGTGTTGCCACTTCTATCAGAAAGTAGTAGGCAACTTTGATTTTTCAAATGGAACACCATGTATATAATACTATTTTTGAAGAAGTGCCGAGGAAGATTTGAGTATAAAATATTAATCTGTTCAAAGAGTCTTGCGAAGACATAAAATGCATGGTTATGAATTCACCAAAATTCAAGCAATGAAGCCTCAAGTCCTTCAACAGAGAGGTTGAATCATGTGAAATGTTGCTGATACTCATTCAAGAAGATTAATTTTTGTTGAATAAAATTATTCTAGAGAAGTGATTGCCAATAGAAAAAATTGTCATTATTGGTCCAGTGATTATACTCACGTCACAAAAGAAGCAGTATTTCAAGAAAAATTCAGTTTTAATCTTCTCTGCATGACAATGGTATGTGATATACAAGGAATCCTTAGCATCCAGAAGCTACCTGAATATTTTGGAGAATACAGTAGAGAGCCTCGTCGATAATATCTTTTCACCGATCGGTGGAATTGGCCAGAGAGATCACCCGATCTTAATCCATTAGATTTTTATCTATGGGGAATGTTAAAGAACAAAACACCCATGCGTTCGAGAGGATTATCCCAATCAAATCAGATCTGCCACGACGAAAGCAGTCAACACCCGCATTTTGAAGTTCTTGGAAGTGAACGGCCAGCGATTCGAACATATTTCGAAATTTTTGTTTGAAAATATGAATAGGATATTCATAAAATCTGATGAATACCTCCCGAGAGGTTATCTTGAACGATGGAAAATAGCGACTAAAGTTTGTCTTTCAGCCGCAGATGATTCCACAACAGATTTCATGAATATCCTATTCATATTTTCGAGCAAAAATCAAAATGCAATTCCCATGACAGGTCTATGTCAAAAATAACTTTCAAAGTTTTACCGTAGAGGAAATATTTCCATCATTTCCATCCTTGATGTGTATAATTGCTTCTGAACAGCCTGCTTTCCAATTCTATCAATCTCCCTGATGAGCTTGGCAAAGCGAAATAGATTTTCGTCGACCAAAATGTATCAGGGATTAAATGCCAGAGAAGCTTCAATGAAATGAGCGATTTCTGTGAGTGATAATTTTCAATAACATTCTCCCTATCTAATTTATTTAATGAATTTTCAATGAAAACTAGAGAAAATTTAAAAAATCAACTATCTGAATTTAAAATGCCAATTTTGACTTTCAGATTTTTTCTTTTAAGTTTTTTCACAATATTTATCAGATGTAGTTCAATGTCCAGCGTGGCTTTAGCCGGGGAAGTAGTTGTTTTCTGTTAGATATGACAAACAAATTACATTTTCCATTTTTCAATTTTCATGGAGAATGTTCCCCTTTTCAATATTTCGAAATATTCCATTTGGTTGTTTTACTTTTTTATAATTATTCATATCAATATTTCCACTTTCAAAATTCCAAACATATTGAATTTGTTCTAAACTCGCATACATTTCTTGAGGTTCATTAGCGGTAGATTGGGATGCATATCCTTGAACTTTCTACATATTCTATTGAAAATTTCACACCTCACTTTTTCATCCAATCAAAAAATTGGTTTTTATTTAGTTGCCATGGCAACCCAAAAAATTTCCGGAAATTTTTATCCTCCTGGGTACCCTGGGCGAAATTAATAAGTGGAAATTTTTCTGTCAAATATTTGACATGTGATAGTTAACATTTTGCTTTTATGTACAAATGGAATGTTATAATTCACTAAATATTTCGAATGTGTCTGAAAATATTTTGAGAACTTGCATTTCAACGATGAATAGGTCCATCGGTAAAAAATGTATATCAATCAAATCTATCTATGCTTGACTTGATGAACTTAATATTTGAAACAATTTTATTCAACTTATCTTTTCGTGAATACTCGGCTGAAATTTGCAAGAATTCCTTTCCACATCACTTCCCAATAGACAATCCGCATGGACCAGTCAAAACTATTTTAGTTCTGCGTGATGTGCAATGTAATTTTAGGTTGAAAATGTCGCAAAATGAATTTTCCTTTCTCACATACAAACACCGTCACTAATACCAACGCGTAACTGTCATTATATCAACAAAAACCATTCATGGCCCACTGATGTTACAACTTGTTTTCTCTCAGAATAATCTACAAGTCAGTTGAATTAACCATTAATTTAATATATTTTGGTGTGAAATTTTCTTACCGAATCCCCCGCGTGCTTGAAATAATTGCTGGAAATTTATCTCGTACATGAATTTTTTAAATTCATGTACTCGAAAAATTTCCGGCAATAATTCAAGCACTAGGGAGATTATAAGTGAAAATTTTTTCCCATTGCCCAAACCCAAACAAATTCATAAGCACTTCGTTTGAATAGTTTTGTTCCATGGTTTTGAAAGTATTCACAACTTCTGAAATAACAAAAATGTCGATATTATTAGAAGAATGTCACAACGTTACTGTTAAATACCGAATGGGAATGCCATTCTGAAGGGACATTTTCACAAATAAGTACTCATAGGTCCGAAACTTGACTGATTAGGTATACACATGATATACATAGAAAGGAAGCAAATTTCGACAGCTTTTCGAATTTTCAATAATATACAGGGTGTTCCATTTGCAAACTAAAAAACTGTATTTTTTATCACCCTGTATTGAAGTAACAGAGATTAGGTTGAAGTGTGGGAATCCTCCAAGTATCACCTAACTCCAAACCAAATTTCGATATTATAGTATTCCTCAACTCAAAGCTATCAGCATTAGAGGTCATGATTTATGAAGAAAAAAATTTGGTTACGGATAGGTATAGGGAAATAATAATAAAAGTTGTCGAGCAATTGTTGGAGATTCCAAAAGTAATGTTATATGCAGGGTGTTCCATTTGAAAAATCAAAGTTGCTACTTCTTTCTAATAGAAGTGACAACACCGCATTGTTGAAAATATTTTACTTGGTTAGAGACTGCCGAATATGCTCTCCATTAAATTTTCAGTGATCCAGTGTCTGGTTCACCAGAAACGTCTAATGTGCCATCCACCGTGAATCAGCCTGTATTATATGACGGAAATAATAGTCAGTGACGTATTTTCAGCAAGCGAGGCAGAGAAAAAGGGAAGGAAATTCCAGCTGCTTTTATTGTGTTGTTTCTGAACTATAGTGACTAACGTCACTGTCTATCATTTCCGTCTCATAGAATAGAAACTGTTTTGAAACTGACAATTTAGTTGTCCAAATCAAATTACTGCTTCTCATATCCACTTCGAATATAAAGTTGAACAAATTTTCATACTCTAACATAGTCATGTCCCTATATTTTGAAAGGGAGCTGACAATTTCCACTCAAGAAAATTAGCCTCGTTTTAGGGTAAGTACTATTCCGGCAAGGATAATGGACGGTAGCATGTCGGTCACATTCATCGTCTCATAAAAAATATAGACAGTCATTTACGTTGCTTTCTATTATTGATCAGTTTATACCATATGACGTCTTTCCATTGATTTGACGAAATTGAAAATAAGTTCATTGAAAACTTGGGAACTATCGTTGAGTGAAATTAATATTTCACTATTGTTCCAAAAATAGATTGATTGAGATTGATAGACAATGATTCAGTTTGAGTAAAGTTTATCTGCACTATTCGTGCAATAATAAAAAAAGAGAGAAAAATACTCTACGGTTATTGTCACGACGTCGACGTTGCGACTGTTAAAATCTATAGTCGTTTTCAAGCGAGTTCTACAAAACGGCGAACCGAGGCGAATATTTGTGAGTCAAAAACAATTTCCCACAGAAGAAGTATCATTAGCACTCAGAAGAGAAATAGCAACGAAAAGATGTCGGTAAAATTCCGTTTATCTAGCGCCACAAGCTACCAAAAAAGTTTTTTTCGGTACCTACGTATTTTGGTCTGTTGAACAAAAATCCAAATGAAATTTTTGGCGGTCTCGAGTAATTTCGGAGATACGGCCTATTTTTAGATTTTCACTGGCATTTTCTAGAGACGTTCCTACCGCGAAAAAAACACTCCATAAGTCTCTTTCTTCTCACCAGCCTGATATACACATCCTGCTTCCTCCGTCTCACGCTTTTTTTTCATTGGAAACGGCACTTTTTAAAAATAAATCGTGTTTTTTTCTAATCATGTCGGAGTTTCATGCAAACACAATATTCGAGTATTTGTGTACCTAAAATGTGTTTTGTCGCACTTCACGGATACGAAAATCATGAATAATTTAGTAAATATGGAATTATTATACTGAAGCAGCAACCCATACCCTCTTTGGACTATATGCAACAATTTTAAAGTAGTGTGACAGGGCCCACTTATATATGCCAAAAAAAACTTTGTTTTACTCCTGCACCATTTTCAACTTACCCATAAAACCGGCAGTCCCTTCAGTAAATAATCGCTTATTCATATCCTGCATATATGTTAAATGATACTATTATGAAGTGCAAACCTCAAGCTTGAAATCACATACTTCATTTTTCATGTATGATGTATTTGAGAGATCATTTTCAACCATTACTGAAGAAATTACCGGGATTATGGGTGAGTTGAAAACTGAGGCAGGAGTAAAACCCAGTTTTTTCTTTGGTAGGTTTAAGTGAGACGTGTCTCACTAGTCTAAAATCATTGCATATGGTCCAAAAAGGGGAACTGATTTCCACTTCAGTATATATTTATTTCATATCATCTTAAATATCCATGACTTTCGGATCCTCCGTAAATATCGTAGAAGTGTTATGTGAGGTGGGATAGAACACATTTTGGGTATTCAGATACTCACATGTTATATTTGCATTAGGAAGTACAAGTCTTCAGGAACGATATACACTTTTTCTTTTCCTTCCACTATAATTTTTAGCCAAGTTATGACAAATCTAATGTTCGGCCCTGCCGGAAATTGCACTGACGGGTTAAGGCGAGCCTGAAATTTTATATCGGAATTCAATCAGGTTTTCTGAGGAAACGAGTGCATTTTGTGAGAAATTGCTAGGAATATTTCTTGTGGAGAATTGAATTATCTCTCGCCTTGTTCAAATTGTTTCTTGATTTATTTTATACTTTCCGAAACAACAGCAAGAAAAAAAATTTTTTTTTTAATAAAACTTTTTTTGGTTTCCACCCCTGATATTCTAGTAAACAATTTTTTTTCTATCAATATATGATGTCAAGAAGTTATGGGCCGAGTTTCAAAGCGCTACGATCCATTTTCACTTGTGGCTTACATTTGTCTGTGTTTACTGTACTAAGTACAGTAATCTCAAAATTTACAAAAAATGTGTTTTGTGAATTCACAATCAACACCAGGTAGTTATTAAAAAAACAAAAACAATAATTTTTTAATAATAACACCTTTATTCAGCCCCAACAATTATTTATTTTAATTATTTTTCGAAGTGGACTCCTCCTAAATCTTGACAATGGAGTGCCCTATTATGGATAGCTTCTCTCACGTTGATAAAACCGTTCATTTATCCCTTCACATCCTTATCTTATTCTGCGTTCCAACTCTTCTATTGCATTCATTGGAGTAGATTTTTGACTTCCAATACCCCAAAAAAACTAGAGGTGTAGGATCCGGAAATCTTGGTGGCCATTCTGTGCTTACCCTGCAACCTATCCATTGCCCAGGAAAGTTTGTATCGAGAATTTAACTAGCCTAGATTACTATCGCACCATAACGTTCTCTCTGTGGACTTTGCTATGGAGAAAAATCGTGCATTCGTCTGAGTAACATACACGTTTTAGGAAGCCTGGTTCTCCTTCAATTGTTCTTGTTAACCACTCTTCATCACAATTCACCTCTTCTATCTGAATCATCCTCCGTCAGAGCAGGCAGGATTTTCATGTTCTAGGGATAAAACCTTTCTCTTTTTTCTACACTTTGCCGCTTTACTCCATACATTATTAACAGACGATGACTGAGTCTGATTGATTACTATTTCAGCAATAATTCCTACCTTTCTTTCTTCTGAAAGTGGCGCTCTTTCTGATATCGAATCATCATTCAAAGTACCAGTTGCTTGTAGCTTATTAAAAAGTTTGCGCAAATATGACCGCAATAATAGGGTTTTCGGAAAATCAATCATTAAATTGTAATGCATTCAGCTGTCATTTTTCCATAAAAAGTAGATCATTATCTTCTATTTAAGCTCTTCAGATTTTTGTTGCGATAGACGAGGGGGTTCAAAAGGTGACTTTAGACTTGCACTGTATAAGATGTAATCGAAAAAATTACGGGGTTTCTAGGCATCTACAGAATCCACCCAAATTTTAGTATGATACACCGAAGGCATAATATTTGGGCGACCGAACTTCGCTCGGGTTTTTATTTGTAACATCGTGATTTTTATGCTGCTGGCAATAGCAATAATGCAAGTATGTACCTATCAAAATAATTGACGAGAAAGCGCTATATTGTTAAAAAAAATTACATTTATTTGATCGCGTCATATAGCGCCATCTCACAAGTAGCTACAATGCAAGTACCTCCAAAATTCTTAAGATGGCGCCATATTATGACATACATTTTTTTCTGTGAAATAGCATTTTTTCAGGAAAGATGCCTATACAGATGAACATAATAAGCAAAACCTGAGCTAAATATATAATTTTATCCAAATCGTTATAGCCGTTTGCGAGATCGAAAATATACAAGAATTGCTAGTACAAAGAGATAAGATAATAATAATTGCGTTCTACACGACCACTATAGAAATACACAGGATGTAACAGAAACTTGTCTATTTCTTCTCATGTGATAAGCGATTATATTTCATTTTTTCTCCATGGCTTATACAAGTACTTAGGTCACAAAAGTTATCAAATATATTCATTGCAACATTCTCATCTCATCTGATTTGACAGTAAATGTGATCATATTTATGGTTTTCTAATCTTCGCGTATTGAAAAGCTCCATATGTGTCCATTAAAGTGTGTTCTTGGAGTGTCTTTTGATCGAATATATAGCTGAGAATCATCCCGACCCACACATACACTCGAGCGTAAGTTTTGAACTCCTAACACCCTTGCTTTTTGTTGCGAGGGTTGCAAAAATAGATGGATGTTCAGCGTGCAGTCATTTTGAACAGGCAATAACCAAATCTCGGGCTCTGTTATCGTCCACTCTATTGTATTTGATATGCAAATCTGAAGAAATTACAATAACGCTCATGCAATTTCATGAATAAATCTTCGAAATGAAGTCGGCAGTCGTTTTATTGTTTTACATTGTTGTCGTCCGTAGATGAACAATATTAAACTAGGCGCAATCTCGACTGAAATGAAAAGTGCTCTTTGGCAGCTGAAGCTTCAAGTGTATCTGTTCGAAAAATGTTTATTTGAAATTTCGCTTCAGTTTAATCTCGGAATGTTTTCTCGAACGTAAAACACATCATAAAAACTCCAATTATCTCCTTAAGGCGGGACTCCACCAAACTGGGCTAGCCCGGTCGCATTTGCGTCCTTGCCGCCGCGCCGCGCCGGTACAAAATGCCGCGGACTTAATTCGACTCCACCAAACTGGGCAGATGTGTCGATTCGCAGAGATGTCTTGTTTGTCATCTGAAAATGATTGACGAAGGCGAAATTTTGTTGTTAGGGTATATGGCCCTAAAAATTATCACCAAGAAAAAAAAATAAGAGAAAGCACAAGATTTGGAAATAAATCCATGCCGATGCTAGCGACCTCGAAAGGCTGTTTATTATCAATTTTTCTTCGGCAACAGCCGGCGGGTTGTGACGGCGGCACGTGCCGCCGGGATAGTCCAGTTTGGTGGAGTCCCGCCTTTACGTATAATAATCCAGTAACCAGAGATGTCTTCTACTCAAAAAATTGGATGATAATGAAATTTGGAATGAACTTAGTTTGACAATAGCGGAAACGGTTTCCAAAAAGTTCCCGGCCCTACTTTGTGAAAATCGAAAGAAAATTCGTTTCAAGAATTTTCTGGCGCTTCTCCGGCAGAAACTTGAAAAAACGTGGAGATTGAAAAAATATCAGGAAATCAAAAATAAAGCTATGAAAATTTTGAACAAAAAAGATGTTTTTTATTTTTAACCAAAAATCAAAGGTTTTCTCTGAAATTACTTTGGAACGTCATAACAACGCTCGTTTTAAATAAAGTTTTCAAAGTTAAAACTGGCATTACTCGGGCTCCGCTTAACGGATTTTGATAAATCAAACGGGGGATTGAAAAGTAAGACTTGAACTATGGAATACATTTTTACATTAACCGGAAACTTCTATGAATTCCCGCAACTATTGGGTTTTCTAATACAATTTTACTATACAGAAAATCCACGCAGTATCTCATTCAGATCCTTATCAGTTTTGAAGTTCATACTGTGTAATTTTATATCAGCTAAGGAAACTTTGCCCTACTTTTCGAGTGTAGAAGTGAAAAATGCTTGCGAAAATTTTTAAAAAATTCCAGGATGATCCGAAATTCGTCAAGTGCCTTTTGTAATTTTCACCATGTGAGTTAATAGCAGGAAAAAATCGAATAACTGATTTATTTAAACATTCAGCCAAAAAAATCCATATTTTGACTTTTTCTCCTGGTTAATTTTGTATACAACTGCGCTGTAGTGCTCGAAAAATCGCACGTGTTTGAAAGACCTTTTTATCCACTCATACTTTAATAGACAATTCTCCACAACCGTTACAGAATTTGCCAATTCTGAAATCATATTTGATAAAAAAAAAATTTAACATTCTCTCTCTTGACATTGAAAAAGTATTCTACAACACTCGCTGTCTTATGCATTTTGCGTGTATTACATTCAATCACTTGTTAAAGAATATTATTCTAACATTAGCCTCGACTGGGATCATAGTGACAAGATGTTAATTGAAATGTCGAATTCATTTTTCGTTGGCTTTCCATTTGATCATATGTAAAATTTGTGGTTGTGGAGAAAGCACAGTCTATTACTCGGTTAGAATGCTCGGTTATGCTCGTGATTCCTCGCGCTCGCTTTCACCTCGCGCTCGAAACTTTCCTCTCGCATCGAATTTTCATTCTAACCTTTTACAGAATATACTATTCCGCTACTACAACATTAAATCATTTCCACAATGATGATTATTGGACTCCTTTTGCATTTGAAAGGATTTTATTGAACAGAAATAGTCTTTGAAAATAAATGCAATGTGAATTTTTAAATTGGCAAGTATCGATAAGGATATTGTTTGCACTTCTCCTGAAATTCGTGTGTAAGTTTGAGTATATTTCGAAGAAAAAGCTGAAAATATACTAGTCTTCGCTTCATGGATATTGAAAGAAAACGTTGAGATATCAAAATATTAAAAAGTAATTGCCTTACCAAAAGGATCAACGTCAAATTACGATGATTTTTTGACTGTATAATCAATTTTTATCACAATACATTTTGAAAAGCCCTAAAACTTATGTATGTATGAGTATTTGTTTGAGAAATTTTCACATTCTACATGGAGCAAAAAATCGCGTATATTATTCCAAATGAAATCTGCTTCCACATCCATATAATGGCTTGTTTATGGGCCCCAAAAGGCTGAAGAAATAAACATGCCCTTTCGATGACACCAGGATGCCTTTGTAAAAGGTAATGAGTTAGAACTTTCCCTAACTAACTGGTATCCAATTTCCTCTCAAGCTAACCCCAATTATCTTTCAAAATTTGAAATGAGTTTCAGAAAGATTTCAAACACCTCGGAAATTAAATCTACATAGTTCGGAGAAAAAGTTTTGCTGAAAAACGAGCACTGATTACTTTTGTGGTGTGTTGGCAGATTAAATATACAGAGGTGGCTCGACAAACTCGTTGTTTTTTTATGTTCTGGTTCTCACGAAAAGGAGAATCCTGTGATGTTCAGGAACCGAGAACCGTTCTTTTCAATGTCAGAATTGGTGTTCTTGAATTTTTATAGGATGTATGCCCCAGGGAAAACCTCGCGAGGCAGTGAGTTTTGCCGTTGGTTAGAAGAACGAGACGTTTGGCATGTCTCCAAAGTGGATGTGAAGACTGAGCGCGACTGCTCAGTCCCGATGGGATCGCTTTTTCACAGGTTCATTTTTGGTGTCAAATATATAGATCACGAAAAGTTGCATTCTCTTCTCTTGTGTGGAAAATTGAAATTGAGGTGGCCATTTCGTACTTCCACGATCGGTTACACTTTAAGAACTCAAATTTGGCAAATTTATTTGCAACATAAAGGAGTATTGATTAAAAGTTTGATTTTGTGGAGGAAATCCAGTTCTTGACATAATTTTTTGGGTTTATCACCTTCCACAATCTGAAAATGAAAAAATTTTTTTAATCCAAAGAAATCTGTACAAGTGTAGAAGGGCAAATTAATTAATTTGCCCGATAAGTTACTGCGTTCACAAGACTGTTGTCTTGAAATAAATTAATTTTTGTCAGTAACGTACCCTACACTGAATTTGCCTATCTGAAAAAATGAGATCGAATTAACAAAGAATACTTCTCTTTTTTTGAAAACTGTTGACGTTTCGGAGGCTGTATCTGCCTCCGTTATCAAAACTTCTTAGAAAGACGCTGAGAAAACTGAATTTGAATTGCGATTTTGGTAATAAGACCTTTCTTTGACAGAGTCAAATGAAATCTGTCATACATTCTTTTGATTGACATTTGGTATCTTGATACATAGGGTGTTCGGTATCAATCAATCACCATTCTATTAGTTCTTATTTCATCTCTGGGGAGGGGTAACCAGGTGCGGTCCATTTCGATGGAATTGGTTGAGAAGCAGTTGTTCGATAAAAGAATGCACGCAGTTTCCTTCAACTTCCTTTTTTCTTGATTTGATTCTCTTAATAAAATTTTGGTATTATTCCATTCCATCATATGATCGCCATCAGATGTTAGAATATGTTCGGATATTTTCGAACCCGTTATTTTTCGATTTCTGATGTACCTAACTTTTATGTTCTTCCTGGCGCACAATCAATGGTCTTGATGTTTCACCTATATAACTCTAACCACACGAACAAGGTATGTTGTAAACACAATTTTTTGAACATTCACCAGCGTTTTTGGGTTTTGTATGTGTGAGTATTGATCTCAATGTATTGGTTGTTTTAAATGTTGTTCTTACATCATACCTATGGCCAATCCGTTTTATCTTTTCAGACAGTCCAGGGACATAAGGTATAATATTGTTTGTTGGATATGTATGGATATGTCGCATGTCTGTGTGTTGTGTTGTTCGATTGTAAAGTGTAGTACTATTTTCAATTTCATTAAAGGTTTTTTCCACGAATTCATTTGGATAAGCATTTTCCCTGAGAACGGACTTTGAATTTTATAAAGTCCGTTCTCAGGGAAAATGCTTATCCAAATTAATTCGTGGAAAAAACCTTTAATGAAATTAAAAATAGTACTACACTTTACAATCGAACAACACAACACACAGACATGCGACATATCCATACATATCCAACAAACAATATTATACCTTATGTCCCTGGACTGTCTGAAAAGATAAAACGGATTGGCCATAGGTATGATGTAAGAACAACATTTAAAACAACCAATACATTGAGATCAATACTCACACATACAAAACCCAAAAACGCTGGTGAATGTTCAAAAAATTGTGTTTACAACATACCTTGTTCGTGTGGTAAGAGTTATATAGGTGAAACATCAAGACCATTGATTGTGCGCCAGGAAGAACATAAAAGTTACATCAGAAATCGAAAAATAACGGGTTCGAAAATATCCGAACATATTCTAACATCTGATGGCGATCATATGATGGAATGGAATAATACCAAAATTTTATTGAGAGAATCAAATCAAGAAAAAAGGAAGTTGAAGGAAACTGCGTGCATTCTTTTATCGAACAACTGCTTCTCAACCAATTCCATCGAAATGGACCGCACCTGGTTACCCCTCCTCAGAGATGAAATAAGAACTAATAGAATGGTGATTGATTGATACCGAACACCCTATGTATCAAGATACCAAATGTCAATCAAAAGAATGTATGACAGATTTCATTTGACTCTGTCAAAGAAAGGTCTTATTACCAAAATCGCAATTCAAATTCAGTTTTCTCAGCGTCTTTCTAAGAAGTTTTGATAACGGAGGCAGATACAGCCTCCGAAACGTCAACAGTTTTCAAAAAAAGAGAAGTATTCTTTGTTAATTCGATCTCATTTTTTCAGATAGGCAAATTCAGTGTAGGGTACGTTATTGACAAAAATTAATTTATTTCAAGACAACAGTCTTGTGAACGCAGTAACTTATCGGGCAAATTAATTAATTTGCCCTTCTACACTTGTACAGATTTCTTTGGATTAAAAAAATTTTTTCATTTTCAGATTGTGGAAGGTGATAAACCCAAAAAATTATGTCAAAAATAAAGGAGTACTTGTTAAATATATCGAGATTAATTTTTTCAAAAAATTCGTGATTTTTTTGCGTAAAAAAATCGATAAAATGCACGTTTGTGTATTAGGTCAAAAAACACTGTTGACGAGAAACTATGGAAGTGAGAAATTTATAAGAAATTGGCTCGTTTTACCTGCTTCTTAATATGTTGAGAGGAGTCACAGATTTTGACAAATTATTGTTTTGTTTATTTACTTAATTAATAACCTCATGTTCTGAAATAAGAGTTACAGTGGGGGAACAGTGACTTCAGAGCAAAAAATTGTAAAATTGGAATATATAATTCACAATCAATGAGTTATTTCGGGAAGTTAGGAAATTTGCATAATGAATGAGATTTGTCAAAAATAGTCAGACATGGAATTCTTGACTAATACAGTGAATTAAAAAGTAGGGAAAAAAACTGAATTCAATTGTCAGTCTCGAACAATATTTACAGATATACAGTGAGTCTAGTATAACAATAATAAAAACAACAATAATAATAATAATAAAAATAACAATAAAAATAGACGAGACACCGGTGTTGCCTTATGCTCCGGGGGATATTGAGTCCGTTATGGAAAATGAGAAGTGCCGAATATATTGGAACTACTCATTCCCCTCAGGCAAATACAAGCCAATAAGCCTGATGTAGTCCTCCTCGCCGATTTTCGCCATGGAGTTTTCGGCTCCTGGCGAAACGAACATCGTCCGAAAAGAGGAGGAGGAACAGACTGAATATCGAGACTTATTTACTCTTTGAACTCCGCAGGCTCTACCCAAACCATTCTGTTAAAATGGTGGTTCTTATTATGGGGGTGCTTGGTGTTATGATGGACACACTGCTCTCAAACTTGAAAATCATACCGTCTTGCCGCAATATGGCAGAATTCTTAGCCGGACGAATGCAGAAGGCCGTCATCCTTGGTTCAATGCGTATGCTCAGGGCACATGATTCTAGGACCCAGTAATTACTTACCCCACGGGCGTGGGGAGTGGTTATCTGGGTAAATGCCACCAGTGCGCCCTCCGGATGTGTCGAAGCTCCGGAGACATGGCCCGATTGGAACATCCTTTTCTGTATTTAAATTGTTTACGAATCTTCCTCATTCAATCTGCTTTGACTGGCTGATATCGAAACTTTGGAAGAGAGCGGTATACCTTCCTAAAGAGTACTATCATCCGCAAAGCTGTGCACTAGACATGAAGTAGCCCCCAAATAATCATTGACATGACGAAGGAACAGGTTGGTTCTTGAACGGATCCCTGCGAAACACCAGCACTCATTTGTAGTGTGTGAAATTCGAAGGATAGACAGCAAGCATTTCATTGAAATTTCGCCTATTTCGCTTATTTTTACTTCCGTGACAAAAAAGTATGTATAATACAAATATGAAAAGTGCTTTAAACACTGATGTGAATTGCAGAACGCGCTAAACTTGTTTTGCAAACATTCACGCTGCTTTAAAAAATACACTTGTCACACTTGTACTATAAATAGCCATCTTCAAAATGAGAATTACGTTGTTATTTCCTCTCAAGGCTCGTTTTTAGACTTTTACTTGAAGAGGTCCATAGAGCTAGGACATGAGACTGGTTCCGAGTTCCATTCACCAAATAAGATATCTTTGTTTCTTTAATTTTGTAAAACATCGAAATGTTGTAGTGTTACGACTATTCCAATCACGCTAAAATACGCGTTTTTGATTGGTGGAAATTTTTATATTGATAATTGAAAACAACATGTTTTCTATTTTGTAGTTCGTTTCGTCATTGGTTGTTTAATAAAACAAACTTACCCCCAGCAACCTGCTATGACCAAACTTTGACCAAAACGATCATAAGCACTCACTACTAATTAATATCAACTTCACAATTTCCGACAAATTTCACCTACACGTTGATTAATACAACAACTAAAACCAAAACTATCAAGACATAACCTACAACAAGAATACAATAAAAATGCAACAGAAAAGGCGCTCTGTCATTGAATTAGCGTTCGAAATAGCAAGACAGCTACACGATAACTTTTTGTTTTGTTAGTTGCATAGTTTTAGAACTTAAATGCGGAATTAATGTTCCAGATTGAATTGAGTAGTAGGCTGTAACATGGATGAAGAAAAACAACTGAAAATGGTTGGTTCAAATTCAAACGTAAAAATGAATGACAAGAGCCGTTTTGGTGATTACAATCTTGAACAAATAAAAAACGAAATCAAAGACCTATAACCACAAAATGAAAATGGTTTCGATTAACAAATACAACTCGTGTTATGGACGATTATATAAGTTCCGTCTCTTTTTCGAAACAAATAATGTTGCTATAGGAAACTACATTTGCGCACCAATACACGTGTTATATTACCTGCGAAAACTATTATGAATTGAAAATATAATAATAATATGAGAATAGATGTATATCTACAACGCAGCACAGCAGCGTCATTCATAGCATGGAAGAAATTAATTTTGATTACATTTCTCCTGTTCTCTGTTGAATACTTGGATAAATATTCATTAAAATTACTTGCAATGCCTCTGTCGGAATAGATTGTCAAGCCTGATCATTTTCATTTAAATTTTCATATTCACAGCATTTTCGAATTGCTATAATAATAATAATGAATGAAGATAACTGATATCAAGCACCTCACTCTTTTGTAAACATTATAATATATAATTTTTTTAAATTAGTTAGTGTTTTTAGTGTTTTTCATATTGATTTACATAAAAAGTAGCTTTAAACGAGTCACATAATACAGTTAGTCATTTGAGATTTCTGAACACTGATATCCAAATTATCAGTTAAATAATGCTTGATACAGATTATATCATTTCGGTTTGGAATGGATGAAATAGGAAATTTTCATTGAACTGTTTTTGGGAATTGTAGCCACATCAATGAAATAACACAAAAGAGTTCCATATAGTCTTGATAATCGGACAAGTGTTGAACACTGTCTGTTCAATAATTCAAAGTATATTCCAACTGAGTACGATCCATAGAGCACTTTATATGATCACGACAGCTAGGAACGTTACCTTGAGCTATTTATGGGAAAACGTGCACAACCCCTTATGAATATAAAAATGAGGAAGATGCGTAAAAGTGTCAGAAAAATTTCCTGGTTCCACAAATGTCAGCAGTTGAAACATGCTTTGAAAACGTCATTCGGAGATAAAGATAGAAATTACTCAAAAGAGCAGGAATATTTACGAAGAGCAGAGACGTACTGGCCCATTGCGTCAACTACTGAAGGAAACTTTCCGCAAAACAGATATATTGCATAATTCATCGGGAGGAAACAGAAAACATTCAAAATATGTAAAAAAGTGCGATTGAAAAAGAGTATTGCACTGGACACCACAAGTGTTGTAAATAGGGGAGGGTAAGTAGGGGAGAATGGGGGATAGCGGTCAGCTAAATCAAATTACATATGAAACTGAAAATATTTCTTTTCTGTAACATGTAAATAACATAAGAGATAGCCTCATTCATACGCTAGACTGTATTGACCCAACATCAATCAGAAAAGTATATTGAGCTAATAATTTAAGTACGTATGAAAGAACAAGTCCTAACCTAAAAAACGAAATGAATCTTTGGTTATCATGAAAAAATATATGTGAAAAATAAAAAGGACACACAAGTGACCTAATTCAATAAATTGTCCGGCATTTTGAAGTTGCTCATCAATTTAGCTTTATTTTCATTTTTGATATAATTTCTAGGCATCTGTAGAAACACGACCGGTATTACCACATTAATTTCAACCGGCATTTCTCGAAAGCAATTTGGCAACATGAACTTAACCAAAAATTGTTCCTCTTCATTTAATCTAAACAACAAGTTACCACTCAAGATATCCATCATGGCTACGTGCAAAAAAATAATGTATTTGAATGCTTACGTTGGTTTAAAGTCGTCAAAATATCGTAATAGAACCTTACAGCACATGCAGCACACTGCAGACTGGAAATCGAAACCCGGTGGATTTAACTCGTACCAATCCAGTATTTTTTTAATGGTGAAATTTTTATTCGCGCCTATCATGGACAAATTATTATACATCTTATTGTGCCTAATACCGGAGAAAAATTATAACCTAACCGTCGAAACTTTGTATACCTATTGTCACGTAATACCCTACGCCAATGCATGATTAATTACTCACTGTTCTATTTTCTCCGAATTCACACAACCTTATTATGCACTGTATAGGTACAGTATGACTTATTTTTCTAGATGCACTATAATCCTGAATGCAGCCGTCTTGTTCTGAAATGCTGTGCCATAGATCGCAGTGTCTTCGGCTTCAAAGGACATAGAAAAGTATACCGTGAATATAACAGTAGCCACAGTCGCGATCCCTGAGGCACTCCTACGCCAGCTGAATACGAGCGTAAATGAGCGTTGTTCACTTTTACCTGGAAAGTTTTTTTAACCCGATGAGCCTAGTTAAAATTGTTAAAATTGTTAAAATCCTTAAAATTGTTAAAATCGTTAAAATTGTTAAAATTGTTAAAATTGTTAAAATTGTTAAAATTGTTAAAATTGTTAAAAATTTTAAAATTGTTAAAATTGTTAAAATTGTTGAAATTGTTGAAATTGTTAAAATTGTTGAAATTGTTGAAATTGTTAAAATTGTTAAAATTGTTAAAATTGTTAAAATTGTTGAAATTATTAAAATTGTTGAAATTGTTAAAATTGTTAAAATGGTTAAAATTGTTGAAATTGTTGAAATTGTTAAAATTGTTAAAATTGTTGAAATTATTAAAATTGTTAAAATTGTTGAAATTACTTATCATAATAGATTGATTTCATGTTAATCACTGTAACTCAATAACAATAATAATTGTAATGTACTAGTTATATTACTTTTCATATTCTTTTTTTCGACTATTTAGCCATTGAGAAATTTAACTTCGCCCAATATAAATGTGGAGTATTATTTCTAGATAACTATGGACTTCACTTCGAGATATGGACTTCGTTAACAATTTGAATTTTCATCTTCTCCGATGGTAAGTAATATATAATATTTCAAATATTTTGAAATTAACGGATGAGGGCCTACTACCACTCACTTGAATCCTACCTACTAGTTGAGAACAGCAAACAGTCCGTGTTCAAACAGACAGCGAGAAAATATAAATTTGATAGAAGTTTTAGGCGAAAATGACAAGGGTATCTATCAATAAATTTGGCACGACACGAATATTTTGATTCCAATGAAATTGCTTATTGAGAGGGATGCAGAATCTACATCGACCGGATCGATTCTGGGTTTGCAGGTTGGAAGAACACACTCAGGCATTCTGTGATTTGGTTGGTTCATTGAAAATTTCCAGCTATTTCTGAGAAGGCGTTAGTGGTTATATTCTAACGGGAAACGAAAATAGAAATGTATTTACCTTTTCAATTGCATAAACCAGAGCGAACTGAGTGTAAGTGTTCTTCAAAACCTGTGAATTTTACCAAAATGGAAAGAATAAGTACAATCTATCTCGTCTTGTGTTTGTGGATCTTTTGCTGGAAAAATCCTCACTAGTTTACGTTGTAGTACATGTTCAAGAAGTAGCAAAAACGTATGTGACTTTCTGGAGCTTCAACTGGCATTTCCTGATATGACTGATAACCAGTCCGTGCAAAGCTTACTGTGTCATCATCTGGAAATAGAACTTTTGACTGGCTGTATTGCCGAATATGCGAAAAACTGACTGACAATAATTATAAGGTAATGAGTATAGCTGAGGCACCAGTCAATCTAATAATAACACTGATGCTCTTCAAACACGACTCGACCGGCGGAAGCACCAAATTCTTACGAAAGTTAGAAAAAGATAAACAATCAAGTCGCCCGGGCGCGCCAATTAATGTTTGTTGTTGTTTTATATTTTGTACTACTTTCGTTTAATTTTTTTATTCGTGTATTTTACATTGGTTAACAATAATTTTTTTGGAAATTCGAAATGAAACTTCGATGTTGTTATATCAGTTCCATTCCCAACACGAACGATACCACAGTTTGGTCCTACATGAACATTGTCAACTAATTATTCGTTAATTATTAGTCCTTAGGACGAGTAATTTGGTGCGGTAGTTTTTGAGTTAAATTGCCAGCAGGCAAGGAAACTTGCTTATAAATGTTGAGTTCATTCGATTGCTTAAAATAATTATCATGCTGAATAGTCGGTGACTATTGTGCACCATGTAAATAGTCGCTAATGGGGCATGTTGATTGGTCTTGTCAAACAGGAAAGAAATGTGTGATTGGTTGTGATATTCAAAAGATGAAAATAATAATCAGTGTATGCAATTATTCGAGAATCGAGGGAGTGAAACAATAATTGCAAGATCCTTTGCCAACGATTTTTCCCACTGCTTGATATCTATCCATTAAATACGATTTCATGAGTTATAGAGATGGATACTCCTATGAAACTATGATATCATACACTCACAAACAAAAAAACACGACAGGCAGTGTTTGATGGAGTTTGATCTCTCATTTTCTGTTATTTTCAGTTGAATTTCCATAAATTCATCAACAAACTTTAGATACAGAAATAATTTACATGGTTGATGAAGAGGTTTTTCAGAACTATACCTTTCCTACATTTTGGTTTTTAGTTCATGTGTTCAGGTGCACTGGTTAATCTACAAGAAGGATATGAACTTGTCACCAGTTTACTCATAGGAATGCTATTTTTTAACCAGGCGGATTTACTCGTTGTTACCCTGATGTATGTTTGACAGTGATTTCAAAAACATGCACGACTTGTATTACTCCTGACATGGTTTTGAGTGTGGAAAATTGCCCAAAAGCTGTTGCTCTTGATGAAGATAAACTTAATTATGTACCATAAAAAGAGTAGCAAAAAAATCACTTCGCTCTTAAAAATGAACGAGCGCGTCTATAGCAAGACATGTAGCAAAAATATTATATATAGAAAAGAAATAGTTCTAAATTAAAATTGGTATTTGAGAGAATTTGACTAAAAAATTATTCCACAGGATGTTTTAATGTTAGGGTTATTCAACAACATTTTCATTAATCCTGTGACCCATTTAAGATGCACGGAAGCACCCTTATGAAATTTACATTTTTCACCCGATTGCAATGATATTTTATTATTTTTTTTGTTCGGAAGACATTCAAAAAGTCCACTAGGACATACTAAATTTCATGACTGAATCTCCATTTTCAGGACCAACTTTTCTTATTTTTCAAGGTCAAAAATCTAAAAAAAAATTACTATTGATTTTTTTTTCAAATCTGACTATTCCACTGAATCCGCGACACTTTCAAATGAAATATATATGAATTACGTTAAAATACGTCTATTAATAAAGAAGTTATAGAGGAATGAAATTCGAAAAATATGCCGTTTAATCAATCCAACAATTCAATTTCAGAACTTTTAACAAAATTTGGAATATACCACTGTATTCGATATATCACTGATCAGAATTTCATCAAAATCTGTTAATAAAGATAATAAAATTTTAAAAATTTGTAATGAAATTTTAGCAGATTTCGATGAAATTCTGACCATTGATATTTTGAGACTTCCTGAATCCAGTGGTGTAGTCAAAGTTCTGATGAATGTTTCAACGACATATTTCTCAAATTTCAGTCCCTTATAACTTTCTTATTGATTGACGCATTAAAACGTTATTTCAACATGAATCATTTCAAAATATAACGAATCTAGTGGTGTAGTCAGTTTTTTCTAAAAATATCGCGAATTTTTTTTATTTTTGATCTTGAAAGTTGGCCCTGAAAATGAAGATTCATCGATGAAATTCTGGGTCCTAGTAGTTTTTTGAATGTCTAAGTTTTATAAGGATTCTTCCATTCAAAATGGGTAACACTGTATGCATACTCAACTTGAAATTGGTCATTCTATCTACAGTGTGAAAAATAATATGAAAATTCAACAAAAATTAAATATTTGTTAGATCTCAAATTTTATCAAATTCAACTTGTTGCGTTTTTTTGCATGTGAGTGTAGATTATGCCGTCAAGCCACAGTCAGCTAGTTACTTAAAAAATATCAAAATAGTTTAGCAGATTATGGAATGTGGCTTATTACTATCGTCAGTGGATGGAGCCCCCTTGTAATTGAATCATTTTTGCTTATTTTAGGATAACACTTTGCGATTCCAATGACTGTGATAACTCATTTATTAAAAAATATGGCTTGACTCTTTATTGCATAACACCATCCAATTAGTATTTTATTACAGTAAAAAATATATTCAGAATTTTTTTTAATTATCGGGTTGGTTGAAATCCAGATTATTTTTTTCGCTGAGTTAAAATTTTATTATAATTTCTAATATTGAGTTCATTAAGGTCTGAATGTTTGATATTTTTATGAATTTCTATGAGAACGCTGGCGCTGTACAAAAATAATGTAGATATCTTCATTAATTTCAACTATGAAAAAAAAATTTACATAGTTCTCTGCATCCAGAGTTTGTTATTGTTTCGAGAGATTTTACAAGCTTATGAGGTAAGAGTTTTTTATAGCTAATGTGAGAATGGAAGAATATCTCGCAAATAATTGAATTTTTCAATGCATACAATGGGAAAAAAGTCTGCATAAACAATAGCTCAGTTGGCCGATATGGAGTAGTAGGTATCGATAACTAATCCAAGTTATTCAACGCTTTCTGCATTTGATGTAGCAACACTTGTGGAAAATGTCAACAGTAGCGTCTTATTTGTTTTCAGTCTCGATGGATTCGTTAAGAACCAAGTTTCTGCCTTGTAATCAACTTACTTTGACACTTTTGTTAGTTCACTCACATTTTCGTCAAAGTAAATGAAAGAAGTGTTATCGGCAAACAAAAAACCGATTTATATGGCTACATAAAGTTCCTATCCTCATTCAATTACTTTCATCATGATGAGAAGCGGTCCCAATATTGATCCTCGGGGAACACTATGTTCAATAAGTTTGAAATTCTGAATGCAATTATTATTATCCTCTGCTTGATATCTGTTAATTCAGCATGATTCATTTTATTATGGGGATACCAGTTTATTTTTGATAAAATCTTATCTTGTAAATCCAATATTTTGTTAAATTGGCGTATTAGTAATTATACAGGATTAATGAAAAAGTTCTATAACAGTGACTCTAAAACATACTATGAATTGATTTCGTAGCCAAATTCTTTCAAAATACCAATTTTTTTCCAGAAATATTCCTTTGTTACATTTTGTTCATGTCTTTAGATACACTGGTTTATTATTGGGAGTAAAATGAGCTTGTCACCACCATTTTTTTTTTGAGGAAAGTTATTTTTTGATGAAGTGGCTGTTGCTCTATACCAGCATTCAATAAAACTATGTGTTTACAACTTGAAATTTTAGTAATTTCATTACAGTTTGCCAAAAAAATTTACTATAAATATAAAAACTATGCGACTTCAAATTTTATCAAATATTAACTTGTTGCGTTTTTTTGCATGTGAGAGTAGATTCTTCAATAATATGACATATTAGATGAATCATCATTTGTACCATTAGTGGTAAGTGAGAGATTAATATAAACATTATAGGGTATTCCTTTTGAGTATTTTATCTATTATAATTACGAGATATTCAGAAAATTTTGAAAATATCGTGTATATAGTTGTGACGGTTGAATTTCATATTATGTTTTTCGATAAGTTCAAATTTTGTTATAATTTCTGATATTTAATTCCTAGAGGTCTGAATGCTTCATAAATATAGTTGATCTTTTATGAATTTCTTTGAGAACGCTGGTCCTGTATAAAAATAATGTAGATCCCTGCATTATTTTTAACTTTGAAAAAATGTGATTAAAGTTCTCTACATCCAGAGTTTGTTATTGTTTCTACAGATTTTTCTAATGCAATTAAGAAGCTTTGAAAGTCAGAGTTTCGTATGGCTAATGTGAGAACGAAAGAGTGTATCGCAATTAGTTTAATTTTTCTTTTGATGCAATAAGGAAAAAGTTCTACATAACTCTTTGTTCAATTGGTCGATATAAAGTATTGATAATTCACCCAAGTAATTTAACATTTTCTGCACTCGATGTATCAACACTTGTGAAAAACGGTAACTGTAGCGTCTTTCTAGTTTTCAGTCTCAGTGGATTTGTTAAAAATGAAATATCTGTCATCGACTTATATTGATACTTTTGCTAGTCCACTCACATTTTTGTCAAAGTAAATGAACGGATTTCTATTTGCAAACAAATTTATATGATATATCTACATAGATTTCCTAACTATTCTCATTCAAGTACGTTCATTATGGTCAGGACCCGTCGCAAAGTGATCCTTGGGGAACACCATGTTCAACTTTTAAATTCAAAAAAATGCACACTATTTTTATTACCTGCTTGAAATCTAAATATCAACCATGATTCAATTCATTATAGGAATACTTCTTTGACATTCACATTAACATGCAAAAAAACAAGTTAATATTTGATAAATCTTGAGGTCTAATTTGTTCCATTTTAGCTCTGGGAATGTTTAAGCAAAATGTAGATAAAATGACTAATCTCAACTTGCACATTCAATTTTCTTTATTCTGGTGTATCAGCTCTTATACAGGTTTAAAGAAATAATTTCGTAGCCAAACTTCAAAATACCAATTATTGTTCAGAATTATTCATTTTTCGCATTATGTTTTTTGGTTCATATCTTCAGGTGCACTAGTACATTTGTGAGAGAGAAATAAACTTGTGAAATTTCTGATTGGCAAAACTATTTCGTTGAAAAACGAAATTCATCCGTTGAAAAAAAAACAATTGTGTTTTTACTGTTGAAAAGTTGCTCAAAAGCCGTCGCTCCTGTTGAAGATTATTATAAATATGATGATTATGTTGCAAAAATTCTTTATGGTCATTGCTGAACCATCAAAAGAGTAGTGAGAAGTCCATATCTAAAAAAATTAATTATTGAATAGAACGATTCTTAAAAAAATTGGTATTTTGAAAGAATTTGGATAGGAAATTATTCCACAGGATGTTTCAATGGTTGGGTATAATAACTAATACGACAGCATGCGCATATGCAACTTGAAAGTGGTCATTTTGTCTACAGTGTGTTGAAATTGAACTGAAAATTAAATAAATTATAAAACCTCGAAATTTTCAAATATTAAGTAACTTGTTGCGTTTCCTTTTGCATGTAAGTGTAGATTCTCGAATTATATGGCAGATGAAACATCAGTCAATCAGTAGTTAGTGTTGCAGAATCAGCATTGTGCCACAGAGAAAACGCCCACATTTGAAAACCTGATTCCGTCGAAACCAAACAAAATTGGGGATAGTGCCACAGCAGCGAGGGGACCAAAAATGATATGTTTAGATGAACTCCTACCTATAAGTGGGACATCGTACTGCCGTTGTCCTCTTGGCGATCTTAGCATCAGCTGAGAATTGACTTTGTCGACCTGCGGCAAATGTTGGTGCTGCAGCGCAGAGAACTCTTCGGGAAGTTGCTGAGCAGCCACCAGCCTCTTCTGCCACGACGAAGCTGCGACCGCGGGCCGTCTGAAAGAGTCCCTCTCGAGGTGCAGAGGCTGCGGCGAAGCGGCCACCACTGCCCACAGGCAGGCCCACACAGCCCACATGTCTCTACCGCGGCCCGGACCTCAAGTCACCGACATTCCGTTCAGAAAGAATCACTGGCACTTGTTGCTGGGTTTCTGGTCGCCCGATGGAGTTGCGTGTGTTCGGGGCGGCTGTGGGGTCGCGACTGGCGCTGGTGGCGGCGAGTGCGGCAGTCCTGAAGACTCAATCCGCCTACGCCAGACCGGCCGTCCCCACCACCGCTGTGACGCCACCGGAACGTCTCCGCCGCCGAGGCTCGGGAGCGGCAACGCCAAGACTTTCCGTCGAGATGAATGGTCGGGTTGAATGTTTGCGAAGCCGCTGTTGCGTTTTGCCCCGTACGGCCCACCTCCGAGAGAACCACGTCCCTGGAAGACTCTCAATTTTGCAATTTTGATGCGAAGGAGGCTTCGAGAAATGTCAATGTTGCGCGTCACTGTACGAGGCGATTTAGGTTAAACTTGATCGATGGATATCTCTTGCATCAGAGGACAACATTATTATGCAAAGATGGTCTGTGAAGCTTGTTCCTTTTGAAGGTGTAGCAAAGCGCGTGTTGTGATCCACCAGTGAAAAGAGACGCTTCATAAAGAAGTTTTAAATTTTTTTAATGTCATTTTCCATTTTATTCGTATTTCAAACTCTATATACTTCAACGCTTATTTTCTCATCCTCAACGTATACGGAGATTATCTCAAATAAAGCAACTTGTCAGGTTTGAAAACTTCACAGGTGCAAAAATATTAGTGACATCGGGTGTTCCCCAGGGATCACATCTGGGACCTCTTCTGTTAAAAATTTTCATTAACGCTAAAACATGCATCACTGTGAGTTTTCCTGCTCGCCGACTAACCTATAGTCGATTTTATGGTGAATTCGTTTTACTCATTTTATGGTGAAGGCGCTAGCAGCAGTTTTCAACTTATAAATATAAAATCAACCGAAAAAAAAATATTTTAGTGAACCGAATTCTGACTTTAAAACATTCCTGGATCCACTTGAACACACACAAAACATTTTATCAAAATTTGTTCAGATGTTTAGAAGGAATTCACTTCCGTATGGAGGCATAGAAGATTTTTATATATAAAGAGATGTAATGTTATGATAATGGAATGTTTCTGTTAGTACCTTTCTTAGGGCTTCGCGAGACCAAGACCAAGACTAATCAGTCTTGGTCTTGGTCTCGAAAAATAAATGTAGTCTTGGTCATAGTATAGGTATTGATTTTTCAAGACCAAGACGAGACTGACTCAGTCTCGGTCCTGATAGTCTTGGTCTTGGTCTTGAATCAAAATGCGTCTAGAAATTCAAATTATTTAATTTAATTGTCACAAAAAAAGTTGAAGATAGGTATAGAATAATAATAAGATATTCAACCTAAAATTTAAATAGGTATGCATCAGTATGCAGGATGATATGAAGTATCGTTGCCAAGTTTAGCTGGAAGTGACAAAAATATTTCCAAAAATTTCAAACTCAAACCAAACGACTTTGGTATTAAATTTTTTTATATCTTCAATAGTAGGAGGTATGAACCACTGCGGCCTTACAACATAAGTACACCATTTTGTTGTAAACTGTGAAACTGTAATACTGAATTTGTAAAATTTGTTTTCGATTTTGAGTGAACAATAAATAAAATCCTACCATATGAAAAATAAATAATTGAAATAAAATGCCATAACATTTTCCTTTTCCATCAGATTTTTCTCAATATTGAGTAGATTTAAGTTCATTATTTTTCTCTCGACACTCCTGGAGTCTTGGTCTCGGTCTCTAAAGTCAACTCTTGGAATTGGCCTTGGTCTTGAGAAGATTTATTAAGTCTTGGTCTTGGACTTTTGTCAAATTTTGTTTTATAAAAAACTGTAATGAAGATATGTGTCTTATTGATTTGTTATTCTACACGGTAGCCGAAAAAATTGTGTACGCAACACGTCCGAAACCAGTTTTTCCTGACTCATTACGTAAATTACTACAAGTTAATAGGACGATTGATACAAGTTGATTTCTTGAGTTTCCGGTATCTGATTGTTTGTTTGATTTCGGATTCATCAGTTGGAAAAAGGACAAACGAGTTCAGGACCGTTATTATCTGAGGAATAAAATTATGAGCTCTAGTTATTTTACCAGCCATTTGTTTCCTGTGTTCTATATATTCTATAGTTTTTCGTATAGAAAACACAAAATACACCATCAATGAAACTTTTAGCGCGAATAATAAAAAATAAAAAATCTTTCTATATGTATTCAACTCTATGGCGGGTACTGTATCAAACCCTGTGAAAATCGTTCGACATAATATTTTTTCGACATACTCTATGAATTCACTCGTGTGCATGTTAACACTGACTGAAATTGATGAATATATACTCTGCAACGATTCTGTCAATAACTACAAAAATAATTAGTTTGAAGAATGACATTCGTCATTCATTGTTCTGTTACGCGAAATACCCCAATGTCATTAGCCGAACGAAATTACTCGAAACACGCGGAATTGTTTGAAAGGTGTCAAGCATTTGTATGCGCAACAATCAATATTCTCTTACGGGAATTGTTAACACTAATTGGAACACAGTTGTTGTTAGACTTTGGAAGGAATAACAACTGATATGTATTTATTCCTAATCCAGAACAATTGCAAGAATTGTAGGTATTTAGTAGGGAAACGGAACGGTTTCGTTGTTATACCGGGCCCGTCGGAAACATCAAGCACCTCATTCATTTTCGATAGTTTGGCATGGATCAAAAGGAAATTTATACAAATCGAAATACTCTTGACTGTTTCACTCATCTTACAATTCTCACCTATTCTGACCAATTGGAACCCAAAGATAGTGTTATCGCGATAACACCAGCTGTCTTTCAATTCTGATTGGAGGATCAGCTTCGGTATTTTCAGCGACGTAACCATGACGAAATGAATACGCTTGATAGTTCGATCAATAATAAATATAGCTGGATATAACAGAATGAGTCGCTTCACTGCAAACCAAATGGCAGAATTTTGTTTTGATTCGGACAGGGGGACCACCTGCAGACTAGTTTCGAGGTTCTTGCCTCGTCATCAGTACAGGGTAGGTCACTACAGAGAGCTTTGAAGAAAAATTCTGCAATTTGGTTATAGGGAGCGCTTGACCCCCAGATCTCATTAAAATATACAGGGTGTCTTACAGACTAACATTTTCAATTTGTTTCCATCCGTAATCTTTGGTTGTTTTTTTTTTTTCTATAGTAACAAAGTACCTAAAATGTTCAATTACTGCTATAGAAAATAACCAAATATTACTTTTTCATGGCTTGCTATGACGAGTTGAGAGACGAAAAAATGGGGAAAATACATTAAGGATACTTTAAGCGCAAACATTTCTGGATCAGAACACCCTGAAATCCCCACCTCAATACTTAAATCTAAAAGTATACAGGGTATCATCTGTAGCTAGCAAATTTGATAACTATTATTTATCCGTAATGTTGAATTGTTTCTGAATATTTCTTTTAGAATCAAGAAGAACTCAAAATATTTAATTGATACAGTGTAAAAAAAAACGAAATATTATACTTCCATGGCTATATATGACCAGTTGAAAATTGAATAATTTTGGTAAACATACTTCTATTACCGAGACAACAGAATATACCGCAAAACCTCCAGAATTCGTTGCCCGGGTAATGAAATTATACAGGATATCATCATGTAAATGGTAATATATTTCACTTTTTATTCATAAATCTTGTTAAGCTTGTTGAGAACGGGAATCCGGTGTTAGTTTTGGGAAAGAAATGGTTATACTCGTGATTATATTTTTATTTATAATATTCAGAAATAGGAAAACTCGGAAACATTTCAGATCTTATTTTCATCACAAAACCAAATTGTGGTTCGAAACAATCTAAATCACTCAGATCAAATTACTTAAATCATTAAAATATACAAGGTGTCATCTGTAAAACTAGTAACAAAATTTATTTAATAAAGGTTAGACATGTTTCCATTTACAGATGACTTCCTATGTAATTTCTTGATTCGAACAACAGGATCCGGGGCCTTTATGGTGTTCTAAACCGGAATTTGGTGTTATCTCAGTGTGTTTTCCTTTATAATTCAACTTTCAACTGATCATATCTAGGCATCAAAAAGTAATACTTAGTTTTAGTTCGAAAATATGAATAGGAAATTCATAAAATCTTTTGTGGAATCATCTGCGACTGAAAGACAAACTTTAGTCGCTATTTTCCATCGTTCAAGATAACCTCTTGGGAGGTATTCATGTTGAAAAGGGGAAACATTCTCCATGAAAATTGAAAAATGAAAAATGTGACTTATTTGTAATATCTAACAGAAAACAACTACTTCCCCGGCACAAGCCACGCTGGACATTGAACTACATCTGAAGAGCTTGGCAAAGCGAAATAGATTTTTGTCGACCAAAATGTATTGGGGATTAAATGCGAGAGAAGCGAACCTTGCTTCAATGAAATGAACGATTTCTGTGAGTGATATTTTTTTAATAACATTCTCCTTATCTAATTTATTTAATGATTTTTTCAAGGAAAACTAAAAAGAATTAAAAAAGTCAGCTATCTGAATGAAAATGCAAATTTTCACTTTCAGATTTTTTCTTTCCTTTTCAGTTAGAGTCTTTTCACAATATCTATCAGATGTAGTTCAATGTCCAGCGTGGCTTGTGCCGGGGAAGTAGTTGTTTTCTGTTAGATATTACAAATAAGTCACATTTTTCATTTTTCAATTTTCATGGAGAATGTTTCCCCTTTTCAACATAATACTTAGTATTTTGTACAGCATCAATTGAACGTTTTTGGGTACTTTATGACTCGAGAAGAAATTTTGTGAATCAATTTTCGACTGGTCATAGCTAGTCATGAAAAAGTAATATTTGAATATTTTCTACAACATTATTCGACCGTTCTTAAGTAATTAGTGATTATCGAAAAAAATCGAAAACAACTATTACGGATGAATAAAAATCAATACTATGTCAGTTACAGGTGACACCCTGTATATTTTAAATAATTAAGTACTGCTATTTGGGGGTTTCAGAGTGTTCTGGGATAGAACTTAGTGTTATTTTTGCGATAAAAAAATCCCTAGTATATTTTTCCCAATTTTTCACTTTTCAATTTGGTCGTAGGTAGCCATGAAAAAGTAATATTGGAACAACTACCAAACATTGCGGATGAATAACAAATAAAAAATGTTGTTAGTTACAGATGACACCCTGTATATTTTAATGAATTTTCACTAAGATAAAAAAATGCCTAGTATGTTTTTCCCAATTTTTCACATTTCAATTGGTCGTAGGTAGCCGTGGATATACGGATTTTTCATCAACCTGAAGGTAGATATTTCTGGGTACTATATGTAATAAAAAACAAATTTTGAAATCACTTTACTGTAAAGAAAATACGAGGGTGTGGCTGCTCAAAGTGGGACACACTGTATAATATAACTAATTAAACTTCATTTTCATGAGTAATAGCAAGCATTACACTCTCGTTGAACAATATATTATTTACAAATTTACACAAGAGAATCGATTCTCACAGATTACTGAGAATTTAAATTTCGATTCATGGAAAGGTCATTTTGTACATCAGAGAATTGATATTCAATTCATGAGTGCATGAGAACTGTTTATCGAGGTATCATAATTGCGAACTTTCATTAAACTTCATCGCCGAGGTTCCATTCAAAGTAGAGCTAACGAATTCCCTTCGGAAAAGCCCTAATTGAAATGTGTTTCCTCCTAATTCATTCGGAAATTTCCTGGGCAGATTCATAAAACGATCAATATGGTGAACACAATGAGTATACCAAACTTCAAATTTCACGCCAGTGTACGATAACGTCAGAGCTTAATTTCCGCGACCGGAAAACTCAGCGATGAGAAAATGGAGACCGACAAAGGATAATTATTCGCAAGCAAATCAGGATCTGATAGGGAAATACAGTGGTGGTCAGTTTTTTCTTTATAATCCAGTACGATTGGGTTTTGAGGCGAGGGTCAATTGTAGCACCACCAAACTTGGTATGCTAGTAGTTGGAACCATGATAAACACGAACAAAAATTGTTTACCAAAATTCCAGGGGTGGAACATATATTTTTTTTTTAATCTTGGAAAGTATATGATCTCGATTTTTTGCCTCGCGTCGGGAGACAACACAACCTCGAGCTAAAATCTTATACTTTTTTCCCTTGCATAATAAATAACTATTTTTGAACGCATCTCCGTTTGACTGTAACGCGTATATACGAACGCTTAAAAAAATAAACGCAATATTAGGGACTCTCCAGTCCCCGAGGGATTGTCTACGACCACGAACTTCGAGTTTGTTCATTCATTACGCGTTTTTTTCTCTCAGTAGTTCGGAAATTTGACAGTCGAGAATGGATGTGTATTGTAGTTGTGAGGTAACTAAGAACTGAAAGAAGTTAAATTTAATAAAATGTCCTCTCGCAAACATGAATGAAGTGACATATGGAAAAACATCGATAATTTTACCGAGTAAGTAGCTATGTTGGAGAGTTGCCTAATTTGCACCTCCTCTTAGATATCATTTCTAATAAAAAAGCGATCCAGCATCATATATATGGGTGAATCATTTGATAATCGGAGCTCATTGTTACGAGGTGAAGTTTGTTGAATGCTTATTTATTGTAATATTTCATAACCTAGTGAATTGTTGGTCCTGGAAATAATTGTAAATGGTCTAAGACGATAATACGTGAAAATATATCTTTTGTTCGAAAAACATCTGTCAATAATAACTATGATAATCATCAACCATAGTAACTTTATACAGAATATTAACTAAGCTTTCTTCATATGTCTTGACACTACCACTCTTCATCAACCATTCTTGATAAACATTCGAAGTGAAAATCTGTTTCGTTCAAATTTTGAATATATAGAATAACGCTTTCGTAAATATATCAACCAACTGATTCTCTGTTGATACGTATAATATGCTAAGTGTTCCATGCATCTTCGACATATTTGTCAGGTTCGTCCAAATTTGCAGCCAAATTTTTCAAAAAAAAACTCGCATCCAGGTTATCTTTCAAATTGCATCCAAATCCTCTGTAATTGACATGGCAACACATTTTTGCATATGAGAGGTCCAAGTAACGCTGCTTTCACACACAGCGATTTCGGACGTACGTTAAAAAGACGTTCGTCAACATTTCTTTAGTGGCGTGAAAACATTCATAGGACCTTTCAGACAGGGCGGAAACGGCAAGGAGCCGTGTCCCGTCCTTTCACCAATACTTTGTTAGCTGTTAGCAACTGTTCCAGCGTAGACAAGAAACGAGTATTATCATTGATTCGAATGGCAATTTCAGTAGGTTATGATGTGAAATATTCTTGATTTGAGCACTGAGAGGTCTTTGGAAAACGATTCAGTAGAATTGTGTTTTTTCTGCTGAGCAAGTTGACGGAATCGACACTGACTTTTGAGATGACCTTTTTTGTGGCAAAAACACTTTCAATGTTTTTATTTTTGATTTTAATATTGCTTTCACTGAATTTATTATCACTCCTAGTCTTCGAGACTTTTAGAGCTGCGTAACCCATAGCTGTCTTTTCCGTTTGACATAATCGAAGTTCCTCTTTCAATAATGTCGCAGCAGGATTATCATAATTTTGTTTGGTGTCTTCATACGAATCACAGGCTGTTGGTTATAAATTAATTGAAGACTACCAGGAACTTTTTAATAGGTTTTATTAACTGTCATTGAGAACTTGGGTGATTGATTTTATTGTACTCAAGTGCTTCGCAATGCTGTTCTCATTACTTATCTCATAACTGAAGAACTATTGCCTGAGCGTTATTTTATTCACATCTAATCGCTATCGATGAATAATCTTGAGACTTCTCCACATATCTAATACTGATTCACAGGTCATGATTGTAGTTGCTCGAACTCCATAGCAGTTGATATTATCAGCATGGCCTTCGCAATACTTTCTTCCCAGGCTTTCCCCTCCTGAAATGTAGCTTTTTTGTGAGCTTTGTTCCACTTTCATCAATTAAGTCTTTGATACATTCTGCTCTAAATATCATTTCCATATGGTAGTTACATAATGAAAAATTATTACCATTTGAAATGAGTATATCTTTTTGTCACTCTTGACCTCGCTATTCCGTAACAACAACAACGTGAATAGCAAAAAACTATGTAACTTTCAACTTTTACTGCAGAACTTTTCGTCTTATAGAACTACTAACGGACTGGGCCCATAACGTCTTGGAAATGATTGTAAATGGTCAAGACAATAATGTTAGTTAAAATACGTGAAAAACATCAGATCATGACATATCTATCAATAATAAAAAAATAATCATCATCCATAGTAACTCCATACATACATAATAGTAACGAAGGTTTCTTCATATGTATATCTTGACATTCGGGACGCTGCGTGCTGATAAGATAAGTATAACATTTATATTTGCATATATATCTGATGTTCTCAATGATTTCCAGCGGAAGTATCAAATTTTATATTAGGTCAAGGTTTCTAAATCAATATTTTCTAATTTGTAAACGTTTCTGAATAATGTTTTTCATCGATGAAATTGGTTATTTTCCAAGTTGGTTCGTATGAGTGTCAGAGGAGGTATAGTATAGATAAATCAAAGCTGCTAAGACACATACGAGGAACGATTAAAACAGCAAAGAGAAATCTCCAGAAATTGGGAACAAGAAATCTGTTTCCGATAGAAGTGGAAAAGTCCTGGTGAATCATAATGTCGTAAAATGGGAAATGGTAGAAAATAATAATCGAATGGAAATATTTTATTAAACAATAATTAGGGCACTGGGATAAAGTTATATATTCACAGGGAACATAAATAATGCAAAAGAAAAATTCTCACCCTGAAACCGTAACACTAAAAAAGCCCATTGGGCCAAGCCAAGCCATAGTCACACTGGCTATGGATTTAAATAAATGATTCAATGCAGAATAAGTAGCAATCTTTCTGAAATCTAGTCCGTGCAGAACCTACTTATTTATCACCTGATAATTGAACTTCTAACATCACCTGTGGATATTTTCATCACGCTTGGATATTTTCATCACGCTATATATATATATATATTCAATATGTTTTAATGTTTATGTAAAAAAAAAAGATAGTTTTGTGTGTGGATTATCAGTCAGAATTGAGTGTAAACGTCAATAAAGTTTCCTTGCTTGACTAAAATTGGATTTATTGGCTTGAGACTGAGGAATCTATTGAAGAAAGTAACATTTGGTGACCCCGACGTGATCACGATATGGAGAAACGTACATCTCAACGACTTGGTGTAGGCTTGAATCGAAGTCTCTCTATGAATTACGTGTGGCCGAAATATTTTGGAAGTCGTAACCGTCCACGTGAAATCTCAGAAACCCTTTCAGATACGCTACTTGAAAGAGCAGTCGATAATGTAGAAAAAAAACCAACTTCCTCGAGACATGAACAAAATTCGGAAGCGGATTCAAAATTGTCGAAAAAGACTGGATATTCAAATCGCAGTAGTTTGAATTTGGAAAAGAAGAGAATAACTATAGAGATAGAGAAGCAAAGAAGAAACCTAGAGTTGAAACAGAAAGAAATAGAAAATAGTCTACATCTTCTCCAGATGGAAGAAGATCCACACAAAGCTGAGCTAGAAATGCAGGAAAATGATGGCAGAAGCAGCATTCGTATCCACTCAAGTAAATCGAATGGATTTTTGAGAACCGATTCATTGTATGAACAAGAACAAATCCACTCAATAGCCCAATGGGTGGATAACATCCCTCTTCATCAAAATCAAGATGTTGAGATTGAAATGGCCAACGAACTCACCTCTGAAATTGTCAATAGAGGAAATGTAACAAGCAGAGAAAATCATTCATCAGTAGACGATATGGTGATTTTGGTAGATGATCAAACTCCAAGGTATAATTGGAAATTGGGTAGAATAACAGCTACTTATCCTGGATCAGATGGCCGAGTTCGAGTGGTAGATGTCAAGACTTCTACTTCAGAATACAAGCGCCCAGTTACAAAGATATGAAAATTGGAGCTAGAGAAAAATTAAATTCTCTAGCGGGGGGGGAGAATGTGGATATTTTCATCACGCTATATATATATTGAATATGTTTTAATGTTTATGTCAAAAAAAAGATAGTTTTGTGTGTGGATTATCAGTCAGAATTGAGTGTAAACGTCAATAAAGTTTCCTTGCTTGACTAAAATTGGATTTATTGGCTTGAGACTGAGGAATCTATTGAAGAAAGTAACATCACCTATCAGACAAAAGTACTGTCGAATATGTGCCAAAACAGCTGGCAAATCTGATCATAACTCTGAAGCTCTTCGATGTATCAAGCCAGAAGAACACCCCAGTTCAACTGACTGCTGTTACGAGCTTTGTGTGAACAAAATATCTTCTTTCGAACTGGACTCTTGGACTTTTTGGAGCTTCTGGAGACACCATACATACTATTTTACCATAGAGCAGATACTCCTAATCCGACGGAGCTCTCCAGAAGTTTTCAACTAATAAACTCTTCAGATGATGTGGTGTTGCAGGTTTCTTCAAGTTTATTTGCAGCTACAGTAGTGAATGCGCCGCCAATCCCATTAGTGCCGCCATGAAGCGCCGATTGATTATTTTTACTTCGTTATTGTTATTTTCAATATTTCAATAAAGTTTAATAATCATATTGAAGTTGAAGTGACATCTAACACCAGTCATGAAAAAAGCTTTTTTGAAGGAATTATAGCAAAAAAGAACTACTTATGTGAATATTTATCCTAGGGCGATCAAAATAACATATTTAATTAGAGAAAATGTTAGCCTAGATATGAAACCACTTGGTTTGGTGAATGAAAACGGATACCGTCGTTGTTTCAGTTAATTGCGTCCAACGTTTGTTTGCTAATGTTTATAGTTATACCTTTTCAACCTTTTTGAATTGCTGATAGTTAACTTACAGTGTTTATTTTACAGATATAAAACACACCTTACAGAAAAAAAATTCACCAGATATGAGTGAACGAGATAAACTGGAACTGAATGAGCAGTTGAAAAACACCCCATTCATCTCTGTCGAAATAAATGTATAAGCCCTATGGAGTCTCTCCCTTTCCGTCCTTGACCTGGAATGTCCAGCATTGTGTATTTACTTACTGGATGAGTTTTCCTTGTATTCTGCACGCCACTTTCTTGTTAATCAAATTCTTGTTCATACTTCATTTGTTCCTGCCAGTTCCTAATGAAAAAAGACGTAAATTCCCTATTGGCAAACACAAATCCGAATATTTCGTCAAATTAAGTTCGAAAGTCGGTTTTCAATGAATTATTAACCAACTTTGCCGACTATCCCAGATTCCCCAACTAATTTTCATACGGAGAGTTCCTCTGAATGATTACACGATTTCAGAAATATTTCAAAATTCTTATCACAAAACCGAATTTAATGAAGACATGTGGTCAACACTAGCCAACGTATTTCTACTGCATTGTGTGGGAGAACCCAGAGGCGTACCAAAATTCTCAAAGATGACTTGGTGAAATGTAGACTCCAGTTTTCGAATTATTCAGGGCTGGTTTTATAATTCAGCTTAAACTCTGGATAGACTTACTGATGGTGAGAAGGGAAAACATCAATCGAAAACTGTCATTCACATTCTAATAAATGAGTTAATGTTTATGGAGTTAACTGGAACCTATACCTGTTGTTCTTGGCACGCCGCTTATGATGCTGTTTTGTGTGCGAATTCTCGGTTTGTTCCAATAGACTTCGCTTGTGCTTGAAAATGCTCCTTTTCGTTTGTTCTTCATAAAATAAGCCTTACCACAATTTCATGATCAAACTCCTGCTGATTTGGATAGATCTATTTTCTCTTTTGCTGATTTGAATATTCTGATATTTGTTTTGTGCCATAGTGTCCTCTTCACTGTTTTTCTTTTTGTTTTAGAAGTTGCTTTTAGAACAGTTGTTGTAAGGTGTCTTACTTCGATTTGCCTTGGTTCACATATTCTCAACGCTCTGTTCATTAAGGGTGTTGATGACACCGCGTTCCTGTTTATTATGGTTAGATATATTATGTAGATATCGATCCGTGTGTTTTTCTTCCGGTACACCTTAATGGCCTGTCTAAATGGAATATGTTGGTTTTCTTCTTATTCCATTGTTGGTTTTCTTCTTATTCCATTGTGATGTCTCAATTCCATCGAGAACGGAAACTATTATTGTTTTAGTTGAATTGATCCTCAACCTCACTGGTCATTTACATCCCTCTTTGACCATGATAACTTTGTCGAAATTATGGCTATGTCCAGTGTTCTCTACACTTTCCATTTAATCGAAGAAAGTTTTTCTAAGTCGTTAAGCGCGCCTATATGGGGACTACCTGTCTGGTGGTCTGACTTTTTGAAATCGGCAAGTGTACTTGGGCCTGAACTGTTAGGGGATTCTTCTTATTAATCTCCTTTGAAGTTGTAGAACTGCTGTCACCTTCTTCACTTTGGAAAGTGTAGTGAACACCTTCCATTTCGTTGGAAAAAATTCGGCTATGTCCAGATTTCACTACATTTCCCAATTATGTGGCGAACATTTTCTCTAGTCCAGCGTTATCCACACTTTCGCTTATTCTGTCGAAATTAAGCAATGTCCAATGTTCTCTACACTTTCCATTTTATCGAAGAAATTTTTTCGAAGTCCGAGATTCACCGTACTTTCGAATGTTGGGATTTTACTAAGTTCACAGCAGTTTCCATTTGTTCTACCTCGTCTATCCAAGATATATTTTCGGCCTGTTTCGGAAGTGGTTGTGTGTTAAGTGCGCTTTTATAGGGGCTAACTGTCTGGTGGTCTGACTTTTTGAAATCGGCTAAGTGTACTTGGGCCTGAACTGTTAGGGAGTTGTTCTCATCAATCTCCTTTGAAGTTGTAGATCTGCTATCACTTTCTTCATTTTGGAAAGTGTGGTGAACATTTCCATTTCGTTAGAGGAAATGTCCAGATTTAACCACACTTCCCAATTGTGTGCCTGCCGAGCAAGTTTAGCGTTACTCACACTTTGCTTATTCTGTCGAAATTAAAAAGTATTCTCTACACTTTCCATTTTATCGAAGAAAATCGCACAAGGATAACTCCCATTTTGAAGACAATCATTTTGCACTGACGTCAAAATATTCCGCTGAGAGGACAGGGACGATGGATCGTTACCCACGAAAAGAAAACTTCAATTTGGTGCAATAATAATATAATGATACCTACAATGTTGTGGAGACGAAGTATTATCATCACCAATTGAAAAAATCAGGAAAACAAAATACTATTCGATAATGTTCGACGAAACCACCGATATGTCTCATAAATCTCAACTAAGTATTGCCTTCAGATATACCTATAAAGATAAAATATTTGAAGATTTTATGGAATTTGTTGATCTCCATAATTAGTAGAGTCATTCTTGGTGAAACAGTGATAAGAAAAATCACTCCATTGAGTTTGGGTTTGAATTACTGTGTTAGAATAGCATGCGATGGTTGTTGCGTCAATATATCCTTGACAAACGGCGCAGCTAAAGAAATTCACAGAAAAACTAAAAATGCAATAATTTGTCCTTGCTACAGCCATGCTTCAAACCATTCTATATCCAAATCCGCTGCAGTAGGGAGCATTAAAAAATAAATGGCAGCTTCCAATGAATTTTAGAGAATTTGTATTAATTTCATTATAATTGGTATTTATGAATAAAATAATTTACTTATAATTATTGTTTTTATGGTGTGAACTGACCTACTTTCAAAAATCATATATACAATATATAAAAATGTGTGGTTCCTATCCCCCACGCCCCTAAGTATCAGAGCACGTGTCTGGGATAATTGTTCTGATTAATTTCTTGACACTTTCGCCCTACCCTTCGCACCGCCAATGGTCGCTCAGCTATGATATAGGCAACATCGATCGACCGCTCCCACTTTTCCACCGGCGACCTACCTGTGGATATCTGCTGCCAGCCGCGATGGGCTGTTGCGACGTCGTCGCGATTGCTTTTGTTTTCCTCTAGGCATGCTGGGATGCTGAAGCTTTTTTCAGTGGCGTCTGCCTAGAGCACGTCATTTTCGAGATAACCCGCAAACACTGGATACATACAGGTGAGAATTTTTTTTACGAATTCAACTCATGCGATAACAGAAAATCCCCAAACGAGGAGGATAGCTTAATAATATACAGTGAGGTTTTCTATAGTCCCCGGCCTGTTAACTATTGAATGGTTCAACGAACAAACATAGGAAAAAACCGTTTGGGAAGTATCACCGATACTGCTTTTTGAAATCGAAGGCATGGTGCTGGAGTTCAAAATCGATGATACCGTTTTTTTTCCCATGTTGTCGAACCGTTCAAAAGTTAACAGAGAGGGAAGACTATGAGAAGCCGCATATTAAATTTCAAATATTGAAATTCCGTATTCAGAATTGATACAACTCAATGCATTATATTCTTGGAACCTATGAAATCAAGAACTCGCTATTGAATTGATCTTCGATACAAAACAACCCGTGTGATTGGATGGCTTGAACTCAAAAACCCGCAGAAAGTAAAAATGTAAGAAAGAAATTTCATTGGCTACCCTCTTACTTTCTTGGTCAACAAATTCATTATTTCTAAAATACAGTACCTATACTGCTTTCAAATACCAAAAACCAACTGGGTATTAAATATTTGGCGAAGGAGCTGATATTTATGAATCAAAATAGCATAATTAATTACCTATAATAGTATATTGAAGTATAAGTGGATAAAAAGGTCTTTCAAACACGCGCGAATTTTCGAGCACGACTGATAAATACTGGTTTCATTATTAGAAATAATGGAAATAAGAACTTAAAAAGTGAAATGGTTGAATTCTTGTGACATCAGTATACCTTTCGTTAATGTTTGAATAAAAGTTTTGCATATGTTCGTAATATTTCATTCGGCGTTACAAGGTACTCCTGACTTCATGGTTCTCGAGTTGTTGATGTAGCCATGGTAACTTGAGGAGTGCTTTAAATAGCTAAAAAGGGGCACCAAATGAAAAAATGGATTTTAAGGTCTTTAAAACACGCCAGTTTGCTCGAAATAGAGCAAGTGTTTCAAAAACCAGTTATCCACGAATACTTTACGCTATTTTTTTTCATTGGTACACTTCGAAAACATAAATGCTGGTATTGATGACATCAGTATACCTTTTGTTGTCATCAAAATGAGAAAAATAAAAATTAATTTGCAATCTGTCAGTTGTTATTGGTAACAGTTTGCTCACTTGAATAGTAGAGCAGTATAGTGGTTAATAAGGCAAAAATGTATGGAAGAGTAAAAGGTAACAGAAAATGTCGTTGCAGAAAAAGTCGTCGAATATGTGGGCTATCCATTCGAAATTGCAAAGTATGTTGAGGATGAACAAAGGGGTCGATAGAAAGTCATGTATGAAAGTGCATGCAATAATGAAGGCAATTAGTAAGAATGACGTATCCATGATTGTTATTTATTCACGACCTTTCTTAATATGACTGAGGAGTCTCTTGACATATTGATTCTTTTTTTGTATAATCAACACAAATTCGTATCTTTCCATTCGATTTCTGAACGACAACAAGGGGGCTCACGAAGTCCGTATGTCTGTCATCAACAGTTTTGATAATATTTCTATTCACCGAATTATCGAGTTCTGTTTTGTCTTTTTTCCTCCAGGCGAAAGGAATTTTTCTGGGACAAGAAATAGCAAACGGTACAACATCTATTTTCAAATAAATATGTACAGGTTTGCCTACCATTTTTCAACTCATTTTTAGAATTAAAAACATCTTGATATTCTTGTAAAATCAATCTTTCAATATCTCGATTTATTTTTTTGTTGGAATAGCTGACAAATAATCAGATTTCAAATCATTTGTAATATGAGAACAAACTGAAGGTCTGGGAAATTCTGGATGAAGCAGTTTGAGTTCTATCATAGTATTTCTGTGTATCAAAATTTCCTTCGCCCCATGGCAAATATATAATGTGATATTTGTGCTCGAATTTCCGTTAAAAAATTCACATTCTAGACTTCCCAAGATATTCGATCGAGATCGATCTGCTTGCTGATTCCAGTTTCAGTATAGTGGACTTCAATTCATACTCCAGAAAACCAACTGCTTCTAAAAAATCCTCCCGCTACAGAATCTTCAGCACCTGAATCTGGGATTGCTTTGAACTTGTACAAAATGTTATCGTGAGTACCTCGTATCTTGATTCCTTTTTGAATACGACGTTTTTGTCGTTGATAATGACACATTCTGGTTCTTGTCAAAGAAATTTATTGAAAGACAACCCACTTTGGATATTTCGTAATTGTAAAGGCATTCAACTGCTTCTACTATCCGTTTCTTGAGACAAAATTCAGTAAAGTGACCCACTCTTCTACATAAATTGGAGCGGAAATTGATAACTGTGCATTATTTCAAGCTTAAATACCAGGATTTGTTGCATCTGGGGCATTTTCTAGAGGTTGGTCTTTTAGAATTTTATTTTTCATACTCTACGTATTTCTTTGACTTATTGATTTTTCTTCCGACAATGCAATTTCTTCTGCTTCACATAGCTTCACTATCTCATCAACAGTAGCCAAATCTGGTATAGTTCAACATCTTTTTCTAATATTCACCTGGTTCTTGTGTCCGGATCATGAAGTGACTACGTGATTATCGAACAACATCGGATATATCTTGACTAAATAATGTAAGGTAATTATCAAACTTTCTTCTTCTCCAGTCTCTGAATTGGGCTAATGTTAGGGCCTCGGTTAATTTTTCTGGACAAGGCATAACGTTTGAAAGACGAAGTCCTTGTAAAGAGTTTACAGAATAGAAGGTTGTTGGAAGAGCGAATTTTCAGGTGCTTTTTCTGTTGACTGAATACCTCTCTGTGGATTCTGAGAGCTACTCCTGCATCTTGTTTGGTAAGTGCAAGCAGATTTCGATTAATTTTCTCCTGCATTGTTCTCATTTCCTCATTGAAATTGGATTCCATATATAATAATGTTTTCTTGGTATTATCTTCCAATGATTTCATTGTGTCTTGTTCTGTAGACAGGGCCGATTCTATAGGTACTATTTTACCCTGAATGAATAATTCAGTTTGTTCGGGAGTGGTGCGTTTTTTTTGGCATGATATGAATTGTACTTATACGTACCGTTACTTCATCTGATTACAACGTGTTTTAAAGCATCGACAGCGCGATATTATATTTAAAATGACAAGTCTATCATGAAATATTTAACGACTACTTTTTAGATATGTCACATCAATCCATCAAAATCACAATAATCACCAAAACAACAAATAATGGTCTATACAGTGATTCAAACACCTGAGGAAAGAACATTTTCGGAAATATATAAAAGACAAATCTCTGATTGGTTTAAAAATGTAGCTGTGAAATTTTAATAATAATAATTTAGTGTCTTTATTTGAGGCGGAGTTCAGTCAATGACTGCTTTTACACTCAGTAGACATTGCCTGGTTTTTAAAAGAGCATAAAATCAATAACTGTAATGTTTTCCCATCCCATCTCATCCTCGTCGCCACTTGTAATGTTTCGACTTTCCTCGAAGGAAGAAAACACCTTTCAACTATATACAATATATATATTACAAGAAACTTATATACAGATGTGCAAAATGATACCGACATTTGCATTGACCGGCGTGAACTGCCAATTCTTATCGATCGCTCAGGTCATGCGCGCTAATATAAATCAGTATTTACCTATTGGTAAAAATATGACAATACACTACAATAACAATCTTTTTTTATCTCGCAACTTTGGATCCGCTCGAAATGGGTTTGACTTGACTGGATCCGATCCATCTAATCGATATAAACAGTTTTCGGATTGGATTGAACCACTCAAGTCAATTCCATAAAATATAGGATTGGACCCAACCGATCGCCTTGAAGAGAAGTGACATTACGAGATAAACGGGTTTGAAATTGACAAATGTCAGGTAAAAGTAGCAAAATTCAGATTTGCTGTTTATCGTCTCAATTGTCTGTAATCGGATGAGTTTCTCTTTCTCGAAATGGAGAAGAAAATAACAATAAAGAAAAAGAACGTATTGTCCAAAGAAGAGGACAGTTTTTTCATTCAATTGATTAAGGAAAACTCGTTTTTTTGGGATACATGGATGAGGAAAGAATTAGGGTTTCGCATATTTTCAACAACGATTCGTAAATTAATTCGCAGAATACAAGAAATTTTACGTTACGAAATTCGACATATTTCTGTGAAGTTAGGTTTTTTCAATCGGATTGAAGCATAGGCTTCATCGATCCACTTATATATTGCGAAATAAACTGAAGCGTGGTTTAACTTGGCCCAATGCTATCGAATTTTAAGGGGATAGAAACCGTCGAGATAAGCGTAGTCAATACTATTTCGAATTTCATAGCCTACTCAGAATTTGAAAAAGAATCGAATACCACTCGCAGCCTCCTGCACCTGCTACATGTTTCTTGTGTTCCATTATGATTCGTATAATTTTCACTCTTCACCAAATTTTTTGTACCAACAAAAGACGTGATGCCAAAGCCAAAATGAGTAAAATGGCCAGCCTTATTCAAAACATGTAAATGACTTTGTTCAACTGTTAATCTTTTCAAGGGAACGTCGCACACGAATAGTCTCATTATATCGTTCTCCAAAAGGTCACTAAGAAAAAGTTAATTCATTCAGTTGTAATATAACGACTTCTGTTTGCTCTGCCCCTTGCTCCTACTTGTAGCCCACAAAATATACTGTTCAAACAAAGTTTCCTTTTCTTTTTGGCTTTGTTGGATGACCCTGTTGACTGATGTGGGTAGTTTTCTCTTGCAGAAGGCATACGAGAACTGTTTTGCTTTGACTCCCACCGCTGCTGTGATTTCGTTTGGATAGTTACGCGGAATTAGCTGTAACCATCATTTCAGCTATGCATTGACGAAAACTCCCACGTCCCGCTATGAAGCTTGTTTATGATAGTGCTATCGTCAGCCATTTCGAAATTGCGCGGCAAAGAGGTCAGTGATTTGAACTTTGCCAGTGAAACCCACCAGCACTATAATTGAGTGGCACGTTATTTCATTTCAGAATTGTCTGTCGCCTATGAAATTTTAATAGCTTTATCGTTCGCTCATTGTTCGATAAATCAACTCCTGTAGAAAAAAACCTATTTGAATATGACCTCTGAGTAACTTTGACAGCGATACAAAATGCTTGTTCCTCAAAACCAGCTTCATTTTTTAAGCGGCCGTTCGCGTCCCTTCAATTTCTGCCATGAAATCTATGATTGTGCAGTATTGTTGATTTCCGATGAATCGTTTTCGGAAAGTTTCATCTGAATAAATCACAAAAAATACTATAACAATTTTTGTGTTTTTTTTTTGTCTATGTCAAAAAATAATTTTCAAAGTGTCACCGCAGAAGAAATGTTTCTCTCATATCCATCCCTGATGTGTATGCTTATGAACAGCCTGTTTTATTCCAATCCTATATCAATCCTCCTGAAGAGCTTGGCAAAGCGAAATAGATTTTTGTCGACCAAAATGTATTGGGGATTAAATGCGCGAGAAGCGAACCTTGCTTCAATGAAATGAACGATTTCTGTGAGTGATATTTTTTAATAACATTCTCCTTATCTAATTTATTTAATGATTTTTTCAAGGAAAACTAGAAAGAATTAAAAAAGTCAGCTATCTGAATGAAAATGCAAATTTTCACTTTCAGATTTTTTCTTTCCTTTTCAGTTAGAGTGTTTTCACAATATCTATCAGATGTTCAATGTCCAGCGTGGCTTGTGCCGGGGAAGTAGTTGTTTTCTGTCAGATATTACAAATAAGTCACATTTTTCATTTTTCAATTTTCATGGAGAATGTTCCCCTTTTCAATTTTTGTGTTGTTAACAACTACTCTTTCAAATAATTGTTTTGATGAAAGTGATTATTATTGTGGTGTATTTATGCAGGGTGTAATCTAAACTCTTGCACTCCCGTGACGGAGGGGTATATAAAGTCATGTTAGAACGAATGGCAGGTGTGAAAAAGGCGAAAAATCTTTTTTGAGAGTTTTAAAATTTTGTGAAATGTGGGTCGACATTTTGGAAAAAGTTACCTTTTTTTTAATACATCAGTTATGCAGGTCACAGGTTACCCAATGTATTTGAATCTCATTTTGATCTGAAATGCTGTTTTATTTTAAAAAAGATATTAAGTAATCTATTCAAGTTTTTTTTAACGAAAATTTGTTTGAAACCTATAACAGTATCAACATAATCGTAATAAAATTCACAAAATTTCCATTTAGAAAAATTAGTAATACAAATTCTAAAATCGAATTGTACATACATAGCAGAAATATTTCGACTGAAAACAATATTTCTCAAAACTGAGCCGAAGCTGAGTACCTGTCAAAAAATGCAGGGTCGAATCGTATACGAATCCTCCAAATTTTTTTCTGGCCCGACCAGCCACTATGTTGTCATTTGAGAATAGAATAATGGGAATAAATTAAAAATTAAATTTTACACAGCTGATGCATTTTAACCTAAAACCTCAAAGTTGTATTTTTCCCAATACCTACTTTACGACTAATATTAATAATTTGAACGTATCCATAGCCCTCTAGATTAAAAATTAAATTACGAAATAAAAAAAATATGGTCACAAAAAGTAACAAGTGATACCTAGTTGTATTCAGAATGTCATATGAAGACAAAAAGGTGAAAATATACTGGGTTTTTCATTTAAAAATCGAAAGTTTATGTCACTTCCGGTGAGACCGGAAGTTGCCCGAATCTGAGTCATTTGTCAAAATGTGCAGTTTTATGTCTCATACAGATCCTCCAACATTTATTTCAATATCTGTGAAACCAAAAAAGTTATAGGGGCGGACCACTTTCCGTGGACACCCGGTATAATAGACTGGCTCTAATTTTCAAACCAATGAATGCAGTTTCCTGATAATTAATATGCCATATGGCATCACTGGGAAAGAAAGGGTTGAGAAAATCATAATTTCTAGAAGTAAACATGAAGACTATTCATCTCATAACCTTAACCTATAATATACCCCACGACTGTTACGTTCCACACTTCACGATAACTGTAGCATGTCAAGTTACGTTTCTTGTCATATAAACTTCTAGCCTCCTAGGACCAACCCCTCATTTTTTCTACGCTCGATTAAATTGTTTCAAATCGGAATTTTACGTGTGGTCATAGATGTGACGTGCTCGGCTTAATAATGAATCATCTCACGTGAGTCTCTCGCTGAGTTCTAGAACACGACCGACGACGCAATATCTGAGAATACTCGGCTCGCTTGATGATGAAATATTACCGCAGAGGATAGGCGAAAGAGATGAATAGGGGGTCTCATATTAATATCCACAGTGAATAGCGAAGCGAAGCCCGTAGGTGTCCGCGAAAATAGAGTGAAAGCTCGGCAACCGTAATCTTGCCAATGTCTCGACAATGACACTGTTACTAAAACTGACAGCCTCGATTATCTTAATAATAAATAATAAGCGCAATATGGATCTTTTTGTTCGCCTCTTCAATGCTTGAGTTGATTAAGGTCTTAAGGTGTGTTACTGATGAACATGACTAATTCGTTCTTGTGTTTTGATATGATTTGTTATGAGGTAAGATTTTATATACAGTGCGTTCCACCGAAAACACGACCCCCCCTGTAAGTCAGAAACAGACGTGTGATGAAGAATTTCAAAGAACACGTCAATTTTTATTTCGAGGGGCATTAAATTTGACATAAAAATCATACCCGAAACTTCACATCCTTGCTGTCAGCAGCTACCCCTCCCCCCCTATTTTTTCAACCCCGGACATCTTGAATAATGTAAGGAACGCTTGCGATAGTCGACTCTATTATTTTATGGAACATTTTCAGGTTTTTACGGGATTTGAAGGGGCGGTGGGATGTTAGGAAATGGCAAAGTAAAACTTGATTTGAAACCTAAATACCTAGCTGATTTCTGTTCCATTTCTTGCTCTTCTTCACATGAATTATGAACCGTAAAACCTATGAGTCACTATCTTCAATTTAGGAACTAGACTATAGGTGGAGGTCATTTTGAGCAATTTATCCGTTGATTTTGTTCCCATTGATATTGTTTGTTGTTGATTCCCCCAATAAAAGAAACGACAGCAAATTTTCTGTTTTTTTTTTTTTATAAAACGTTCAACGTTCAATTTCTCAGTAACGAATGAACCAATTCCTAAAAAAATCACAGAGGTAATAGAGAAACAAACAACATTCAATAAGATGTATCACCCGACCCCCCCCCCAGCCATTGAAAAAAAAGGGGGGTAGCTGCTGACCGCAAGGGAGTGAAGTTTCATATCAAAATTAGTCCCCCTAGGAATAAAAATTGACGTTTTCTTTGAAATTTTCGATCACACGTCCGTTTCTGACTCATAGGGGGGGGTCAAGTTTTCGTTGGAAAGCCCTGTATTATTATCAATATGAGCGATCGTTGGGGACAAATGTCCATTGGTATCATAGATGAGGCCGTGGAAAAGAGTATTCCGTTGAATACGGCTAGAAGTAAAGCATCAATTACCAGGTGTCGTCCTAAATATAATTCGTGGTATGATTAAAACCCTATAATTTTTTGGAATATCAATTCATTGGCAATCTTTGGAATTGCAATTCATCAATATTCCAAAAAATTATCGGTAATAATCATACCACTTATTATATAACCCCTGATAATACAACGACGATTCATAACATAAAACATTGCTGCAATTTAATAATAATAATAATAATAATAATAATAATAATAATAATAATAATAATAATAATAATAATAATAATAATAATAATAATAATAATAATAATGTTTATTTGCATAATCATTCATGGGTACAATTTTTACATATCAGTTAATAACCGTCATTGCAAATAAACATGAACAGTTCACTGAAGTGTGTATAGCAGTTATCAGCTGCTATACCACTTGTGTGTGACTTCTCATGATATTAAATACAAGAGTTAGAACGAATGTAATATTATAAATGTTAAGTAGTATATAATTAAAAGTGAAATCATTAAAAATTAAATATATGGTTACATAGAACATAGATATCGTAGAGTAATAGTGAAATGAATACATGTATACATATATATACATACATACATACACACACACATATATACACACATACATATATAAAAATACATTGATATAAGATTAATAACATATAATACTAGTAGTACATATTTACAAAATTCAAGAATTTGGATTTTTTTTTTTTGTTTTTTTTTGTGGCTTTTAAGAAAATTAGAGCTAACAAAAACAATTCAACTATGTGAATTAGTGAATATCATTGAGTGACAGAATCATACTTGATTTATAAAATCTCTGAAAAAAGATCTAGCAGATTTTTTAATCCATATTTTTACTGCTTTTTTGAAACTATTCTTATTTTTGATATCCTTAATCTGTATTGGTACGCTGTTATAAAGACGAGGTCCAAGGTAAGATGCATTTCGTTGACCAATAGTTTTTTCAGAACGAGGTTGCAATACATTATTTTTTCTGTTTCTGGTATAATGGCCATGGTTCGTAGACTGTAAAACAATATTTCCTTTGTTAATATTTTTCAAAATACTCAAACAAAAAAGTTGTCTCACGTCGAACACTCCAGATTCTGCAAATAAGTCATCACTTGGGTAAGTACGGACTTTACGATATATTATTTTGAGAATATATTTTTGGATAACATTTAATTTATCTACATAATTGTCGGTTACTCCTCCCCATCCTATTATACCGTATTGCAATTGAGACTCGACTAATGCATAGTATAGAGTGCGCAAGTTTCCAATATCGAGAAAATCCCTCAAATATTTGAATTTATATAATAATCCTCTTACCTTTCCTAAAACATTTTTGATTTGCAGCTCCCATCGCAGATGACGATCGATTACGATCCCAAGATATTTCACAGATTTATCTTCAGGGATTTCGTAGCTCTTTCCTATTTTCAACGGTCCCATATTCGGTAAGCCGTTATTGTAAGAGAAGAACGGTAAATACTTTGTTTTACTGAAATTCAAAGTCAGCTTATTGTAACTGAACCATTTCTCTATTTGTGGGAAATCTGTTTCTACCAGGGTTTTCAATTCTTGCCAAGATTCAGATTTATAGAGAATGGCAGTGTCGTCGGCAAAACTCAAAATGTTCCCTTCAGTTTGTATTTCAAGTAGCCCGTTTATGTAAATTGTGAATAGCAGTGGTCCCAACACTGTTCCTTGTGGAACTCCGTAGGAAACAGTCCTGGGATCACCTGCTATTCATCAATACTCACTCGTTGTTCTCTCTCAGATAAATAACTTTTAAGTATATTATATACCTTCCCCCTCAGTCCATAGGATGACATTTTATTTAAAAGTTTCTGGTGGCAGACAGTATCAAATGCTTTTGATAGATCGACGAATATGCATAATGTATTCCTTTTTTTATCGAGTTCGTCATAAATGTAAGACGTTAGGGCAAGTATGGCATCTTCCGTCGATTTCCCTTCCCTGAAACCATATTGTCTGTTCGAAATGATATTATATCTATTTAAAAATTTCAGTATCCTTCTTTTAAGTATTTTTTCCATCAATTTGGCCACATTTGAAATTAAAGAAAGTGGTCGTTAATTTACCATTTCTGTTTTATCACCGCTCTTATATAATAGTTTAATTATACCTGTTTTGAGAATTTTTGGAAAACACCCTGTATCTAGACACCAATTTATTAAAAAGGTTAATGGAGTTTTGATTTCATTAACTATCTGTTTGAGTGTTTCGGAGCGAATGTCATCATCACCTGGAGTTTTTTTTTGGCTTCAATTCCATTATGGTATGTTCCACTTCTATTTCATCGGTAGGGTATAAATACATTGTATTTGGTAATATAATACTTAACTGTTGAAGAAAAAACGTTGTATGAAACACTTTCGTAAAGGTCTTTGTACTCGCGTATTTGTTGAACTCGGTTAAGCCTCATTCGAAATACTTCGCACTCATACAAAAAAGTCCTACTTTATGAACTTGTATCATACTGTCACTGTCACTACTGTCATTACATCATATTTTCAGCCTGGATATAACCAGGAACTCAAATAGCTGTGAACGTATTGCTGATATCACGGTTCAATCAGTTCCTGGAACGAATAAGTGTTATATGTGAAACGTTGAAACCCAATGAACACATCATTTCGTTCTCACGTCATATACAGTACTATAATTTAGTTTCATTTACTGCCATTCACATATCGTCAGATAGCCTATTGGACTGAATCGAATTTCGAAGGTTGCCAACAAACGGCTTGATTAATGCCCGTTGCCAGTTCATTACTTCATATTTAACGAGGAGTTGTAATGAAATATGCGGTTATTAACGGAATCAGATGATAGGTGTTGTTATACAGGGTGTTAGGGTCGCGAATACCGCGAATACGCGAATTCATAGAAGTTGATCAAATTGAAAGTAATGATGAAGTTGGCATACATTTTTCAAAAAATGTTCATTCAAATAATGAAGATAATTACTTGAAATTACACTCGGAACTAAATTAAACTTTTGAATTCTACTCAGTTTTGAAAACGAAGAGTGCTCACTCATTTTCTTTATATTATATACTTCAAAAATGAAAAGTATGCTATGGAGAACAATATATTAATGGCCTAATGAGTTCGTCGTATACCTAGTATCCTTTAGGTCAATGAATTTTCAATTGAAAAAAAAACAGAAAAAGTGAAGGAACATTGTTCCTAACATTTTCCCGTTGAGGAGAAACAACTCAGACGAGAAACTCCCAACCATGGATTTTTTATCATTGATGAGGTGACGGAAAACAACGTTTTAGCATTTGCGGAAGAGAATCACGAATCATGATTTACAAATAACTTTTAAAAGTCTACTAAAGAGTGTTGTTCAAACATGTTACTGAGATAGAAAATGTATGCCTAATTTTTCGGAGAATAGCAGACCTCTGATAAATTTGCTTGAACATATTACATCATGTAACATAATTTAATATTTCCAATGTGAAATTGGGCGTACCTTACCAAAGGCTATAATTTCATAAAATAAAAATAGATTATGAATAATCCAGCCTTTATAGGGAATTTGCGAAAGACTGGATTATTTATAATTTATTTTCAATGTATGTTGCTTGAAAATAATTGTAAAAGCTTCGGCACCAGCCCAATGTTTCGAGATTATTGTCATTGACTAATTCGGCCCACTACTGGGAACTTCATCCAATAACAAATGGATTTTGTGGAAGATGTTGCTTTCAAGTGGGTTGAACATTTTGCACTGAAAGATGCCACATTTGAATCTTGTTTGAATATATTAACAGAAGTATTTTTTTTTTTATATGGTACCCTAGACACGATTTGTGATCATGATGGCCCGATTCCATTCAAATTGTTTTGTGATAGTTTTTGAGGTCGGAGATTATAATTTCTCGTTAAAATTCGTTAATTGAAGATAGCCTGGCGAGTTTTATTTATTATGGTCCGATAGAATTCGAAATTAGTATTTGGAGGTTGTCGGAATCGGAAATTATTAATTTGATATGAACATTTTTAATTCAAAATAACTGTTCCAAGATGGCGGACTATTTGTTTTGTGTTTACGGTTCGATTTGATTTAAAATTTGCATGTGGGAGTTTTTGATGTCTGAGCTTATGACTTTTTGTCAGAATTATAATTTCAGTTTGGCAGACGATTGTTGTGAGTTTTGTAATTATGGTTCGAATTTTTTTTCAAAACTAGTATATGAATGTAAATGTTTTGTTGAGATTCGTATATGTAAGATGACGGCTGTAGGATGGCGGACGAGTTAATATTTAGATGGTTTCCTCATTGAAGAGCTACATAGCTCAAAACTCATATGATAAAGGCCTTGTAATAACCATAACTAAAAAGCACAAGTTTAAAGAGAAGCTTTCATCAAATGAGATGAAAAGTAAAAAATGATGTGTAATTCAGGTGATTCTGAATTACAGATTCAAAAGCGGTAAGATCCCAAATATGTTACACACAGAATAAAACCATTTGATCAAAACCTTGTCTTTATTTTTTTTATATCATTATTTTATTCCTTGTATATGCAAATTTCACTTCATCGGTTTAGTCCGAAAGAACCCATAGCGAAAAACCATCAAAGACTGGACTATGGTATCACTCAGTTTATCAGGCAACTGGTTTCAAAGAGTTTGGTCAAAGATACAATGTTTTCAATATATCTACAGAGTGACCCATTTGAAAGAGGGCCACCTCTCTAAAACTATTATTTGTAATCCGGTTCAGAAGTTTTTTTTCCAATAGATAGAGCATCAATAGCTCTAGTTGAGTGATGTTAATCCGAATTTTTTTCAAAGACAAATATCCAAAAAACATAATAGCGATTTTTTTAGATAGAATTAGACGGCGCCACTGGATTCACGACATTCTCAAGTGATTTATATGAGAAGTACGTAGTAATGTCCCCATGAATAAAAAAGTTACATGGGAATGAAATTTGAAAAAAATGTCAATAAATCAACCCACCTCTTCAATTTCAGAACTTTCATCAAAATTCTGACTACACCTCTGGATTTAGAAAAATTCGAAATACATTTGGTCAGAATTTCATCAAAATAATTGATAATTGATAAATTCTATTTAAAAAATGGCTAGTATGTTTTTTGGATTTTTTACCTTGAAAAAAATTCAAAGTAGGTCTTGAAATTTTTATTTTCATTTCGAATTTATGGCACTAATTAGAACGATTAATGCTCTCTCTAATAATAAAAAAACTTCTGAATCAGATAATAAATAACAGTTTTAGAGAGGTGGCCCGCTTTCAAATGGGTCACTCAGTTTAAAAAAATGCGTAAACGTAAAAATTGCAACAACAGAACATTGAATTTAAAGAAATATTTCTAAAATTGAAACAGAAACAAGATTTCCATCATTTTTTAATTCAAACAGGTAAACATATTATAGAAATAAAAAATACTTTTGACAGGTAGCGAAAGTAACGTGACTCCATCCGAGTAGGCCATTTTTCATCTTTTTGAAAGCAGGATCTAACGCCCAATTCAACTATCAAAATAAATTATTATTAAACAGTTTTCTATATGGCGCCAACTTTTTGAAAATTGAAAAGTTTTGAAAATGGTGTAATGACCGAAACTGTTCAACAAATATAAAATTATCGTGGAATATAGACAAAATTGTTTTTTAGTGTATCCTTAGTTTTTGAAGAACACTGTACATAAACCCACAGCTCCCCTACTCAATCACTGGGGTAGCACATCATTACGCAACTGATGCAATACTTTCTATTTGCACTCACACAGATATTCCGGATGAATCAATATCGTTCACTTTCTGAATCTCTAGCAATATAATCCAAAAGTTAAGAAATGTTTACAATTCTCAAACGACCCAGCATCAGAGTGGGCGCTATTGTAGCGCGAGGGTGGACAGCAGAAGAATTACTGGCGGAATCGGGGTTGGCTGTCGCCAAAATTTCGTGCGTGGGCCATAAGCGCCACTTTACTACTCATAGATAAAAGGATCCAGAGACTATGAGGTGGCATGACTGTACTTATTTTCCGTGACCCACTTTTCTATATAGGCCAGTCGCCACGTACTTTTACTCCTAAATGAATTGACGAAACTTGGGGGGGTTGTTCGGCATGGTACACTATAAAAAAAATAACACCAAACAACACAAGATAACACCATTCGGTGTCCATATAGGTCCTGATAATTATAGTGAAAAATAGCACTGACATATTTCACACCGTTCTATGATGTAACATAAAATACTGTATGTGGTGTTGATTGAATTCGGAATGATCAGATATCACACCTGAAATAGTATATTACGTAACAAGTGTTATAAAAGGCATATTACGCACGAATGGAAAAATATTTCCATGAGTGCGTAATTGCTTTAAAACACGCATTACGTACTATACTTTACCTACGGCCATATACAGTGTGCCGTTTCTGGAGAACCAAAAGTTCATACTATAATTATTATTAGTAAAATGACCTTTTTTTCAGAAAAAAACGCCTATATAGATGAACTTAAGTAGCAATACTTCATCTGAATAAATTTGATCCAAAAAATTGAAACCGTTTATGAGATCCAAAAATTCACATTATTATTATTATTATTTGTAAAATCACCTTTTCCTAAAAAAAAAGCCTATATAGATGAACTTGAAACGCCAAACTTTATCAAAATACAAAATTTGATCCAAATCATTAGAGCCGTTTCAGGATCCAAAAATTCATATTATCATTATTAATATTATGAGTAAAATCACACATTTTCATGAAAAGCGCCTACATAGATGAACTAAAGTAGCAATACCTTATCTAAATACAAAATTTCTCCCAAATCGATTTAACCGTTTCCGAGATATATCGTTTTGTTTACGAAAACCTATTTTCTGCTGTGGCCGTAGGTAAAAAGTCTTACAAAACACCACCGTGGTGTTAATTGACCATTTGAATGGTTTAGAAGAAACTGCTTCTACTGTGTTGCATAGCACCTCTCCATGCGGAAATAATATAAGTTTGATTAATCCACAATAGTAGTGAGTGTTGCTGAACACTAATATGATGTAAAATGAAATTTTCTGGTGTATACATACATAAGAAACAGGTGACATTTAACACCAGTTTCATGAATATATTCATACTTTGAACATGACAAACACTGGATTTTCACCCGTGATACAATTCGGTATTTTTTGTATATCTCAGTGCAAGAAAACACTAGTCTAAGAGCCTCTTCTGGTTTATTCATTATCAAATAACACCAATCAGTGTTTACCTTAAAATAATCCGGTGTGAATTACCGAAACCAAAAAAGCCTCTGGCAGTTGGTCCAAAATCTGCTCAACCTGTGCTGGATGGTGGTCGGGCTCTGCTGTCTCGCTATTTTTCTTTATTTCGGATTCTTCATTTCTGAGCTATTCAGATTTCTCTGTGCTAACATACTACAACGGTCGCATTCAAATCTTAAGCTCATATGCTCTGTGCAAACAACGATGTCCTGTAGAGTGGGCCCTCTAGTGAAGGCGCTGGGTACCATCGTTAATGGTGAACTGCTAGCAACGGAGCATTCTAATGATAATTTTGACTGGATGGATGCAGGATTCATTAAAACCCGAGTGTTTACGTTTACGTTATTGTTATTTCATTCAAAAGAAAGTGCACAATGGCACCGTAAAATTTGTTTCATTACAACATCTTGGTGTTTTTCTTGAATATACATCTCATAAAGTCGGATTAATATTTCGACTACAATCATGTCTAATAATTTTTTCAAAATTAACACCATATTATCGTTTTCCTGATAAAATTGTGTCAATTCTATGTTATCAATGTGCGTTTTGCATCACGTTGTGTAAAGGCACCGTGAAAGCTTTTCAATTGTGAATTTCTATTCAGAAATTGTTAATAACACCAAAATTAGAGTCACATTCTCTTATTCTAGCAAATTGTTCACCATTTTATCAAGTATCCATTACTATGGTTTCAATTTCTTGCATGACAGTGTATAAAAGCACCGTAAAACCCTTTCCATTGTGAATTTCTGGTGTTTTTCTTGATTCATTTTTCACAGATTCCAAAAAACACGGAAATTACATCAATGTTCACTTATTTTAGCAAAATTCATAACATTTTATCAATTGCCTGATAAAATTGATGAGTCCATGATATTTTGGTGTTGTTTTCCATTGATTAAAATCACACAATTATTTTTCACTGTGACAGTAGTGCTCCATCCGATTAATTTCCTTGCGGAATTTGGGTGGCGTGGGCGGTAGAAACCGCGATTGTTTTGGACTTTTTTTAGTTTTTCCTGTATAACTTTTTTCCTCGTATCCAGGACATAACGTCACTCACTGTTTTAAATCGATAATGAGCATTGATTATCATATTTCCTGACCCCGTACATACCGAGATACAGGGCTTCAAAAAGTACATAATTTCCCAATACCCAGTATGGTAGAATGATAGAATAATAGTAAATTAGCATGGATAAGTTAGGTAATGGATGCTCTAATGATAGTCCAATTTAAGTTTCTCAAACAGTTTTTGACAGTGAAAGTATAATAATAATACTCCCTCATAAACACTAGTAGAGTGTACCCAAAGGCGTGGAGTGTACCCAAAGGCGTAGAGTGTACCCAAAGGCATAGCCTATGCGGGTAGAGGATAGCTATTATTATCATTTGCCATGGCGCTCCGGGGCGAATTAATGATTTTTGCGGGCATATTAATCACTTTTAGGAAAACCCGGAAAATCTACAGCACCACCTCGAGTGGTCAGTGTGCACTCCAAGCTAGCATGGACAGAATTGGCATCTAGGCAACTCACAATTGTGATAAAAAATTGTGTTTTCCGTTAACCTGTTGTCGTCCCCCTACGAACGAGAGCCCTCAGAAGTCGAAACTTGTGCGAGCTAACGATCAACGAGGTCTCACCTTTCAACGTGCGATTCCTAGCACGACCCGAGAGAAAAGATCTCGAAAGGAGGTCATCCGTAAGTCTCCATCCAAACCATAACTTCGCATCACGTTGCTTGGCTTTGATATCGATGACCCACGCGCTCTAACGTTCGAGCTGTCCTCTCGAATAATACACTTGCTCAACAAGGCATGTGTATTGTGAGTACTACAAAATGTATATTCTCATTTCTTGCTACATTTCCGCGAAAAGGGTTAAAAATGCTTGTAAACATGACTGAAAACAGATGAGTCTGCCTAAGCGATCGCGCAGTAGGAGAGACCGGAAGATGAGTGGAGGCCTATTGTAAAGGGATTATCACGTCCCCTCATCTCCCGGTCTTTCATACTACACGACCACATAGGCGGACTCGGCCGTTTTCAGTTATGTTTGCAAGCATTTTTCACCCATTTCGCGGCATTGTAGCTAGAAATAAGAATATTCGTTTTGAAGGACTGTACTTCTACTTTCAAAATTCTGAATTGAAATCGAATTTTCACGTGCTGCAAGATTGTAAAAAAAAACAAATTGCAATTGTGCCAAAACTAATAGTCTGACAGCGCCTGTTTTTCGCAAAAATGAAACAATTCACTTGTTCAATAAAAAGGGCCAATTGTACAAATTGAAAAGTGACGAAGTTGTGAATTTTTTTAAAAATCGCTGAATTTCCTAGTTTGTCAGTTTTTCTTCGTTCCGATCGGGTCTTACAAAATCTCATTTTGTTTCTAGTTCAATTCTCTACAATTGTTTCCTTTGGAGCAGCCAGATTGCTGTATTCGTTTTCATTTTATAAGAAAAACACTAGAAAAATACATTTTTTGTATTCAAATGTTTATAACAAATTAATAAATAACAGTTACGAGTCCAAAACATAACATAATAAAACTACGACTTGTCTTTCATGTGATGATACAGTCGGATTCCCACTAGTATTTTTGTTGAAAAATCACTCATTTTATGCTCTATTGACTGGTGTATAAAAGCTCGTCTCTACTCCGACAGTGATATTCAATTTTTCATGATTTGACGAAATTGGGTTGGATCTCTTTATGTATCGAAACATTTAGCTGGGAAAGAATCCTATACAATGTGACAGCGCATTCGTTATAATAAACTGAACGCCATCATGGAGAAATCGTGACTATTTTCTAAAAGCCTGTTGTGTGATACTTCCTTCCTAGGACGAAAAGATCATAAGGTGGAGGTGATAGAGATATTTTATTCGGGAAATGTCTTCAGAGAATTCCATTTTGTTCTCTAATCTCTGCCCAGAGAGACCGTTGAAAATGTTTTTCCAGTTAGTGGTTGTTTTTTATTATTCAGTAAAGAATTCATGTACGAATACACTTTGAATTACTTTTTCAAAGTGTATATTTTTACTGTTGAGTAGCAACTTTATTCCACTATTGTTTATATTATGTTTATCACATGCCAATAACAGAACAATGACAGTAAAAATGAATTTAATTAAATTCTTCAGAATTATCTTATTACCAAAATTATACTTAGTGCTTAGTGTTGAAGATCCTGCATGATGCTGATTACTTGCTGAAATATTTTTTGCACTTTCTGGCCAACTTTAGTCCCGTATAACAGGGATTAAAATGTATTTTTCAGTCCCTACACCATTAATAACTAGGACCAAAATTAGGAAATATTCCATTATAAATCCTTATTGATTGAATTAACATTGTATGTGATATTAACATTATTACAATTGATGAAACTAAATGGGCGATTATTTGTATCTGATAAGTGATTATTAGAGGAAAGTGAAAAGATGTCATGTTCTTCACGTATCGGTTAATGTCAACATTAACTGAAATGATACTGAAAGAGTTTGTTATCCCTTACGTGATTATTGGCCCTCGGGCTCTACGAGTCCTCAGGCTCTAAACATCACGTGCAGGATTAAAACATTCACTTTAGTCCCTTGCTATATAATATACTCTTTTGCACTTCCGGGACTAAAATGTATCTTTCAGTGCCTAGGGAGATAAAGTTGCATTTCAAATCCCTAGGGACATAAAGTAAAAATCAAACATTACCGCAGCTACACTATCTATAACTAGGACAAAAATTAGGAAATATTCCATTATAGATCTTTATTGATTGAATTAACATTGTATGTGATATTAACATTATTACAATTGATGAAACTAAATGGGCGATTATTTGTATTTGAAAAGTGAATATTAGAGGAAAGTGAAGAGATGTCATGTTCTTAACGTATCGGTTAATGTCAACATTAAGTGAAATGACACTGAATTGAAAAAGTTTGTTGACACCGTTGCTATGACGTTACCTACCGAGTAATCCGAGTACCATGTTTATATAACTCATCAAAATAATTAGTTGTATTATTATTGAAATTTATAATACTGGGAAGTGCAAAAAAGAGCGTATATGCGGCAGGACTAAAGTGAATGTTTTTATCCTGCACGTGATGTTTATTAGAATACGATAATCACGTAAGGGATTATATAATATACTATTTCCGTCGACCGTTCATTTATGATGCATTTTAACGCACTCAAAATCGTTGATTAATGACCCCTGTTAATGAATGATTTTCTATTAATGAACGATTTGTTTATATGCAACCCAACATACATTGCTCTTATACATTTTATATTGGTTAGTACTATCTGTCATTATTTATTTGTCAATTTTCAAATAAAATTTCAGAAAATGTTCATTACACCAGTTGTCACTCAAAACCATATATGGTCCCGTGGCGTAACGGTAAAGTTCACGTAACACTAAGGTCGAGAGTTCAAAACCCATCGATGGTAATTTTTTTTTTTTTTTAATTTCAATTTGAAAATAAATAATAAAAAATTATACAAAACTACCACTAAGAAAAATTAAACTATCTTTGAGTAGAGTTAATATAAATAGGAAATTTGACCCGGTTTTTTTGCCTCAGCCTTTTCCGGGGTTTGCCATCGAAACAATCAACCTCACAAACTCATCGCAAGGAATTTTCTACATTGAATCATATACACCACACGCATAAGCAATGCAGGAGGCGTATTTCTTATCAGTCACCACCGCAATTTCATAAAATGTCCGGTCATTCCGTTAACATCAGCGGGGCCGGGCATCAGCGCCCCCCTCTTGGGGGTTTCTGTGCCCGACTTGGCAGGGCGCCCTTCTAGCTCCCCTGAAAAGGAGCGGAAGGGTTGCTACTTCTGCACCTTTTTTCCCATCCTCCCCTGACCCCCCTGGGTTAAGAAGCGTGGGAAATGAAATGTGGCATGTCATGTATTGTGTATTGTAATTGTGAACTACGTAATAAAACCACTATTTATTTATTTATTTATTTATTTATTTAAATAGGAAATAGTGATTGTTTTTTATCGTAACGTTAGATAAATAAACATTGAAAGTGAGATATCTCTATTTTCGAAAACTACTGTCGACGGAAAAGTTTTGTAACAAACTCGTGAATTAAAATGGCGATTAACAATCTCAAACATTAACGCGCTCGCTCCGCTCACGCGTTAAATTATCTCGATTGTTAATCGCCCTTATTAATACACTTGTTCGTTAAATAACCATTAATTTTTGACGTGAGATTATTAGTCTGAAGGCCATAAAGTTAAAAATCGTGTAAACTTTATAGTGGGGGTACTAATTCCCTTTGCTAACTAATAGAAATAGCAGCCAATTTATAGCTGCTTTGTCCAGAAATAAACCATTAATTGCATGAAAAATGGGAAAAGTAAATTTCTATGTTTTTGTATAATTGAATTATAGTTTTGAAAATGTCCATATAGGACGAAACTGCAGTAACTAAAGGTTATAAATATAAAGTGGTACAAAAACATAGAAATTTACTTTTCCCATTTTTCATGATGATCTCCTATCACATAGTAACGGCTACATCCATCAATTCATTAATTGCATCCTAATGTTAACAGAGCAGACTTTTGGAATGATGAGACTATCTCATCTTAAAGACAGGTAGCAACCTCCTAGGCATCTGTTTTGAATAACTCGGACCTAATTGGTTTTCTAACTCTTTCGTTTCAATTTGAAACTCTTTTCAAAATATTGTGTAATATTCTCTTATGTCATCATGACAGTTTCAGTAGACAGACTAAGATCTAGTTTATCAGGTGGCTTTTTAACAGCTGCTTTTGATCAGTAACCATAGAGATGTATTTGAAGATTAGAGTTGGTATGGCAATATTTTTTTAAATAGTGCTAAAAGTAAAATGATAGTTGAGAACCCTTTAATCAGATATTACAATGATCAGAACAACTACTCAGACGGAATTATTCATACACGTTCACATGTATTCGGCAGTTTATGCAATTCACCTGTACTAACCAATGATGTGCGAATGACACAAGTTTATTAGCGCGTGTAGCTGGAGCCTCTGTCTTAATCCAGAGATCGTGTGTTCGAATCCTCTGGATCATAATATAAACTTTTTCTTTTTTTCTTACTAGCAGTAACTGTTGTACAAAAAATGTATATAATACATTTGGTGAAAGTGATTTTGTTTTGCTCGTGGAGTTGCTCCACTCGCTGACGCTCGTTTCTCAATAGTCCCCACTCACAAAATACAAAGCAACTTTTAACCTGTCTAAATAAACAAATGTTTTGTTTGATCTATATGGATATTATTTATAGGTATTCACTCATAAGGAGTGTGCGTTTTTAGATAGTTTTATAATATAATATAAATAAATCCGTTTGCGACAGATAATTAAAAATGTAGATCTCTAATTTCATGAAATGTCATATATAGGATATCTGACGCAGACACAACCATATAAAACTGCGAAGATAACAAGAGATCCCCCTCAACTCATAGCTGATGTGTAGCAGAAGTGAGTCAGGAGTTAAAATAAACCCCTGGGAAATCCGGCAATGATGAAAAGTGTATCGGGGGTAACCCCATCAATCACCACATGAAGCGATCTCTTTGGAGTCCTCATAAATTCCCCGCGATTTGTTGATATTCCTTAGCCCGTGTTTCAATGAAAACGGTTTAATCAAACATCAACCGTAGTCTGAGAGAATCAAAACTCTTAAAATCAGATAATTCATTTCAGTGCCATTGAGAGGACACGACGAAGTAATCCAACTCGTGCACAAGGATACTTCTGCGTATAATAACAAAATGAGAATTTATGGAGATTACTGTTTTGTGTTTAATCCTGGCAAACCAGGAAGGATTTTTCATTCTGCTGGGATTCCAAGATTAAATTTGTAATGAAACTCGTACTACGTTAGAAGTTTACGTCATTGAGATGATACAGGTTATGCTAATATATTTCAAAATTGTAACACTCTGCATTCGTGAGTGGAAACTCAATAGGTCCTAGACCGGCAGATAATGGAATTTTATCGGTCGTGAGTCAAAAAGATTTGCCGTGGTTGATTTACCACGATCTTATATTGATGATAATAACAAGTGTGTTTATATCTTTTGGAAATCCTACACAATGCTGAGGATACAATCAAAGGACACTTCATTGTCAGAAGAAATACATTCTCGTAGACAAAGTACAGAAAAAAATAGAACATGTAAGTAGTCAAATGGATAGCATCGGCCATCGACGTCGGCCTTCGCGAAAATTGACGCCAAGAAAAAACAACCACCACCAGTATCTAAACGATAAGTTACTGGTGATAAAGAAAAAAGGACTTCACTATATAGTCACATATGGTCCTAACAGGTCCTGTTCGCTTTGGTACTTTTTCAAAACTACTGGGAGAAATTTCACTTACAGATCATTTCCTTCCCTAGCCAAGGAACACGTACAATGAACGCCCAGAAAAAAGCCAAATTTGTTGCTACCATGTTTGGTGCAAAGTCTACACTGGGAAAAGAATTCCAGAACATCACTCCCATTGACATCATATTCCTGAGATTACTTCTCGCCAACGAACTATCAGACGCATTTTAATGGATCTCAACACCAATAAAGCTAGTGGCTCTAACAGGATTCCAACGATCGTTTTCAAGAAATCTTCTCTCGAACCAACACTATGTTTTAGCAAGTTTTTCAACCTGTCTTTCAATTTGGGGGTTTTTCCAACCAACCAGACAATTTCAGTAGTACAACCAGTTCCTAAAAAAGGGGAAAACCCCACGTAGCAACTATAGACCTATTGCATTACTATATGTTATCTATATCTATATATGTAACACTTTCAACGACGTTATTCAACTTAGCTTTAGAATATGTGGTAAGGAAAATCAACAAAAGGAATCTCGGACAGGGGAAGGACAAATTATTGCATATGCTGATGATATAGACATAATCACCAAGAGCAGAAAAGTAATGAAAGACATGCTGAAGGAAATTATAGAACAAGGAGAAATAATGGGACTTGGGATCAACCAAGAAAAAACAAAAATATTGAGATTAGGAAGGGAACCAATACATGAGATCAAAATAGAAACGATAGAGTTTGAAGAAGTTAAAGAGTTCAAATATCCAGGAGTAACGATAAGTAAAACGGAAGAGAGAAGACCAGACATACAAGAAAAAATAATTAACGGAAATAGAGCATATTTTGCCAATAAAACATTATTGGAAAATGAAATATTGCCGAAGAGGAGTAAAATAAACATTTATAATACTATAATTAGTCCAGTGCAGAGACTATAACAATGACAAAGAAGGACGAAGAAAACATGAGAAAATTCGAAAGGAAAATTATGAGAGCGATATTAGGACCAAAACAGATTTCAGGGGAAGAATGCAGAATAAGAACTAATCTATAAATCAGAAAGGAATCAAAATATGATATAATCTGTAAAATAAAACAATACAGAATAAGATGGTAAGGACATGTACGAAGGGCGGAAAAAGAGGCAGTAACTTATTCAATGTCACAATGGGACCCCGGCGGAGGAAAGAGAATAGGAAGACCAAGATCAAAATAGACGCGGAAAGTCAAAGAGGACTTACACAGGGCAGGAGTGACACACTGGCAACAAAAGATCAAGGACAGAGTTATATGGAGAAACATAGCCAAAAGTATGAATTGATAGAATGTGAGTGATCCATCTAAAAAACTGGATCTAGATAGCTTTTGCGGCTTCACCCCATAATGGGTGTAGAGCCACTATTGGTGTATATATATATATATATATATATATAACCATATAACCCTCAGGAATCGTGAATGATCGACAATATAATTTTCGTTATCAGAACTGCCTAATTAACTCTCGCATATATCGCAGTAATCCATCAAAAAATATAATGGGAAACCTTTTATTTTTCATTTTACCTTTCTCTAGAGATTCATACCATTTGGCAATTTCTTGATTGGAAAAAGAGAAGTTTTACATTCAGTGAGTATCTGATATAGGAAAGTTGAAATCACATCAAATAGGCAATAAATACTTTCAGTTCTCTTATCAAATGTCAAATGCACAATTGTTTAAAGTGGTAAGTCAAAGCTTACTTATGAACTAGCAGAATCAACATATTTATCTGAAAGTATTAATTTTAGGTGATATGATGTATTCATATAATTTGAACATTTAAAATGGTCCTAGAAAATATGATATAATATAGTGGGTGCTCCAGGAAAAAATCAAATATTCTATTTTCACAATGGTTTGTAAGTCACTTGCCATTTCAAGTTCAATTACCATTTGAGTCATCAGTTTCTATACAGATTTCTACAGATAAAAATGAAATTTCTTTGGATCAAGTTCTCGCGATACTATTCATATTACGTTATAATAACTCTTCCACAAACAATTTCAAGAAGCAGATATATAATTCACATAGAAGAAAACAAAGCCATTATAAACTTTTATTCAGAAGATAAAATCCACCGGGGAATATATTGCTTTACCGCTGACCATAATACGTTTTACAACGAGTTATCTCTACGGTTCAGATTTTCGCAAGAGGCAAATCTGGAAATTTCGTGCAGATATACATTGAGTACGAGGTGCGAGGTGGGAATTCAACCGTGCATATGTTGACCTACAGGGTATCTCACAACTTCACTCTAAAATTCTTCATTCGACATTTAAAACAGAATACACTAATTTATATGTATAACAATCACGGGGCAATAAGTATTTATTTATGTCTACTATTCAAATCTTCCAATACTACTCCTTCAGTGACACGCACGACCTCTTAGAATCGGAAATAAAGCTTCTGGTCGACTCCAGAATTCTCTACTTTCTTCTAGGCGAAAAAACTCCTCGTTCATAGATGGTGCAGTGATCACTCGCGCCGTCGCTATTATTTTGCTATTCTTCCCCTAGATGGCGCCAGGCGTTATTCGAATAAGTTAGTCTGAAGTCTGAATATTCGTGACAATATGGAAGAAGAATATTTGAAGTGGAGTTTCACTATGATAAAGCTAAGTAAAACTCAAAGTCGTCTCCATAATATGTATTTGAACCCCAAAGTAGGAATGGAATTGATTATTTTCATTGCGGACTTCCATTGTCTAGAGTGTTTCTATGAGCACGAGGTTTCAATCGGTTGAGCATCTTCGATTGTTATCAAGTGTTAACCAACAGCCACAGTTATGAGGGGAACTGTATATGTCCTGAGGTAATTGACCGGACTACATGTTTTCTTATGTAGCCATAGGTAAGCGTGGTAAAGGGTGTGCACGCTTATAGTTTGTATTCTTCTAGAATGTTATTAATTAATGTTTTCCACACATCTGTAATTTCTACGCTGGGTTGACTGAAAACGTTGCGTGTTCTGCGACTCCCGACTTCGACGTCTCTCCTCGTTGAATCCAGCGTTTGTGTTCATACACCCTAATGCTGAGCGGTCTTCTGGTCTCACCGATATATCGGCGTCCGCATTCGCAGGGTATTTGCTAAAACATGGCTTGGTTGTTTTTCCTTTTTTTTTTTTTCTTCTTGCCTTTGGACTCAACAGGAAGAGACGTGGAAGTTGGCAGTCGCAGAACACGCATGGACGGAACACCACCGCATCCTGTGGAAAGATGAAAACGTCGGAGAAATTAAGGAGTGTGGAAAACATTAATTAATAACAGGTCAATTCTAGAAGAATACAAACAATAATCACCTCACTTACCTACGGCCACTTAAGAAAACAGGTAGTTGCTCAGTGCTCCGAAACATTGAACAAAAAGGCTTAAGGCTTATTAATCAAACACTAAGGCTTCTATTATAAATGAATCTTGTCCCGGCGGCACCCCCCCTGAAAAAATAAAAAATTGTTCACATCCTTATGCAACATTTCTTCGACGAAAGTCAAAATAAACCTGGCAAAAAATTTGGTGGGGTTACATTTGCTGTCTTGATACTTGATATTTCTCACTTTTTATCTGTGAAGAGGTAACCATGTGCGGAACATTTGGATTTGATTTTGATTTACATATTTTCATTTTCAGACTGTGGGAGGTTACACATCTAAAAAAAGATGTCAAGAAAACCACAAAACTAAACATTTAATCAATGTTCCTATTGTATTGGGATTAAATTGTTGATTTAAACAATTCTGTTTAAAAAATAGTATATTGTGTAACCTAACGTAACCTAACCTCTGAGCTACCTGACCCTGTTCATTCAAAGATTCTATATTATGGTACTTGTTAATTCTATCAATCTCAAAAATTTACAAATTATTCAATTTAGGATGTTTCTAAAAATATGTAAAATATCAAGATCTGATGAGACATTTTTGAGCTCGTATTTCAAAAGGACTGGACAAATTACACTTTTAATTCAATTTGGCGGTTAGTTGTCCGTATTGGTATGGCATACAACTCCTTCATACTTTGGAGATCTTAGTATGTATACTAGCTATATCACAAAAAAAAATAGCTTGTGCTCATTCCCCAGCGGCAAAGCTATTTTTTATACATTCAAATAATTGCGCAGCGCAACACCAACACCTGAGGGCTACCATTCTTGTGCTGCCCAGTTATTTATAACACTGTCCAAGTCCTCAAAAAGTTTTAGCTTTTAGCTAATCATACGTATTTTATTGCTGGCTCTCGGTCTATAAGGCGACCCCTTTCAATAATACTTCCCGTTGAATACTGCCTCATGACGAGGACATTCAAATATTCCTTCCTATGAAACCACAGTTACCCCTTCAGTAATCTACTACATATATTTTTTTTAATACATCAATTGAATTGTTGTATTATTATCACGTTTTTTCAACATTATCAGCGAAAATGTCGAAAATGGTCGTTGATTAACAACGAAAAAATCCAACATGTTTCTAAAAATAATGATTGATCTTTAAACATCGGCTCCTTCGCCATATTTAAAGTACCTACCAGAGCAAATTCAAATGCAATTGGAAAAGTATACAAAGCGGCTCAGTGCTTTACAATACTATAACTTTTATTTCACTTATGAAAGAATCCTTTCGGTAATCCACTGCATTTTTTTAAATAAACATTAATTTTTTGATTAAATATATTCTAACAATTAAATCTATATGATTGAAAACGTATCACATCGTAGGAATTATTCAGGACTATAAAAGGATTTTTAAAAAAATTATTCTGGTTTTGCATACATTATTTGGTAATGATCTTATCGTGTATGACAATCTATTGAAAACTCCAAAAATTTAGTCCACCTTTTTAGGCGGCAATAGTTTGTACTTGAGTGATTTTTATGTCAAGTATCAGGGTTATAGATATTTTCTGGACTTTCATAGTTAATAAGGTTATATTTTATGCACATTAAATTCTCCATGATTTAGAGGGAGGGAAAAGTTTGTGTAACGTCGCTATTGTGTATTATTATTATTATTGTGTTTTATTGATTCATTCCAATTATTTACTTGTATTAATTTTGAACAAGCTATATATTTCAGTCAATGTAGACAGATGTCATAATAAATTTTGAAGAGAAATTTTCAAGACAAAAAGTCGACATCTTTTAATTAAAAATACGACAAATCGAAGGTTTTACGACACTAAACAAAAACAATTTACGACAGCAAATGTTCTATAAGTCTGTTGCATGTCCCTAGGCGACTACACCATAAGAAATAATGGATTCATACAGTGAAAAATATGCTTTTAGATTTATTCTTTTGAAACTTCTGTTGAAAGGTTTCTTAGTAAAAATAAATTTCTGTTCAGTTTTCTTGCTATTTCATTTCTGTGCTGGTCCCGTTTTAATTCGTATGAATTCCCAGACATTTCACACTTTTTTGCAGATTTAAGTAATTATCTATATTCCTTAAAGAGAATACCATATTTTGATATTTTTCTGAAAATAATGCAAGGAGCTCTCATCAAGTGTTTCACCACTTGATGATATCTATGTTATAGTGGTCCTATGCGTCCTATGTAATAGTGGTATAATCCAAAATTTTAGAAATTCACATTTTAAACAGAGGCAGTTGTCAGGAAACAAAACACGTTTTTCTTGACTAGAATACACTGAAGCTGTCTTATCAAAATATAACTTGTTGGTTCTGGAGTAGTGCTAGAAAAAAAGCCCGAAAACGAAGTTTTTGACTATGCCCTGTATACAACCTATAATGTACTATCATTAATAAGATCATAATTGGACATGATGACTTCCGATAATTACGTTTGCATCCTATCCTGATCTCTTGTAACGACTTAAAACTCAGTTTTTTCTCTGTTAATCCTTCCCAACAACGACGTTTTTACGAATTTTGGCTGCTTATATCTCAGAAATTCTTTTTACTTTCCATCCCACTATAACATAATAACACTTCGTGCGGGGTCCTTAATTTCAAAAATAACATGGTCACTGTACATCGTTGTTGTCAGTCTGTCTACCTGTACTTTGAAAATACTCTCAATTTCATAGGCTGTAGTAAACCACGGAAAATGACTTACAATAAAGAGTTTCATTGATAGTTCATGTGACCCGAAATGTACTGAGAGGACATCAAATGTCCATTCCGTTTTAGGAGGATGCCGAGAAACAATAACGTTAACTACCAGTCATCTTGCTATTTCTAATATACACTGAAAAAAATCGCCTAACATAATGGTGATTTCGAATAAGACTAACAAACACTGTGGGTTGAATCTTCGCATGAAAATACTAAAAAAATTGCCATGAGCAAACTCTTCAAATTCATTCATGAGTGAAAAACAGGGTGGTTGAATTTCGTGTGGCAGAAAAAACATGAAAACGATGTTAACACATGTCACGTGATCCCTGGTATGGCGGCTTCGCGGTCGGTTTATTTAAACTATTAAACTGATACTCTTTGTCATGCATGCAAAAAGATATCGATGTATAACCCGAATATTTTGAAGTACTTATAGTATTACTACCGATAATATTATTACTGAATTTTCTTTATTATTTTTAAGCGAATAGTTTAGGTAATAATTTTTCTCCGGTATCGAACCAGAAAACTATAAATGTTTGTTCAAATATTTTTGAGAAATCATTTATATAAAAAATGAATAGTCAAGGTTTCAGCACACTTCCTAGTGGTACGCTTCTCTCGATTAAAATTAAATGCTGAGAAAAACTCAGTATTTTCATAGTAAAAAAAAATCAACCAAAACTCATATTTCAGTCAATCACTGTAGATATGGTTTTCTCTTTTGCAAGTAAATCACTAGACAACAAACATTATAAATCATGACGTTCAGGAGTATAATTTTAGATAATTTGAATATATTTCAATCATCATTAAAACTTTCGATAAGTTAAGCAAATATATCGTGCGTCAATATATCACTTCTATCCATAAATTTCCCACGGCCATTCTGATGTCCGTGTAACTGATAATCACTTGCATTAATGACATTTTAAGTATACCAATTCACGTAATTTTCCACCTACACTAGTTTTTGTGTCAGGAAATTACCGCAAAATTTCTTCGAGAGAACGTGTCAATGATGTCAATAATAAAATCATTGTATCGTTATGTTTTCAAACAGAGCATAATGACCAGAAAGGTTATAGCTTTTTTCCTCGACATTTGGAGTTATGTGTTTCGGTCTGTCTCTTTTGTTCAGTACTTTCTTTTCATCTTCATCATGTTTTATCATTTCTCAAGAGATTCCTAGATATTTTTCCTCTGGCCCTTTCATCATTTGAATGATTTTACTCCATCAAGCATATAGTTTATGAATCCTACAGATGAAAATAACTTTGTTTTCTAAATAAGCATATGGGAATATGTAAAAAAAAAGCGTAAGAAAAATAGGAGAGGATCCGAATTAGAAACAACCTTTATCCATCTGTTAAATGGGTGAAGTAGGTATTTATGATACAATTGCATAAAGCAGAACTTTTTTGTATGAGCGTGAAGTTTGTTGAATGAGGTGCAGCCGAGTTCAACAAACACGCGAGTACAAAAAAGTCCTTTACGAATGTGTATCATACAAAGTATTTTCTTTGACAGTTATTATATTGAGAAATTGCTATATTTGATTCGAAATACTATATTTTTAGAAAATGCATAAATGTATGAGCAGGGTGTTAAAATTTACTTTACGCCCTGTTGATGATTTTACGCACAGGTGATTTTTTACGCACTTGTGCGAAAAAGTATCACTTTACGCATTGTCGTAGAAAAAGTATTTCATGTATATCAAATTCTGTATCTTAATAAATATATCGCGCGTGAGTTGGCTGAAAAATTCCTGGCCAGACTATGAATGATTAAAAATTCAATGCACTCACAAATTTTATACCAATCGTGTATAAATACAAATAAAATATAAAGACTTAAGAGCATATAAAGGTTGGGATGTCAATTTTGTAAATGTAAATAGCTACTAGTGGCGCGAAGGCGCCGCGCTGCTGCCATGCTGCATCCTCATCTATCACACGGCATAGTTCCCTCGGACCTCTTTGTCGCACATTTGGCACCAAAATTTTTTTTTTAAGTTCTTGCTCCCATGAGAAGGAGAATCCTGTATTGATCAGAGAACATCATGAGAGTTGAAGGAAAGTAGTAGTAATTTGTGTTCTTCTTGAATTACTGAAGGCTGAATGCCTTAGGGAACACCTCCAGAGGCAGCGACTTCCAAAGCTTTGTCGTTCGTTGGAAGAACGAGCTGTGGAAAATAGATATTCGGCATGTCTCCATAATGACGGCATATGGATGTGAGGCCTAAGCTCGACGGGTCAGTCTCGATGATATCGCTAACCGGGGAACGATTGATGATATTTTGAAAGAGCATCCATAAGAATATCTATAAAATAGAGACAGATCGCCAACCTTTATCTATAAAACAGAGACAAATCGCCAACCTCTATCTATAAAACAGAGACAGATTGCCAATCTTTCTGCGATGTTCAATGTTTCAATATGTGTTTGGGTACTGCACTCCATATATGCGAACAGTATTCCAGAACAGGAGGTGTTAACATTGTATTGGCCGATTTCAAGATAATTTTCATAATTTTCACAATAATAATGATAATTCCATTGTCCATCATCAAAATAAATCAGATGTAACTAAATGCTTGATCCTATTTGAAACGGACAAAGGTCGTTTGAAAAAATTAAAAATAATGGCGTTTTCCGATTAGATTGGTTGCTTTAGGCTGTAAAGACCGAAGACATTTTGTTCATGTTTCTGAAAGGTTCATTAAAACACTACATACCAATACAACCACGATATTGATTGATCTTCGAAACAAAACCGGAGTATAATCACAGAACAATTAATGAGTAGGCCTTCATTATATTTTCAATCGATTATGTAATTTATTCCGCATACAAGGACATACGGAAGTCCTTTTATTAATCTCATAGAAAAAAGTTCAAGCTAATTTATGTCTTGCAATTCATGATATTTGCACATATGTCAAGCAGATGTTATTCAATAAACGCCACGGCAAATGATGATAATAGATATCCTCTACCTGTACAGGCTTTGCATTTGAGTACACTCTACGAGCATTCATGAGAGACCATCATTATTTGTGTCAACTAACTTCCGACACAAATATTTATTGAATCACCAACTTATCGGATTTTGAAGTCTATTATTATTATCATGAGTCTGATTCCTCATCAACCAAGTTTGTATCGCCTTCATTCAGTATGAAAATGTACAGATGCTTGTTTAGTTTACAGTGTCCCGTCAGGCGCCCTACCACTACTCTGATTTCTTTTCTGCTCATTGTGAGCAGATTCCAAAATTAACTTCATAGTTGAGACCCAAAGTAGCTTTACATTATTGATGGTGGATAAGCCTTGGCATATTGACAATGCCTTCAGACACCAGCAGCGAACTGATTCTCTATGATGTAAGGGCTTTGATCGCCGCCTGGCTGTCGGATATTTTCTCTTAGATTGGCGAGTATGGCATGAAGTTCTGCATGAAATACAGTTGCAAAATCTCCCAGCGCGTGAGAGGGTTCCGATTTCGGACATTGCCTGTATCCCCCCGCACCGGTGGATCCACCCATCTTAAAGTCATCTATGTACCATATGACCCCACTGATGGGTATCAGGCGATACCCGATCTGCTCCTAGTACTCCCTTTCGAGAATGCCTTTTGCTGGTAGAGAACACTCATCCGGCATCTCAAGGAGAGTACAATCCTTCGCCGTTTAATTCGATAATGCAGAATGTCTATACATTCCTTCGCTACGCCACTGGTTGGTGCATCTCAGGCGAAGCAATGGCTTTGCAGGCCTTATGTTCCGTAAAAAACTGTAGGAGAAACTCAGAGACTGCCCCTGAGTTTCTCCAGAGACCTAGTAGGTGCCGTCCTCATTGCAGTTCATAATATGTCGCAAGACAGACAAGTCTTTGGGACATACCTTATTGGTGTTTCAATTTGCCAGATGCTGTACCTTGTCACCATACGATGGCTCCGTACGTTATCATTTGGCATAAAAAAGTCGTAAACATCCAGAAATGAACAGCTTCGCATTTTCAGAGTTCATACTTAGCCCTACTGCTCTTCGTATCGTACCCGTCACGAGGCAGAACCTCTGATCATCGACCAGGATGGCCATGTCGTCCGCGTAGTCTTGAGTGTTGTAACTCAGATCTTTTATTTTTACTAGGAGGCCATCCACCACGAAGGGGATGAGACTCCTCTCTGCGGACAGCCCCTCGTGGTGTGGCCTCGCTGAGCCTCGGGAGTTGCTCTAGCTATTTCTTGGAACAGCATGGCGTGAATCTATGTTTATGTTGGCTCCTCTTCAGCCTGTTGATTCAGAAAGAAAATCAATTGACGTGTTGTCAAATGCTCCTACCCTAGGTATTGTCACCACGGTCTAACCCACCCCCGATTCTAAGAACGAGTCGATGGAGGGCAGTCTTCGTGTCCATGCCACTTCGGTAGGCGTGCTGGAGGTCGCTGAGCGGATTCAGTCCCAGTAACTTCTCTCTGATGTATCTTTCCACCAACACTTCAGTAGTCTTCAGAAGAAGAAACGCGAATCTGATGGCTCTGAGCGCTTTCGTCTGAGTGTAGTCACTTTGACTGTGCTTTGGAATGATGATGACCTTAGCTTTCATCCATATCCTAGGAACGAATTCGTTTGCGAGGCAGCTGCGGAATATTCCGATGGGGGATGGGAGATTTAGATATATCTACCCTTTTTTACTAGTGCTTGAAATATACCATCTTCCCCCGGAGATTTCAAAGGTGAAAAGGACTCAGTGGTCCAATCCAGTCTTTCGTGAGTTACATCTACTAAGAGGGTGTTTTGTAGTGTCTCTTTGTCCGAGGCAGTATATTTTCCTTCAGGCAGAACAAGCACCTTCAGCTACGCTCTCAGGTGTAAAATAGGACCTTGTTGAGTCTTGCTGTTCCTAGTAAGATGCTGATACATTTACAGTATGTAAGTATCCTGATGTGTGGGTTGTTTGCCTGTTTAACTCTTTTGAGAAGTGAAGTAGTTGTTTTCTCTCTATTATTCATTATCCATGTGAAATTGGCAGAATAGATAATATGTAGACCAAAAAGCACAGTTCTACCTAAGAAATAACGGAGATTACGAAGGTCTCTACATGAGAACTGAGGCCCATTTGGATTTTTTTGTAATTTCGTTTCAATGTGATGACTTTTGTTTATATTTTCAGTGTCAAAATGACGTCCATAATATCTTGCATCCATATTTGCACAATTGTGAATACAAGATTCATATTAATACGAAGTGCGAATATATGTATATAAAGGTCGCGGGCTCGATCTCCAGGCAGGGCAAGATTTTTTTCAGTTTCAGATATAAATCTGAGTGATTGAATCTTGTTGCTGGCTGGGGATAATCTTCCACGATTCACTGTTGCGTTAATAATTAACAGTGCTGCTCCTAAGGTGGCGTATGGAGTCAGTAACAAGGCCTACCCAGAACACATTATATTCATAGTAATCAGACCATCAGGTCTGTTTGGATATAAATATAAAATAAAATATGCAAATTATCGGTTTAGATTTATTCGATAATACGTTCAAAATCACCTATCTGCGGCAGCTTCAACATAATTAAACATTTTCGGTATCCATCAGAATCACTACTTTGGTTTTGCTGAAGATTTTGGGGAAATAAATAACCAAAAACTAATAAAGATCGGAAGGCAGTCTGACAGATAATTTAATTGTGACAACTTGTCAACTGAAGGTCAGATTCTGGTAGTGTCTCCGCTACCAACAACAACATAATCAAAACCATCATTCGAGATTTTCGTGTTGTGCAATTCATAAAATGTAGGTATTGTTCTAGGCCCGTATTTAGTGTCATCCATTATATTATATGAATGAAGATTTCAACGAAATTACAAAAAGACTTGTATATAACACGTTACGAAATGGCGGGTTTTTTAGTACTGGAATTTTTTCATGAATAAAGTGAATTAGTAGTGAAGTAGGTAGTTGTTTTGATTACGAATCCGAAGACATTTTTTACTTAATCTGTCTTCTTTCGTTCTATGGTCAGAATTAGAATTAGAAATAGGTGACTTGATTTTGAAATTTAAATTTTACCTGAACAGAATGTTCATCTTTTCCAAAAATAATATGTTTTCAGTGGTTTAAAATCTATATTAGAAGGTGAAAAATACGCAAATGTAATACCGATGAAATATCGTTTCATGAATTCCCAACACATCCAGTGTTTCTAGTATAGTTTTGTTAATCCACTCCTTCTATATCAATATTCGCAGACTTAAAAAAAATAGCCCACTCGCCTTACCACGACAACATCCGCAAAATGTGATATATAGAATGACTCAAAGCAAATATTTTTATAGGAAGAACATCTTTCCTGCCACCTCCAAGACAGAATTGTTCAATGTTTTCAAATAAAAGCGGCTGGCTGTAGCATAACAAACTGTTAAAGTTTACGAATAAAATTTTATGCGGCTCTTGCGAAAGTTTTCATTTGAAGGTGGGTGGAATCTTAACTTACGGTGTGAATAAAAAGAGAGATATTTTTCTCTCCAAGTATTTTCCAGCTGCAATAAGGTCTATTCCAATCTCTTCAACAAGGATACAAACAGTGGATGGGTGTTTAGTCTTTTCAGTGATTAGAACACAGTTCATCCTCTCTATATATGACTAGATATTTTGACGAATGTTCAACGATAATGATGATAATAATAATATGCAGGAGGCCGTGGTTCACTTCTTCAGGACACACCATTCTCGGACCCAATATGCACTTATACCACGGAGGTTGGGAGTAGCTGCCTATGATGTGTATTTAGAGCACAAAGTGATGGATTGCCGCTCGAAAATATTTTTTCGACAAACTCAGATCTCAGATACGAAAAAAACACTTGATACTCCGTTGATTATACATTATTACCTAATAATATTCATTTCATTCAATATAAAATAAATTATAATTGAATGTACAAGTTTAACAATTTTTAATAGATATACTTAGTCAAAGTCAGTATCCAAATTACCGGCGATACAATCCATATCTCCAAATATGTACAAAAACACACAAAGAGAGGGCTAGTCTAAGATTCTAACCCCGGTCGCTGGAACGTTATTATACGTTGTCTAATACTGGTTCGATTAGTCATGGCGTACCACAGGGATATGTATTGGGGCCTATCTTGTTTCTACCTTATTTCAATGGTATAGCTAATCTAAAGGTTAACGGTAAATGTATTATTTTTGCGGACGACACAACAATCCTCTGGCATGATAATGAAGTAAAGAACCTGCACACAAAAATCGTCAAGGATATTTCCGTTGTGAAGGAGGGGGGTTTCTCGAATTTGCTTTCGTTTAACATAAATAAAACCAGCCTCTTATCGATCAAGTGCAATCTACCAGAGATTCAAGTGGGTACTGAAATGTTCATTGAACAAAAAATAATACCAAGTTTCTTGGTATTCATCTAGACGATAAGCTCAACTTCGAAAGTCATGTGAAAACACTGAGATCAAAACTAGCCTCTGGTTGTTATGCCGTGCGGGTAGTGTCTAGTAGACTGGGTATGGCCACTGCAGAGGTAGTTTATCATGCTTTGATTGAATCCCACATTAGATACGGGTTACCTGCAATGATCACAATTTCCATTCAATATTCATCCTTCAGAACTAGGCCGTTCGCTACCCCCTCAATGTTGGACCTAGGGTATCATATAAACCTCTTTTCTTGGATCTCAAAATCCTCACCCTTCCAACTTTATTTATTCATGAGACTGTATGTTTAGTCTACAGTAACAAATCTTTATATGAGACTTCCCATTCCATCATCGAATTTAACAAAAAAGTCTCTCATTTATACTGCTTTGATATTATTTAATCATCTCCCGGTTACTACCAGAAGAATTGTCTCACCAGTTCTATTCAGGAGATCTGCAAAAAGTCTTTTAATCTCACTTCTAATCTTAACCTCATACACTCGTATGTTCATTCTCTTTTCTTTATATGACATTCGCTTCTTTGCGTATTCCAATTTTAACTACATGTAATATAATTTTACACATGAGTAAAACTTATATATATGTTGTTGTTTATTAATTATTTTATAATTATTGGGCCATGTAAATAGCATTATTTTCTTTCAGGCTATACAGGCTTTCACATTATACTATTATATTTTATGATGATATTCTATAATGAACCTGTTTTCTTTTCTGCTTTTTTTCTTTTGACTACTTGTGATTTTATCAACACATATTTACACATACCATTTTAATATTTCTGTACGTCTGTATTTTTATATTTATAAATGCTTTGTTAACAAGAATTCTTTCTTCGGACAATAAAGTATATTTTGATTTGATTTGATTGATTATACAACTCATCATTGAAGTGGCCAATTGCAACTGCGAATTCTACCTAGTTACCAGTTATTGATAATTGAATATACCCTTGACGACGTGGTATAATCGATTGGGTGTTTCGCACTGTCAATAAAGTGAATGTTTTCATTAAAAACTTATTGTTGGCTTTTATCAATAAACTTCCGCGTCCTCCGAATATGAGTTCTGTCATTGTAAAAATTATTTGACGTTTGTCTATCTGAACACAAAGCTCACAGTTCTTTGAGGAGATCATTTGATAACGATAGTCGTCGCTGACTGATGTTTCACCCTTTTTACTCCCATATACACCTACAACGTAGGCTAATTGTAGCAAATACCTGTCAGAAAACATCTACTACCCAAGATACAGGGAGCACTTGCAATTGTTTCATATACAATGAGGTACATTTCACAAGTATCTGTTCGATTCCATCCAATACCCGTCGAGATATTATTCAGGGAAGTAGTCTTCCGACATGTATTTGCCACAATTAGCTTACATAGACGTATATAGGAGTATAAGGGTAAAACATCAGTCGGCAACGACTATCGTTATTAAACGATATCCTAAAAGAACTCCAAACTTTCTGTTCAGATAGCTGACTATAAATATCTATAAAATACATAAATAAAATTTAAAACTAGAGAACAATTTATATTTTGTAAGCGATTGTCTTCAGTAATTAACCACCTTTAATATTGCGGTTACTTTGATAATTTAATAGCAAAATTCAACGAATATTCTTCAACTGAATGAAAACAAAGAGATGAAATGTATGTCTTGATTGCGGATTTACATTTACCAACATTATTCAATGGTTTGAAACTCCTGGGTAAGTGATTAAATAAATTTGATATATTTTATTTTATTTTATTTTATTTATTTCAAATTTTGTTAGCCAGTGCTGAGGTGGTCTCTATAATGAACAATATTTTCTGTCAAATAGTTATGGACATCTGCATTGGCTTTGATTTTATCATTCACTGCCAATTATGAAAGGTCGAACAAGTTTCCTTTCAACTCAGTATCCAACAGTGTCAACTCGAGTTTGTTATCTCTTCACTCCATTACCCAGGTAGCACCTCATATTGGTTGAAACTCGATTTCATATTGGGCCAATATGGATGAATTATAAATGTTAAAATAATATTGAAACAATATGGGTGAATATATTGGTTCTATAATTTTCACCAATATCGACCAGCTAATATTTCCTTTCTATTGAGTTGAAACAGGGGCGTTCCATTCAGTCAGTTTTCAGTGGCGCGTATAAATAGGTTCGTGAACAAATTGATTATTTGAATATTCACGGATTCCTCTAAAATTTCACAGTTGTGTTTCTACATGAATCTTGAATCTTTGTTAAGTGGTGGTAGTTCACCCTGTATATTCACTGAAATGAAAGTTTTACAAGGTGTTTCATGATCGAATGCTGATCTTGAAGGGAAATATTCCTTGGATCATTTTAAGAAATATTCTTCATATGAAACTAGGTCCACAACCGCTTCATTTTTGAGATAAAGTATGTTGAAATTTAACAAAAATAATAACGATTGGCCACTGTGTTCTTTACTATTGATATTAGAGAGTTATTGCAACCTCTATTGTGATGATACTTTAATAAAGTTTTCCCTTATTTGACATATACGCATGCACATTCAATTTGTGACAAGGCCTATGGAGAACACGTGGCTAATGACCATAGCAGTCGATGACAACACACCAAGAAAAAAAATATTTAATTGGAAGAGAAAACATTAGCGTATCATTATTTTGATAAAAAATATGACAGGGCATCTAACACTGATGAAAATTAAGAAAACCGTCATCATTGAAAAAAAAATTATTTTTATGCATAATTTGCACATACCAAAACTAACAAAAAGGAAAAAAGAAATTGAGGAAGAACTGTTTTTTTTGTTGAATTCCCACATCCTCTATTCCAGAAATAAAGCAGTTGCGGGCCTATGTTCATATAAAGATTTTTTCTTAAAATCATTCCATGATTGTCGCCCCTCAGGATCAGCATTCAATTATAAAACACCCTGTATATGAAGAATCAGAAAGTGCTGCATATAGGTACCTGATCATTTTCAGCGAAATTCCATCGGTCCTACAGAGTTGGTCTTTATTGAGTTAATAAATTCTCTTACTTTTTCCGAGCAGACAAGTGTGAAATTGAATTTAATATTATCACGTAATGCGAATTGTTGCGTTTTTTATGGATGAGAAATATGTGTGAAGCAAGAGTTTATGCGCTCTACATTTATGAGATTATCTCGTGGTTTGGATTCGTTTTTGCCTAGTATATCCAGATTCCATGTTTGTTTAAAATCTTCATTCGTAAGAACACTTTTTATGCAGGGTAATCCAAACTCTATGTCCTGTTTCTGGAGAACGAACAAAAATATATCAAATTTTGTGGCGCGTAATAGGAGACTGTTCGTCAACTTTTTTTAATAAATCAAACTTATTCTCAGGGTACTCCCAAATATAAATGATTCTCACTGAATCATGTTCTATTGGACAAAAGTGATGAGCACAGAACTGACTGCAATCTTTGAAAATTGATAGGTCATCGATAATACGAAAAATCAAACTGGTTGTTCATGAAGCGCCTGTGAATCCAAAAAAGGAATTTGAGCAGAGAGTGATATGTTTTTTCGAAGAAATTTGGCCAGAATAGATTCAATCATGTAGTGACAACAGTTTGTAGATGAATGCATGGTTAACGTTTAGAACCCATTAATTATTATGACTAATTAATAATTGTTTTTATTTGTATTTCTTCGAAATAAAATTGAGTGCTATTCGAAAACGTGACTTATGATTGATTAGAAACACCTTTTTTGTTTTTCGTCAATTCTGAAATACCTAGTCAGTATGCTGAAGTAGCGTCCAAAAAAATACATGAACCATGTTTAAAATGTGGTCAAATCATATGATTCTTCGGAAACTATTCCAAACGAGTCGAATGTTAACAAAGGAATATCAAAAATAACTGATATTCAAGGAACTGTAGGAGATAGGTAATAGGGAAATTCGTGTTGCCCGTAGCATCCGAAAATGAAATAATATACAGGGTGTCCATTTAAATAAAATAACTTCTGTCCGTTCATCCTAATGTAGAGTTTATTGTAGAGTTAAAGTTTTGGATAAAATCCATTAGCTTTTTACTATTTATAGAAATTTTCGAATAGAAGTCTCTCATTCTTTGCAGTTTTTCATTTAGATTTCGACTAAAATATATGTATACCAACTCTTTTCAATTTTGAGATATCGGCACCAACTTTGCTTTTCTCAAATGTGGGTCTTAGCTCACTATTCCTTTTTTACAAAGAACTATTTTTTATTCAAGTTTTCTTCAGTAATCAGTTATTGTCGATAACAATGGAGTTATCGTCATTGGTTCGACAAAAAAATCAACAGTACGTTTTCTCACTCGATTATTATTATTATTCAATTTATATTTTTGTATAAGGTTTTGTATGGAAGAGCAAGTTTGGTCCATGTCTCGAGCAAGGATGAAAAAAGAATCCTGCCATTTGATAAGACTTATGATGTACTGGGTATGTATGAACTTATCAATAAAAACAATTATTATTATTATTACTTAATTTCGAAACATAAATAATAAGTGAGAAACAATGGAACAACTAATACGAAGTATTCAAAAGTCTTTCATTATTCTTCACACATTTGATGCTTCTTTGAACAAGTGTTCAAAGTGACCTCAAAACGCTTCTTTTAGTTATTTCACTTTTTTATTTTCGTTAAGTAGGCTCCAGAATCAAAATGATTGTATGTCAAAAAACAAATATCTAGAAAAATTCTATCTATAAAATTGGTTCTGAATATCCGAGATTGAAATTAATAACTTGAATAATGAAAAATATAATATGATTTTCTGTTACAGATGAAAAACTCTAAAAATGCAGCAAATGATTATTTATTAAAATAGTGTCCCAGAGCGGTACGAGAAGAAATTTCATAGACTTGAAGTTAATCTGAGGATATATCAATCATGTTTGAAACCAAGGGATGTTGCTATTGTAGATGAAATATTACATCAAGGGATGGGACTAGCGCTTTTATAACGAATGGCAGGTATGAAAAATTCGAAAAAAAATTGTGGAAATTTTAAATTCTGTTGGAAAATTTGGAAAATCTTAAAAACCGATGGTCGAAATTACACAGTTTCTTCCATCTTCCACCTGGCAGTTCCAGTATTATTGTCCGGTCAGCTGACGTTCGGCAGACAGCTTTGCGAAAATTTCGGCGAATTTTCCAACACAATTTAAACTTTCCACAAATTTTTTTCGAATTTTTCACACCTGCCATTCGTTATAAAATGGCATTATACACCCGACCTACACCCTGTAGATTTGCCAAGTTGTACATGTAATATATTTAATGTATTTAAAACATATCATGGTGATGTTCACAAGATAATAGCCTATCCAAACAAAACATTCTAACAGTAGTAAGCGAGCATAAGCTTTATGGCTTTATAGATTTCTTTAAGAAATTTTCAATCTTCAAAAATGAAACATAAGTCATTTCCACTATAAATTGGATTCTTATCAATATTGGTATATTTATGAGTTTTTTATTTGTGTTTATTTTTTTTTCATTCTTTCAATGGTACATTTACTTTTCATATTAATCATGCATGCCTTATTTTTGGCAAAGATGTATATCATCTCTATAGTTCGTTTTATCACGCTTTGATACAATTACTATATCAACAAATTTTTTTTGTGTTACCTTTTTGTTTCGAATATGTAAGCGAATGCTCACTTGTCATGTGGATAATATTATAACCAGCATTTGTATATTTTCTGTTGATTACTCAATAAATTAATTAAATGAAACATAAGGTTGTAACCTTATACAGTGACCGCCAAAAAGTATGTACCATATGGGGGAATAAGTTTATTATTAGAGTATTGGAAAAAATATTCTTGGAGAAAGTTTGTGAATATCCGATAACCTAAAAATCGATTTTTACACATGTCACGTGATCGCTGGTATGGCGGCAAACTGAAAAAAATCACTATGAAAAGTTAAAAAGTGAGATAAAACGGCAAGATATCAAAAAAAGTTATTTGAAAAAGCTGCTTAGGATTCAATTTTATACACATATACGAAGTTTGAAAAAATAATGTGAGAAAACTAAAAATAGCGATTTTTTAAAAATATTTTCCTAGCTGTAAAAAAATATCAAATTATTATCTTATGAATAGCTTGACCATACTGAAACATTTGTATTTCAATGATAATGGGAAAACTTTCTCATTTTCTCCACACCACTGAGAAAACTAATTTTTTTTAATTTAGTGCGCTCTCTGGTGTGAGAGTTTTGTTATTATCATTAAAATACAAATATTCCAGTTTGGTTAAGCTATTCATAAGAAAATAATTTGGTATTTTTATACAGCTAGGAAAATATTTTTAAAAAATGCTATTTTCAATTTTCTCACATTAATTTTTCAAACTGTGTATATGTGTATAAAATTGAATTCCAAGTAACTTTTTCAAATAACTTTTTTTGATATCTTGCCATTTTATCGGACTTTTTGTCTATTCATAGTAATTTTTTTCAATTTGCCGCTATACCAGCGATCACGTGACATGTGTCAAAATCGATTTTTAGGTTATCGAACATGCACAAACTTTTCCCAAGAATTTTTTTTCAATACTCTAATAATACATTTTTTCCCCATATGGTACATACTTTTTGGCGGTCACTGTATATACCTTTTGTGGCGCGATGACATATAGATAGATACATAAAAAAAATGCCAGCTACTCCCATATTCTTAAACACGTACGAAAAATTAATATTAACTGCCTCGCACAGTTTAATAATAGAATATTCGTTTCATGTAAACACTTATTTATTTTCACGACTTTCGCTGCTATGGGTATTTAAATGCCTTGAATGGCTGATCTGGAAGGACTAGTGTAGTTTATGATCAAACTACAGACCAAAATTAAGACGTAACTTGGGATTCTTTCCATCAATTCATGACATTGCTCAATAAACCAACCAATAAAGTACAGATTAATGTATTTTTAGAAGCCCATAATTCTACAGTTTACTATGATGTGGGGTGTTGATGGTTTTCCTTCAGCCGCTAATCACTTTTAACTGTCCAGCAAATGATTCAGTTTATGGTTGGTGTTTCTGCTCGTTTTTTTGTTATTGGTAAAAATTATTACATGATTATGACTTCTAGAAATATTTCGATGAGAATTATATAGAGGCAGCTCTCCATTAATAACCGCATTCAAGAATTACCACTTACCAAGCTAACCATGAATATGTTTTTAAGGTTGAAAGATATGGGTATACTTCATCAAGGACAACCGCATATCGTGAAAAAATATTTCGATAAAATCTGAATCTGAAGATGAGATGCTAGCCCCACCCCTTGCCATTCGTTATAAAATAGCATTGTCATCCAGTTCTGAGCAATGTTCAACGTTACTTTGAAAACTACTACAATATTTTTACGAAGCAGACAAACATCATTGTTATTTTCATGAAAATCAAGTATTGTCATCAGTCCTTGATATGTGTACTAAATTTTAGATTATTTGGACAACTGAAAGAGGGGAAAAATTAAATTCATAGATATACATTATTATTATTATATTATTACTATGAAGTTCTTGTATTATCGTGTATGTGCGTGACATATTTTCGATTATTCGGAGGATTGGAAGTGGGTGAAAATTTAATTTGAAAATTCTCATTATTATTATTATCACGTTGGGGCAAGAGCGACTACCCTTTCCAAAAACACCTATAAACGAGGGGGCAAGTGGGATTTTGGGTATTTAAACGCTTTGATTGCATTAGTTAATATAACTGTACGTCTTCTCTAGCCCGCACAAGTCTCTCGAAGTCTTCTGGAGGGTTGCTCCATCCAGTGGACGGAAATAAAAATTTTTACAATTTTTAAAAACAAAAAAAAATCGGTTGAAGTCAAAAAATCACTATTTAGTTATATGTAATGTCGAATCCTAGGAAAGCAGTTATTTCAGTTGAACTTTTCTTATGCTACTGTTCCTATTGTATATAATTTTGTGAGCCACTACATGGATATTCTCAATTACGTTCCCGGAAAATTGAGGTTGTATGTAGAACCTACACCAGTTAATCACATTTAGATTTGAATGCAGTCAATACGCTCTGAAATTGAAAGCTGTTTGAAGTTTCTCTGGCTTTTCTACTCGCTCTCCAACATCAATTTGATGTAACAAGTGACAATCCGCAGTTTGTCCACACTGGTTGTCTCGTTAAGAATATTGATGAAAATGAAGCGACAGAGTAAATCCCACATTATAAAGTGTTGTACTTCATAAAGGCTTTACCTTATTGCGTAACTTCTGTGAAGTATGTATTCTGAGATGCTTTTAAATTGTCGCAACTGAGTACTCGCTTGGCTTTTTCATGAGGGATTTGATGCTATTTTCACCAACCACATTTACCCGAATAATGAAAGAACTCATTTACAAAAAATAAATAAACATTTTATGGAGCTGAATGACATTAAAACGGATAATAAAGGCGAGACTACACATGCTAATTACACGCATACAAACATGCCAGTCACTGGAAGATGCGTGCTACTGGCATGTGTGAATCTTGTTGCCAGTAAAAAAGTATGCCAGAAGATAGCACGCTAGTAGATCGCAAGCCGTTTGCTTTTTCTTCGCAAGTAGCTCGATCTTGTGGAGTAGGTGGAGGAGAAAAAGCATGCAAGTCATGTCGAAACGGCTACTTTTTTTCTACTTTTTCAATTTAACGTGACCAACAAATCAATTCAACACACTCCAACACTGAGCATAGCCAGTGACTGGCATGCTTCTATGCGTGTAACCTTGAGCATATGTATTCTAACCTGAAAGAGACGATTTCAGAAACTGGCATGCTCACAACTCACTCAACAAACTTCAAGCTCATACGAAAAACTCCAACTTCACGGACTTGTATCATAAATAGCTATTTGCCATTTTACCTAGATATTTTTGGAGATATGAATTTTGGAACCATGACACCTTCAGCATAGAGAGTTAAGTTACTCACTTTTCCCTAAACATTTTTCGAATCATCACAGTTGGTATGTATCCTCCATGTAGCGTGGAGAAATCCATCACTTTGTTTCATTTTATGTGATCATCATTTTTGGAAAGTTTCCAGGATAAACATGCAGTTCATACGAGACATGCCAACTCTTAGTCACACACCTCAACTTGAAAAAAACAACTTTCAGTCTTCCGAATTGAAATGAGCACTCATTCTTCAGCCATCATTTAGCATTCCAACCCTTCCGTATATGAAAGTTCTCCGCATGAAGTTTCCGAGAAATGTTTCCGCTGAAATTTGTTCAAACTTTTACGAGTTGCATAACTGCTCAATGAGATCAAAAACCTCCTGTGCGCCAATATTCTAAAAACAGAGGAGTGAGTAAAACCAATCTTGATGTATATGAATTTATAATCCCAACACTATACAATGTAAGTGTTAGTTAAATGAATGGACCTGTCTATTTTTCACAGTTGGTGTGAGAGTTATGAGAAAAAATATCTCAGTTGGCGTTGAAGTATATTATAATGTGCATCTTGTGTTGGCAATAATTTTTCCGATAGTTTTTTAATATGTCGTGTTTAGTATCGTTGAATATTTTACTAATGCAACAAATCTGACTTCAAAGTAGCATAACTAGTCATGTTTCTCGAATTTTTTTTATACATAAAAATTAAATGAAACAAATAATTTCAACAAAGTCGAAATACTCTTCTCTTCACACAATCCCATACCGCTGATGAGAGAAAAAAACTTTGAAACGTAGCATGTATGTAGTTGGTAATATCCAACCAAATGGGGAATATAATAATAGGGAATAGAAATAATGATAATGCTTGATTACAGTTAGCAATTGCAACAGTATCTTCTTTGAGGAACATTGCACAAAAAGTTGTCAGATATTTGCCCCATATTTCCCACTTGGTGAGAATGGGTGGAGAAATGGGTAATTCGACTTTGTCGAAATTATTCGTTTCATTTGTTTGAGACTCTACGGAAACATATTTAGAACTTTGTTCACATTTCTGCATATTAACCTGGAAAATTTCGTCTTCAAAAAAGATGTCAATGTTCATATCGGAAATTCCTAGCTCAAGGCATTAATTCTTGAGTAGATTTTTCATTTTCTGTATAGAAATATCTATGTGAAGTCTTATTGTTATTGTTATGATTGGTGTTGGTAGGACGAAGAGAATCAGAATTTGGCACATCGATCTAAATGTGGTCCTATCCCCTCTATTATCCGTTAGGTTTCGTTAGATTTGCCAAAAAGAGCAGGAATAAAATCGGAATATGTGTAAATTTTTGAAAATATATAACCCCTCTGATCCACTAAGGAATAGTTAAAGAACCCCGAATTCAGAAAAATATTCTACAATTTTGGACGACAAAAAAAACTGCCGCTCAAGGAGCTCGTACCGAAAAAAGTTGCAAAATCACGCAAAAATGAAGTTGGAAAATACGTAAAAATAGTGAAAAGCATCGAAAAGTCGCATAACTCTCTACAGCCCTTCCACCCTGAAGGCTACATAAAGAGCGCGTAAAATGTGGAAAATTGCTACAAAAACTAGCGAAAATAAAGTCGTTAATCCAGTAAAAATGGTGAATGATGGAGAATGTGTAGGAATTAAAAAAAATCGTGAGAAATTACAAAAAAATGTCCCCCTCTACTTTTTGAAAGAACTTTAAAAAACTACAGAAAATAAAATTGGAAAAATAGTAAAAAACATCGGATCACCCTGTTCCCCTGAAGGCTATATACAGTGAGTCGAAGATAAGGTTGTTCACCCCGGGGATATCTGAAACGGTAATAGATGCAGTTTTTGTTTTATGGGGAAAAAAGTTGAGTAACAGAGAGGACATCTATATGACAATATGAAACTTACAAAAATATTTTTAATTTTCAAGTTATTTTGGAAAAATTGAATTTTCAAATTCTTATTTTATTTTTTTCTGATGTTGGATTATGCCAGTCAGGCCCCGAGAATCATGTGCCCTGAGCAGACAGAGTGAACCAAGGATGTCAGCCTTCTGCATATGTCTGGCTGAGATTTCTCTGCCGCATCACGGCAAGCCGATATAATTTTAAGATAAGAGAGCATCGTGTCCATCATTCCATTGAGGCTTATTTGCTTGTATTTGCCTGAGGGCGGGGAATGAGTATATACATAGTTCCAATAAATTCGACACTTCTCCACAACGGACTTAATATCCCCTGGAGCATAAGGCAACACCGGTGTCTCGTCTTTATCGTACTAGTGTCGTAGATGGTAGTACAATACTCGTAGCGCCGCGTTATGTCTGTGGATATATTATTATTATTATTATTATAAGAATTGTTATATCAATCTTTAGATATGAGGAGATAAGGTTTAATGGAATGCCTCTAATGCCGTATCTCTCGAGTTTTAGTAGAAGATAATCTTGGCGAACTGTGTCAAATGCTCTTGTTAGGTCATACAATCTAGCAGAGCTGATTGATTGATCATCGAAACTGTCCCATATGGTGTCACAGAGCTCATGGACTGCTCCAATAGTGGATTTCCCAGCTCTGTAACCAAACTGATTAGCGGAAAACAGGTTGTTTTTTTCAAAGAAATCTGAGAGTCATGTCTTCAATATAATTTCAAAAATCTTGCCTAATAGGGGTATAATAGAGATTAGTCTAAAATTATCTGGTAAATTTTTGTCACCTTTCTGTCACTTGAAAATTAGAATCTAAGGAACCATGTCTAGAAGATGTTCTCATTTAAAAAATTGTCCTTCACAAAAAATGGTGGTCTGGAAAATTTTAAACTGCCATAGGTACTCAAAAAGGAAAAAGTGTGTATGATATTTTTAACTTTTCCGTCAGATCCTAAATATGAAAATAATGCAAAGATGAGTAATTTCTTGGGTACATATAATAATAATAATAATAATAACTTTATTCACAAAATATACAAATTGGGCATATTTATAACAAAATATGTGAAAGTAGTTTGGCCATAAGAGTACAGCTCTTGATTCGCAAAAAGTAATAAATGGAAATGAGTAATAGCAGTAGACAAAATATGAAGTTGAATATGATGATAATGAAAGGTTGTCGGTAAAATTGAGATATATGATCTGATCGAATAATCATAGAATTTATTGAGTGTTTTATGTCATCATAATTTTCTCTCTGAATTTCATATGCAGTCCAGTAAAACAGGACTCTGCAGACTCAACACGTCGGTTGTTGAGGTTAATTATAAATCTCGGAGCAGGAGACATATTTAATAAACCCACTGCATTACTTGAAATTAAAAATAGAACCGGCTCGCGAAATAGGTATTTGACACAGTCGCCCGGGTTTCCACAATCGAGTAGGTCCGGCATCTAGAAATATTTTTCTAATCTGTTTTTTTTGTGTTGGTGATATTTTGACATATCCAGGAGATTACTGAGTGAGGATATTTTTATTTTGTGAAAGCGTGCTGCGTGAAAATTATCTGATTTTTATTTCTAATGCATTACTCATCACTTCACAAGTAGATCGATAGCTTCTAACGCAATAACTGGAATTTCTTACACACATCTAGAAAAATCTACAGGTATTTTTTTAAAACTCAGTATTTTTATCGGCGGCAGACAAGGATAATGCAACTGGCGATATTATTGACAGTCCGGGAAGATTAACTTTTCAAAATATTATTACAAATTTCGTTGTAAGTTTTCAATGCCAATCTTCAATAGTTATAATCGGCTATCAGACCTGTCACAGCAATAAACAAGAAACTTATGGGATAGCTGAATTTGAAACGAAGATTTTCTGTTAGTGCAAATATTCTTTAGATATGCTTCAGTTGAAATCAATAATACTGTATAAAACAGCAGATATAATAAATATATTGCTTATATTAACAGTGGAACTAGGTAATTGTGCTGAATTTTGTCTCCGAGTATTGTTTAAGGATGCTATGTATAATCATCAATGATTTTTTTTTTCTATTTTTGTGTGTACTCCTCTGGAATGGAAACCCACAGGACTGTGATCCGTTTCCATTGTACAAAACTTGATAGTAACTTTATATGACTACCAATAAGTCCTTCATCATCATAGTCATATCAGATATTCTGGTCCTATCAGAAATTCAAATCAACTCTCTATGAACACATTTCTTGATTCAGGTTCAAAAGTATCTGCCCTTTGCCCTGGAGATAATATTCCTTACCAAAGTTGAGAAAATTTGGAATCGAATCACTTCGATGTGATGTGATTCATACTGGCTAATTCCAGTCATCTGCTTCTAATAGCCTATCCTATAGCGGCTCAAACTGGACTTCATCCAACTGCTGAAATGATCATGGAATATGTCAATGTACATAGCGCTGTCTGATTAATTTTTGTTTTTAATAAAACAGGCTGACAGGCCATCAAGCTGAGACCTTCCCTGTCAGTTATGAAACAGCTGCTACTACTCACACGCATTCCTGGTGTCGAAAACCAGTCTGCCAATACACTTGATCTTTTTATTAGAATTTAGCACATTGGGATGGTTTAACCATATTTTTTTGAGCGTTCCTTATAAATCCAAGATAAACACGCGTATCATATCCAGTGTGTGGTGAACTACGTGCAAATAGCCGCAAAACTGAGACGAGCTCATCACACATTGAATCAAGGCGTGCTATTTACCATCAAACAGCACTGTCTTGGTAGGATACGAATGCTGGCAGTCACTAGTGAGGTGGGCGAGAAGCATCGGAGAAAACATGAAGTTCCGAGATGAACCTTTCCGCTTATCCAAAGAGCTTTCACGTATTGTGGATAACGCGCCAGCCGCTGGTCGGGTGGAAACTTTCTGGAAGAGCATCTATGAGTATCCGCAACCACTCAACGGAGATACACCAGCTTTAGCACAGTTTTGCAGTAGACTTAGTGAGCCTGAGCACAACGACAAGCCCTTGAAAGCTCGAAGAACTTTGCTGCTCCAAGTCCTGATGGGTTAAATGAATATTGGTGTAATGCCCAGGCACCCAACACCATCTGTTATCAACTAAATGCTAGAAATAGAGATTTTTCTGATCCAAACCTAACCTAACCTAACCCGCATCTCATACATGCGAATACTCTACGCAGTTGATCCGGTGTATAAACGGATACATTAGCAAAGAGGGGCAAAAAGGGGGTGTCCTCTGGCTGCATCGATAGATGTATCACGCAGGACTCCATTCAATATAAGCGTAATCCGTCGACGACCGGGATCGATTAACGCCAGTCATTTTTTGGTCGAGTGAATGACACATCGAGAAAGCAATAAATCTCAGTTTGTAACACGTTCTGGGATTTTGCTGTATACTCGTTGAGAAAATTCCAAAAGTTATGCAAACTTGGAGTAGTATTGAAAATATAATTTCATATCACGAATCAAGTTTGAAACTAATTCAAGTGTACTTACATATTTTTTTTTATCGACCTATAATGTTTTTCTTTGATATACCATGAGAGAAAATTCCAAAAGTTCTGCATACTTGACAGATACATCGGAAATATATTCCGAACAATTGTATAGATTTGCAACCTTTTATGTTGACCGAAACATATATGGTTTCAATTCGTGGTTTTTTGATCAAGGTGGTCTCGAAATGATTATAAAAGTTTTTAAACTTTGTTACATCCATAGCATATATCTCCATTTTTTTGCAAATGATCATAACATTGAGTTTGCAGGGATATATCTTCAGATTAAGATCAATCAACAGGTTGTACTGAGAGACAAGATCATTATTCACTTTTGCTAATGTTAGTGGACGTTGTTAACGTCAAAGCTGACATATAATTGCATGTTATAAGCATATTATTCTGACGAAAATTGTAGTGCCTGACTCTTCCGTAGATTGTATAGATATATAAAGTAAAAAGAATCGGCCCGAAAACGGATCATTGAGGGACTCTGTTATGGATACTATTATGATATCGTGATCTGATGTATCAAAGGCAATTTAGGTGGGGGAGTTGCATTCAGATGTGGGTAGAACAAATGCATTTTCCACGGGAAAGTGGTTTCAGTCGATTACCTTGTTGAAAATGAAGGTTATACGATCAATCAGAAGATCCTGCACCTACCTGATTATTTTTAGCGACATTCCGTCGTATTCTACAGCGTTACTTTTCATTGAGTTAGTAAATTCACTTACTTTCTCCGAGCTGACAGGTGTGAAATTGATTTTATCTACTGAAAATCCAACTCGATTCGTCTAGACTATTTCCAAGATCATCATGCTGGAAAAGCAACATATACACCTACCTGATCAACTGCTTGATCGAATTATTTGAAATTTGGCCAATCGGTATGTTTGTTGATGCTGATCGAGAATATGGTTTTCAATAAATGGCCATATAGCGAAGTGAACTTTTTATTCGATAATTAAAAATATCCAGTCTTCTACCTACATCTATACCGCATACACCTATACAATTGCTATATTTTTCGGAAAGTATCCAACAGGAAACAACTACTGCTCCCAGCGGCCGTTAAATTACAACTGTTAGATTTTTTGAGAACTGTTCTACAAAAACTACTTCGCTATGCAGGATAAATCTCAGAGCACAGCAGTGGGTTTTCAAGGTTCTAGGGAGCACTCCGATTATTGTGTTATGACTTCAATATAAAGCCGAAACATTTCATCAGGAGTTGACAGAAGCCCTCTCCCGCTCTACCTAAGTGTAGTGTAAATAAATGAACAAAGTAATGTTTTTATTCTGCTGGTATCAAATAAAATGAGTTTTGAACATTTAGACTATTTTCATTACATATGTGTAAGTTTGTATTATTGGTGTATCCGGAATATATTTAGATCCATTTGTTCATCAACAATTGGGATCAAAGGGGATTCTGAATAATAATTGATGAATAAACACATAAAATTCAAAAACGAACTGAAAAAAGTTTTAGTAAAAGATCAAAAAATATAGAATATTACAGACTAAATTGTTTATTCTGCATATGACAGTGGCCATAAGTTTTCATTACTGCCGATCGGTGTTTTGCCAATACATTATTGGTACATTTTTTATGAACTGTTGAATTTGTTTTGTACCATGGATTGAAAGCAGTCTTTGATCCTTTTCTTTTCTTAACAATATAGAATATCATATAAAATGTGATATTATGTGAACCAAGGATAGAAAGTAAAAGGAGGTAAATCTTCTAATTTTTCAAAATCTGTTTATATTTGTTATAATGAGGACATATCTATTCTGTACAAAATTCAGTAGCTTCTTGATATGCTTGGGGAATATTTCCCAAAATTTCAGTCAACAAACCGTTCCGCGGAACTTCTTTTACAGCAGAGTTTGTGAAGACAAAAATTATAAAAACGATAAAAAGAAAATGCCAGTTCTGACAATTATTCGTTAAAATAATTTGAATGTAGTGTTGCCACTTTGCATTTTTTCGACAATAATCAATAAGAACTCATTACATGAGATAACTTATTCTAGATTGAAATAAAAATTGAAGTATTCATTTCTAAGTATTCAAATCGGTGACCAAATTAATGCGGTTTTGATCATCAAATAAAGAGATTTTGTTCTCAGAATGATAGATGTGTCACCAACCCATTGACACCAAATTATATCAAAATGATTATCTATAGATGTATGTACGATCACCCGAAAACATAATTAGTTTCCTAATAACTAGTTTTATAGTGACGAGACGTGTAAATGAAACACAAACTGAGTTGAAAATGCGTGAATTACTTTTTCGCTAACAATTGACACACAAACCTTACCTGTGCAAGCGAATCTAGCTTGCGAGTCGAAAATGTGTGCAACATACATAGTAATAAGGTTCCTATACATTTTATTTGGTGACAGATCTATCATTTTGAGAACACAGTTATTATTTTGGATACAAAATGTTACACATTTGCATACATATTATGTTTGGACTGTTTGGAGATAAATATATAAATCGCAGAAAAAAAATAATTTCTGGGATTGAATCTAATAGTCAGAGGATTTTTTGACGAGAAATATTTCTTTTGGTGATAAATAAATTTATTCTCTTTAAATTGTTTGCCAGGAATGGCCCAAATTTTCTCATAAAAACATTTCCTCCTTTATGAAACATTTTTACTTGTTATTTGGGATGATATATTAGATCGGTTTGATGAAGACAGAAAAAAATTTCAAAACATACTCAACCTCTCAAAAGCTTATGGTTTATTAACATCTTTCAATAGATCAATCAAGAATATGAGAGAAAATTCTGAACTTCTTACAAACGAGTATGGGACTGAGGTAAAAACTGTGAGTTCTGAAATTGAGCATAACTAAGTGTAGCAACACAAATAGACGAAAGATAACAAGGAAGTTTTCTAATGGAAATACAGATGAACCTACCAATACTAGAAGATAGAAACAATCAATACTACTGAATAATCTTTCAAAAGCTCTTGATCATAGAGAAAAAATAATTGAAATGGGGAACATTCTCTATTGAAATAGAGAATGGAGAAAACAACCTACGACTAAAATGATTTTTTTTATGTAATATCCTACAGAAAACAACTACTTACTTCCTCGGTTAAAGCCAGCTGGACGAGTCTTTCTAGAAACAATTTTGAAAACTAAACTGTGACCATGCAGCAATGTTTACAAAGTAACAAGTAGGAAGAGGAATTGACAATAAATTTGACATGAATGACATCTGTCATGTGGACAGTCCTGACTCAAGGTGACAGAGAAGAGAGTGAGATGCTTCATGGAACTAGAAAATTGAGAAAATGACATCTACAGACAGAACCATAGAACAAACGAATTAATGTTTTCATTTGTAAAGATTATTGGGTATTTAATAAAAACTTTAACCAAAAGAATGTAAGTGAATCATTGAAAATTAAGTGGAAGCAAACAGGTATCAAATTAGTAAAGAGTTAAAAAGTTTTAAACTGTCAAACTGGGTCTGTTCGTTCAAACATTGTAAATCTGAATTTTTAATCGCTTTATTAATTTCAAGAGTCTCAAGTAAGTTGAGTCTCTTGCCTTTATCGCAAACATGTAAAATTTTTAAGTCAGAGTTGGAATCGAAATTGTGTTTCTCATTTAGGATATGATTGGAAAAAACGGAATTTGAATTAATTTCTTCTTTTTCGGAATTGGACTCTATAATTCTAAAGTGTTCTGCTAATCGAGTTCTAAGCTTGCGACCTGTTTGGCCAATGTAGCAGGCTTTACAATCAAGGTTAGAACAGTTCAATTTATATATCTACTCCAGACTTATCAAGCATTGGAATTTTATCTTTAGAGTTGACCAGCAAGTGTTTGAGATTATTGGAGGTTTTGAATGAAATCGAAAAATTTTGAAATGTTGTTGGCATTGAGTTTGTTGAGCAAAGTATTTTTAAGTTTTAATGAAAGGGGGCCAAAATAGGATAAAGAGAAATATTTATTTGGTGAACTTAATTGAGTTAATCTATAGTTTGAGAATTTATTGACATATCTGTGATATAATCTATCAAAAATAAAAATTGGGAAGTTTTTAAGCAGAGAGTCTTGATTCTAAAATTGATATTTATGAATTTCAAACTACCGTGTTCACAATTTATTTCAAAATCTTCAACACGTCATTAAGGTCTATTTTTGAATTGTCCAATTTTTCTTTGATCAATATAGCGCATTATGACATCACACAAATCCGTAATTTACCATTCGAAAATAGCACTTCTCAAGTTGGAAAATAGCCAGTGAAAATATATTTCATATAATCACTGGGGCTCATTTAAATCTAATTCAATAAACATATATTCAATAAATAACATGTGATAGATGAAAACAAATCGGCTACTCTGCCATGGCATAATAGCTTCAGTCATGCAATGTCAGTAACTCTGAAAATGAAAAAAATATATTTGATCCATTAAACGACCAAGATGATTTGATATTTTGAAACAATGAAGCCAATAATTGATTATATCCTCCTAAAAAATGCATTTGGCTGATTTCCAAGTTATATTTTTGTTTTTCATACACATTTCAAGAGTTTCAGAATATTCATTACATAACGTTATTTGCATCAAAGAAATTTATTGTTACTGTTGTTATACATTGAAATTATGTAGTCTTGAATTAGAGATGTTTTGATGTTGCTGTATTATGTTCAATCACTTTCAAGCAACACCAACACTAGAAGGTAGAAATTGACGGTAAATTCCAAGCAATTCGCTCCAAAAAAAATCCTTAATGTAAACGATATTGTAGATATGCCATATTGCCAGATATTCACTAGTCTTAGTGAACGCAAAAGTTGAAATCTGCAGATTTGCAAATTTGCGAAATCACCAGAACAGATATTTTCAAAATTTGCAACAAAGTTTCAAAACTTTTGCAATTTTTTCGATACCACCTTGATAAAAAAATATATGTTCCGGTCAACGTAAAAGGTTGAAAATCTGCACATCTCTTCGGAATATTTTTCCGTATCTGTAGAATTTGCAGAGCTTTTGGAATTTTCTCAACGAATATACATCAGCAAAATTCAAGTTAATTGCCCTTTTGACAATGTTGCGGATTCCAGAACAGGTTGCAAACTGAGACTTATTGCTTTCTTGATGTACCATTCGCTTGACCAAACTTTGAAAATTTTTGGAATTATTGTTGAATTTTCTACTGGCCTACAAATACTATGGAACTAATATGATATCATACTATTGTTGCATGTAAATAACAAAAATCCTTAAGTTCATAACGGGATAAGTACCAAAATAAGTTTTGTCAGAAAGCAAAAACGTTTTTACAAAGACTTGTAATCACTCATTTACTTGCTTTATTCAAACCATAATTTATTTTGTATGTAGTTAGCTAGTTTATTTTTCTCAAAAGTCTTTTTTGGCAGACAAACCTCACGTGAACAAAATAACATGTAATTTTTTATCATCAACACAAACTTTACTGAAATCAGTTAACAAAACTAAAACAACTGTTTATAAAAAAATAGTTCAAAGAGTTTGTTCTTTGGATGAAAGAAATCAGTCAGCTAACAACAATAATGAATTAACAAAGTGAGGAATATGAGGCAAATTTATGATAAGATCAAATACTCCTCTGCCTAGTACCACGATGGACAGTAGACTTTATTCTGACAAATATTCATTTAGTTCGTTTCTCAATTCTTGTGTTCTTTTTCCAGCCACCAAACATGAGTGGTCCGTTCAAGCGAAGACCTTCTCTGAAGTCCTTACCGGCAATAAGCCTTCCTCCGGATGCTATGCGTAGAGCCTCCATCAGAAGGGCCTCCGCTGTGGGACTGAGCATCAAACCGGTCCCTGCAGCCCAAAAGGAAGTACCTTGGGACATGCTCGACAGATGCACGATTCCGGTTCTTTTTTGTCACGCTGCTGCAGTAATCCTAAGCAATGCGTTGAACGTTCTGCACATCTCGGAAGTGTCCACGTTCACGCTGTTCGTTTTGTTCACCATAGCCATGATTGGGGCGGTTGTGTTCTATCATAATTTGAAGGTGAGTTATGATTTTCGAATCGGGAGTATTAGTGTATTTTTTGTTTTAAGAATTTTGTTTTGTTTTGGTTGGGTTCCGGGTTTTGTCCGTGTTCCCATACAGCACATGTACGTCCATTGCATGTTTATTGGACGTACAAAATGGATATTATGGACGTCCATTGTACGTCCGGGTATGTACAATTATACGTCCAAAAAATGTCCGAACCTGAGTGGATTTAACATCCTATGGATGTCCAATGGACGTACATAAAGGACGTCTATTGGATGTACGGAAACGTATCAAATTCAAGTCCATCACGTAAAACATAAATCTCAAATAAGTCGAAAAAATAAATAAATAAGATTTTACATCTTTAACGTGGATACAATGTATAATGATTGATAATAACTAATTATGGGTTAACTGACAGAAAGTCGAGATTTCCAACAAACAATATATTTGAATGATATAGCAAGCAGGTACAAAACTATTTTTTTTCAAAATATATCGAAAAGGAATAAAAATACAACACTTTCAACAAAAATTAAAACATGTAATATGTACATCTGAGCAAAATAAATTATTGAAAACAGAAGATATTGCCAACAAAAACTGACAGTTTTCGCCCTTTTCCCTCATTTGAATATGGAATCTTTCTGTCTCTTTTCTAGTAGTTGACACTTTTGATCCTGTAAAATTCAGTTTGAATCAAAATTTTTCATTGAGGTAGAAGTATGCTGCAGAAATCAATACTGTACTATACTATACAGTATAGGAAAGTTTTCATTTTGGGTATGGTGGTTCCATGAGAGCGCAAAGAATAGCTTGCTATAAGTTGAGAGAGCATTACAATTCATCCTCTACTTGTTCGAGGAAGGGATATCGACGTGAGTTGTGTGTGCTGTGTCGCATTGCCACGTGGTTCGGTAATGCGTCGGGTGGGGTAACAGGAGAGGCGTCCCTCTTATTTATGTGGTATTATCATATAATTGCGTTCCTTGTTGCTCGCGTAGATTTCTGTCTATACCGCAGATGAAAAGTTACCGATACTGTATAGTATACTTTTGTCTTGTTTTGAGCATCACATTATTTAATTTCACATGTGTATATTAGAAATGATTCCATATACTGACCTGATGATATGTTTCCTTCTATCTTCATAAACTTCGTCACTACAATAAAGGTATGTCAACAGGTAAAAATAATCAAATAACACACAGAACAGCATGAGAATACGAAAAAATATAATAATGGCGGATCAACACCGAAATAAAAAACAGCTAACTACATCACGATGACTGTCCCCTCCATGCCAGTATGGAAAGTGTTCGCAGCCAATGAATTGCTTTGTTATAGCGTACTCGACCGAACATATCCGAATGTAACGTACAGATCAGGTCCAGTTTTCTACATTCGGTGTACGTCCGTAAACGTACAATTACGGATGTTTTCGATTGATCCAATGTTGTTCATCCTATGAACGTACAAAAATGTAACATATTGAACGTACAGATCAAGTTCAGTATTCTACATTCGGTGTACATCCCGTAAACGTATAATTATGAAAGTTCTTAATTGATTCAGTTTTGTTCATTCAAAACAGTAACAATAGTTCTCAAAATATTTCATGAAAGTTATTTTTTCAAAATGATATACCCTATATTTTAACATGTATTTCGATTCATGATCACATTCTCAACAAAAAATTACTTTTCTTCCTAAAGTTGAAAGCTACTTGGTAAAAGTTATTTTAAATCGACAGGTAACTAATAAGATTATAATGGGCAACAAAGTTGTCTGGGAACATCGTTGACATCTTAAGTATCATAACTTATTTTCAGTGTTATTGTTCCACCATTTTTCGAAACAGGTGGATTGCTACCAATGGTTGTCTTGCTGGGACTCCTTGTTCACCAGATATGACGACACCCTTCGATTCCTATTTTTGTGGAGTTCTTTGAATCGAATTTAACGAAATCAAACATAATGACATGAATTGATTATGAGATTTTATTAGACCTGTAATTAATAGTAGGACTTCATTGAAAGCAACGGTTTGACAGATGTTCCCAAATATATGTCCATCAAGAAAATTGGATTGAATGTTCAAAATACCGCCTCTTTGATGAACAATCTCGTGTTATTGTTATTCCTTAGAAGTAAAACTAATTTCTATTTTAATGTTGACTTTCATATTATTGTTATTTTCTTAGAAGTTAGAACTGTTTAGAAACCATATTATTTCATTAATTTAGGTATAAAGTGTGTAACTTCTCAAACTATAATCAGTACATGCCACATGAGAAAGCTACTGTGTTAGCAAAACGTGTCGTGCTGTTAAATAAATATCGAATAGTCCCCTGTTTATACAATTATTAATCCTATGGATTTGAAATATTTTTTTCAAATAACTCTCTCAATTTCGAGTTTAACAAGAAAAGTCATGGGCAGTGTTATGTTGAGGATGTGATTATGAATCGAAATAACTCAATAAAATATAAGGTGTCCAATAAAAAAAATATATAATTTCATGAAATATTTTGAAAACGCGAACGTCAATTTTGTTTTTGTTCTCAGTATCGAGATTCCATGAAAAATATTAGTATTATTAGCTATCTGAGCGTTTAACAAAAATCCAGTCTAACTACCCTAATAACCGTCTGTTTCGTGATCTATGGCCCATTCTGTATAATTCCTACATATCTCAGGGGGATATCCATTAAGAAGTATGTGGATTTTCTACCTTTTTGGAAGATTGATTCCTTTTATATCAGAATGATGGAGTAAAACAGTGTATATACTCCAAGAAGAAAAGAATATCAATAGTCCATAATTACGCAACATCATCCTATTTCTTGCTTCGACTCTTGAAATAGTCGATCGAAATACTAACAAATGTGATGAATATACGTGTAGCGGAAAATCTCCGAGGAACGTTATTTTCCACCCTTTTGTGACGCATCATCAGCTATGGGAATCGCTGATTGTTCATATGCACGGGAGGAAATAAAGATTTTCTTGTATTCGTCTCACGTATTCTTCTGTTTGTAAGAATACAATTACGATATATAGTTGGATCTCAATTCTAGTCACATCTTGTTTGCAGCCTCTAATGCGGTCATAGACTTGCTATTCTCAATCGTATCTACCTGACTCACTGAACCGTACAGGTTGGATAATGCAGCTTGTAAATTTCAAAATTTGCCGTTGGGAATATTCCGGAAAGGACAAATTATATCGTATGAGTGAAACTCAATATCCTCACACTAAAAAAAAATGTGGTACGTTATATCAATAAATGCCGTTTTTTACCTCTCCGTTCATTGGCAAAATATATTTTTCATCGTGGCAATGAATAAATATTCACTGACTTTTGTAGGTATTGAGATCAAAGATGATCGTTTCTTACACTTATGAACAGTTTTCGTTGCTCCTGCGGAAAAGTTTATTGAGGTGAGGAAAGGGGTACACTGAGATCAATCATGATCTAATTTCAGACCTATGAACATATTTCGTTACGGCTTTGAAAAGGATTATTGAAATGAAGAAAAAAATACATTGGAACAATGTATATTATTTCATGAAAAAAATGTGGTACATAATATCAATGAATACTGTTTATTACCTTTCCGTTCATTGGCACGATACATTTTTCATCGTGACAATGATTCAAGTTCATTGAGATCAAAGATGATCTTTTTTTACATTTATGAACAGGTTTCGTTGCTGCTATGGAAAAGTCCATTGAGGTAATGAAAGGGGTACACTGAATCCATTTGAAATTGTTCATCATATCAATGAACGTAATTAATGGTCCCAGAGATGATTTTATTGTTACAATGAATCCAAGTTTATCGAAATCAATGATAATTTATTTTCAGATCTACACACAGGTTTTATTGGGGCTATGGAAAGATCATAGAAGGTGTAACGAAGTTACTAAATCCCAGTTTTGTTAGGCAGATAGAAGCAACATTTTCCTCCCATTCTATAACTAATTAATATGTTCATGAATATAATAATAAGCCTTATGTCGAACCAAGCCATCTCGTGTTTAAATATACTCATAAATTTTGCCGGCATCTGTTCAGCCGAATCCTCGCATAGAAATCTCCATTGCTGGCAAGTTAGCTGTAGCTGGTAGTACACAGCGCCTCCACTAGAGGGACCACTCCGCACGACTTCGTTGTTTGCACAGAGCCGGTTAACTTAAGCAGACAGAAGCGATCGTTGAAGCATCTTCTCAGGTAGCACAGACCGAAGAGCTCCGAAAGGACTCAGCCGAAATAAAAGATAACTTGGAGATACGCCTTCCAATGAGGATTGCGATGTTCTGATGAATGCATGTTCATTATTTTGCATATCTTTCGGAAACTCACTGTATGCTCAATATCAGTGGGAGGCCTTCATTGCATTTACGAATGATATGCAATGATTGAATAAATACCACTTATTCAACAAAATAATAATAAACAAAATAATTAGTTCAATGTGTGAAAGCATCACGAGAATAAACTGAAACATAGATTCGATGTATATCGATTATTGAATCAAGGAATAACCGATACTTAATAATCACCGTTCATTGGATTGATGAAAAATATCCATTGTCGAACTAATCTGAATCATTTTATCAATCATACAGCATTCATTCGAAGCATGGACAATAATAACTAATTTGATGAATACAGTTTCATCAGTTGAACGAATACAATTTATTGCTTGGGTGAACACTCTTCATTCGTTTGATTAATGGAATTTATTACCATAACGAACCTATTTAATGTACTTGATCATGATATCAATGAAAGCATTCATTGATATTATTAAGATCCGTATTCATAGTATGGATAACCAGTGGTACATTGACATAACGATTGCGTTCATTGGACCAATATTGATAAAAATATTCATTGAGTCATTGAACTTTTTCATTGTATTCAGGTACCAATTTTTTTCTGTGCACCCCCCCTCCAACCCATCGATCCAAGCAATTATTTTAGTAGTACCCCATTTTGGAGGTGTAGGGGTGTTATTTTAAAAAACTCTCAATAAAAATCAACATTACTTTGGCTGATTTCCACTGCTTAGGTTAGGCTGTTCGGTTAGGTTGGGTGAGCGGCCCTTCACTGCCATCCATTAAGATGTTTTGTGGCTCACACATTCATATTTCTCCAAATAAACCCAGCTTATCCACAAAGCTTATTATTTTACCTGGTGAATGATCTTTAAGGTCCAATGACAAGAGGACAAGAGTGAGTGCCAAAAGACGGAAACCTGATTCTGTCCGCGGCGGTGCAGACACAAAGTAAATGTTCTGCGCTTCTTCAAGACAAAGACGGCATTTCGGATGTCACGACAGTCCTAGGTATGACTTGTAGTGATTCAGACGACAGTGGCCAGTAAGTAGGACTGTCAGACAACGTAAGTCATTCCTAATATGGAATGCCTTGGAATCAATCCTGGTAAGTCATGCCAGAAGTCTGATATTCTTGTTGCAGTCCAGGTATTTAGTATTTATTTGGCAACACTTGAAGAAATGCCAAGTGCGGGTTCTGAGAGTCTGCCGCTTCATTGACTTCCATGCCAGAGTAACCAGGAATTCGGACCAGAGACAGTTTGTTGAATCATCTCATTGAGGATAATCTTTGTTGATGGTTCCATACTAACTAGGACGTTGATCTGTTATACGAGCCAAGTGCTTTTAAAGCCTGTTCGATTCTTTTTTTTTTTATTTGTATATGAGGTTGGTTTCCTTCAATATCTCTATACATGAGTCAGTGTGAATTTCCGCCGTGATATTAGCCAGGAAAGTAGATGTTTTATGTCTGATGTTTGCCTCATATATTCAACATGGCGGAAATATTTGGAGAGAAGCTAGGGTACTTCGAGATTGCCGATTTTACTGTTTCATTTATTTGATACTCTTCGGCAAAAATTCTTGATCTCTGTTCACTTCCTGGTGTAATTTCTCCCGAGAAATGCTTCTCGTGTTTTCCCCGCGGGTGGCGTTGCGACTGAGTTTACTGTAAGTCGCTGCTTATTCATTCGTGCGGGAATATTATTTATATAGTGGATTATAATTCATTGGGCTGGGGCCGGACGACTTTAATGTTGTCCGACCTACCCTGTCACTAACGAGAGTTACAACTCGAAATTAAGAAAAAAAATATCGCATGTCCGCTCTACAGCTTCGTACTAAATAGATGTACCATTTATTTGTATCGGTAGATAATTATCAATTCTACTCAATTTTCACGATGAATTGGGCACATTCTACCAGCTTTTATTCAGTTTCATCTGTTCTGGGACCCTATTCTCAAATGTCGAATACCCTAAGTCGCATGCGACAAAGTATTCCTATCACTTTTCTCGACCAAGCATTAAAAAGAGATAGAGATATTTTGTGGCATGCGACATAGGGTAGTCAACATTTGAGAATCGGGCCCCTGGTGTCTGTAATCATATCTTACAAGCAAAATTTGACTCACCTCTAGTCGTCCGATTAATTGAAATTTGGCAGGTAACGAGGGTGTTCATAATTCCGGCGACAATGCATTATGGAATTTCTGTTAGAGAAAAAACAAAATGACTGCTTTAAAATAATTTTCTATCAAAAAACATTAAGGCAAGATGGCGGTCGGCTTTTGTGATTATGGTCCAACTCGATTAAAAATTGGTATGTTTTGGGGATCGGAAATTATCAATTTTCTGTCAAAATTTATAAAATCAATATGTCGGCTTCAGTATGGCGGATGATTCTTGTGATTATGGTCGACTATATTTAAATTTTGGTATGTACGGTTCTCGATGTCGAAAATTATGATTTTTTTGACAAAATTCATAAATCCAAGATGGCGGACGAGTTCTATAATTATGTTCTGATTCTCTTCTATCTCTTCTGGTATATGAGGGTATTTGGGGTCGAAGATCGTGAATGTGTTCTTGAAATTCGTAAATTTAAGATGGCAGCTCCAAGATGACGGACTAGTAAATATTTAGATGACATCCTCTTTGAAGAGTCAGATAGTCCAAAACTCACAGGAAACCATGTAATAATCATGCTTCATCAATAATAATCATAATAATTTTATTTTGTCCACTGAATGTCACAATACAGGAAAGTACAGTTCATTATGGGACACGTCACAAACAGATGAGATAGTTCGCTAATTATTATAATAGGAACCTGGTTTGTATGATAAAATAATGTAAAATAAAATAAAACGTAGACTTACAATAGCACATTTTTTTAAATAATTGTATTTGCTAATTAAAATAACCGATCTTATTCTGTACGGTGTAATCTAGCATAAAATGCAAGTTATATAATATGTGTGTGTGTGTCTGACTAGTAACATTTTAAAATTTATATGACAACTGTTTAGACTACCTACTACTCTCGTGATATATGTGAATATGTGATCTCAGTCAAAGTTATCATTGAGAAATTCCTGCAGTGAGTAATAGCATTTCTGTATCAAAAACCTCTCGAGATATTTCTTGAACAATGTTCTTTCACATTCTCTGAACGCCTTCATTGCATAAATCTTATTGTAGCATTGGATTTCCATATAATTGGGATTTTCCTGCCCAATCAATAATCTTGAAAAACCAAAACTGATTTCGCCCTTCTGTCCTGTGTTATGACTGTATACCTTCTTTCTCGTGTTTAAAGTGTCCTGTTTATTAATAATGTTAACAATCAATGAGTAAGTAAATATACAAACTTGGTAATGACAGAATGTAGAATGTAGAATATATACACTAATGCGTACTAAAACTAATAAGTACAAAAAAAATCGATAATTAACAAGTGCAAAAAGTAGGTATTTATTGCATTGGACAACACGTCGAGTGCAATAAACTTTTTTTGCACGAGTTTCATACAATATTTTTTCTACTTTCATGCAAAAACCAGAAAATGTTTCATTTAGGTGGCAATAAACTGTAAGGAAGACATTGTTTGTTTAAATCTATCTGCTAAAAGTAATTCAAAAACATTTTGTGTAATTCAGATGATATTCGAAGGAAATAATTTTATTTTTACCAAATTGCATTTTCTAGTAATTTCATAGTCCCTTATATAATGAATATGATGAAACATGCAACTGTTTAAAACGTAATACAATCTCACAGAAAATGGGCTAAATTTGGCGTCGATTTGAAAGTTTATGCCTGTCATGATGACAGAACGCTATAGTAGAATGACAGATGAGTGCAATAAAGAGACAGTTATTCCACCAAATATAGATCAATAAAGTTTTGTTTTTTGTATGAACATAGAAAAAGACTTTTTAAATGCAAACTTTATAAAGGCGCTAAAAAGGTAAAAAATAATTTCTCCAGATGTATAATGTAGGCTATTCTGTGAGTTACAGATTCAAAAGCTTGCCGCTTTCGTATTTGAACTGAAAACTTCTGGCGGCAAGCTCTTGAATAGATACTCACTCAATAACCTACATTACACATCTGAAGAAATTCTGTCTCTCTTTTTAGTTACGTCAACGTCATATTGATAATAAGTTTCGTCATATTGCATAGAGTTGAATTCAGAATGGATTAACAAATATAACTAATGAAAAAAATTTAATTTTTTTTATTTGATATTCAAAAATAAATGACACTGGACAATGGACAAGAATATAAAATTTCTCTGATATCCAGCACTCAAACCGCTAGAGGTGTTGAAGAAAAATGCACATTACAATTTCCTAGCTCTAAAAATTCCACTTTCGAAAACAAAATGGGCGTAGTTTTGGAAATATTTTGATAACATGATGAACATCATAAATGGTATTTGCCGAATAGCATACCTTGTATATTATTTTTCACCTCTTATATTTTTGGCTAACGCCCCTCTAACCAGTATTACAACCCGCCATTGTATCGTCAAAGACTATTCTAATTTTAGCACCCCATTGTGAAACAGTTTCGATAGATTTTATATTTTCTCTGTCGAACTGTCCATCAATAGATAAGTGCGTATCGTATGCACATAAAATTGGAAATACCCTAATTCGGGATCAAGTGCGAACCGTGAGGATCATATCAAATGAAGTGGCATATCCTCGACCCATTTATGTTGTCATAAGGGCCGATCCTGCGCCATTAAACTGGACTTGGTTTCCTTCTAACGAGATGAAATCTCATTCTCCAATTCTATTGCTCACTTCCTGATCTTTATAGGCCAAAGGATAGCTGCGGTTTTAGTTGAGGAATTTCAAAAGAGTTGATAGTCAAATATAGAGAGACAGACCAGTAGAAATAGACAATCAATTGGTCAAGAGAATGGTTCATCGAGAAAGCAATCAATCTCATCAAAATGGCAATTAACTTGAATTTTGCTGTATACTCGTTGAGAAAATTCCAAAAGTTCTGCAAACTTGGGGTAGTATTGAATACATTATTCCATATCACGAATCAATTTTGCAACCAATTCAAGTGTACTGGATTTTTTCCTTATGTTATATCAGAGAAAAACATTATAGATCGATAAAAAAAATATTAATTGCCATTTTGACAATGTTGCGTACTTCGGAAGAGGTTGCAATCTGAGATTTATTGCTTTTTCGATGTATCATTCACTTTACCAAAGTTTGAAAACTTTTTGAATTAATGTGAATTGATTGTCTATTTCTACTGGCTTATGAATCACAGCAAAGTGTTCTTGTAATATTGCTCGAGATTATAGTACGCTTTTTTGCAAGCTATCCGAACATTCTATAGTTTTTTTTTCTGATTTCATGGGGTATATGGTTATACAACTTTTTACTTTCATACACAGTAAAAAATAGTTTTGCGTGATTTTAATCACTGGATTTCACAACAGAAAACAAAACAACACCAAAATATTATGGACTCATCAGTCACTTGATAAAATGTTGTGAATTTTGCTAAAAGAAGTGAATATCAATGTAATTTCCACATAGTGGAAATATTTGGAGAGAAGAGTACTTAGACATTGTCGATTTTACTATTTCATTTAATTTCGGTGTTTTTTTGAAACTTGTGAAATATTAATCAAGAAAAACACCAGAAATTCACAATGAAAAAGGTTTTACGGTTCTTTTATACACTGTCATACAAAATGTACATCGATTTACATGAAATTCAGCGCTTGAATCCAACTGCTTTAAATCCAGAGCAGTATGGAACTGCAGAGACACCTTGAACCGACTAGCACAAGGCAACAACGTTACCCTAGTTTGGATACCAGGTCACACGGGCCTAGAAGGAAACGAAATAGCGGACGCCCTAGCAAAAGGGGGGGCCGAAACAACGTTCACTGGGCCAGAACCGGTCATCGGTTTAGCATATATAGCACTACCAAGAATGCTACAACCGCCTGGGCAGACAATAAAAGACTTGAGTATTGGCTCAGTCTACCAGGACTAGCCCATTCCAAAGCATTTATTGCTTGTACAAGGAAAAACAGGACTCTGACAAACTTCTAGAACTCAGTAGAGCACATCTCAGAGTTATAGTAGGTTTGCTCACTGGCCACTGCAAACTCAAACACCACATGCATAAAATCGGACTTGCACAGGATGCAGAGTGCCGTCTATGCATGGAGGATGATGAAACGGCTAAACACATCCTGTGTACATGCCCTGCAGCGGCCAGAACCAGATTTTCAATATTTTGCAATACAAAAGTAAGGCCAGAAGATCTGGTAAACTGTTCTCCCAATATGCTACTCAATTTCGTTAAGAGATTGGATATACTGGGAGAAATATAACCATAGGATAGGGTGAGCCACAATAGGCCATTGGCCGCAGTGGAGGGCCTGATATGGGCTCACTCACATTTAAACCTAACCTAACCTACATGAAATTGAAACCATTGCAATGAATACTTGATAAAATGGTGTACAATTTCTGGATAGTTTATACAACATGCCTTTATACAACGATATGCAAAACGTACACCGATAACATGGAATTGACACAATTTTATCAGGTAAATGATAATCTGGTGTTAATTTTGAACAAATTATTAGACATGACTGAAGTCGAAATATTACACCGACTTTATGAGATGTATTTTCAAGAAGATGTAATGAAACACATTTTACTGTGCCATTGTGCACTGCCTTTTGAATGAAATACCATCATAAATTTGAATAAAACTCGGATTGTGATGAATCCTACCTAAATGAAATGGTAATGAAGACAATGATGTTGCAAGCTAGTAAATTTCACCAGTTTCTCTGTCATTTCGTCATATGGCCTGCATCCATTCAGTCGAAATTATCAGATAGAATTCTCCGTTGCTAGCAGTTTACCATTACCCGATATAGTACCCAGCGCCCTCACTCCACTCTACAGGACATCGTCGTTTGCACACATGTTTCAGGCCAGTGTTGCCAGAACTAGTACTTTCGTAGGAATGGAGCAGTCCTGTGTGTAATGTCCTTTTCGTACTAGTTTCAGTATCTTTTCACTCTGTCTAGTACGCCGAACTCAAAATTCGTACGTCTTGCACGTTTTGACTCAAAAAGTATCAAACCTCAAACATTACCGAAATTACTAGAACAATGTCATTCATCCAAACATAGTTTTGACTTTTGTGCTTAGGTATATTACACATTAATATTATCATTTATAGATTGTCGTCACTCATGACGCTAGGTGCACATGATAGCTCATGCTTATAGCGTATTACTTTCATAACGTGACCAATCAGAGAACAGAACGCTGTAAGCTCAACTACAAAAGGCTGTCATATGAACTTGGCATTATTCGTGACCAAAGACTGTTACCTCAGAGTAATAAAGGACATAGAAAGGGCTTTTCCAACCTTGTCTTGAAGGCTACATAACTTTGTTTGTTTACAAGCGAGAGTATTTTATGTTACACCATAGAACGGTGTGAAATATATCGGTGCTATTTTTCACTAATTATCAGGACCTATCTGGATACCTAATTTTTTTACCTGGTGTTGTATGCTGTTATTTTTTTAAAGTGTGGATTAAAAAATCCTTTGTCAGATTTGACTATGGAACATGATATTTTATTTCATGTTACTTGCCTGATAACGTAATTAAATTGTCTCGGAGTTTCTTGCAAATTAGGTTTTTTTGGAAATTAGACAGTTTCCAGAATGAAAATACATCAGTTGGAATTATTTCTCTTCTAAATAATGGTCTCATGACTCACATACTCCCTTGCAAAAGTATGTAATAGCTCGCTTTTGCAAAACAAACAGTTCACCATTTTTAATATGTGAGTAAACATATAAAATAATGAAATATTTCACCTACGTGTGGAATAATTGTTCATGGATATAATATGATTAAATATTTGGCATTATATTGGGCAATCAATTAAGGTAGGATAAACATCAAGAACCTTTTTGAAAAACTCAAATGTATTCAATACAAACTCAAACTTAATGAATATTTCCTATTATACAAGCAAAATATATTTATGTATAAAAGCTTGGTTAACACATTTAAGTTATTGAATAATAAGTTGGATAGACATAAAAATTTACCACCATCTAGAAGTATCACAAAAAAAAATCCTAAAAATGTTGCTAGGAATGGATTATAAGTACTAATCAGATCTTCTTTCTCAAAGCATTCTAGACACCTACCTAAGCGGCCGAAAGAAGATATGGACCTGGCCACTTCTTGATGCCAGAAAAAGCACTTTGCTGTCATGGTTTACACATATTTTTTTTATCCTACCCAATAATTGTTGGTAAAAGATTTTCTAAAAAAAAATATTCATTGAGAAACTGACAATTTACACTTCAATATACACGGGGTAGGACAACGTTTGCCATTTCCGCTAGTGTTATTATTGTAGTGACCCTAAGCCAGCCCTGGATCGAAAACATCAAAGCTATAAATCATCACAACGCATTACGTCATAGGTTCGACACAGCGAGACCTTTCTAGGAATCTTGGTATTATCGAGAGAACGACTTTGGAGATAAATGAAGTGGTGAGCGGCGGATAAATAGTTAAAATTAATTTTTTTTTTGCCGTTAACCTGCTGTGGTCCCTAACCCAACCTAACCTAACCTAACCTAACCTAACCTGCTGTAGTCCCCCTACGAACGGAAGTCCTCAAAAGTCGAAACTTGTGCGAACTATATATTAACGAGGTCTTACCTTTTAGCGTGAGATTCCTAGCACGATCTGAGGAGAATAGATCTAGAAAGGAGGTCGCCCTTAAATCTCAATTCAAACCACAACTTCGCATCGCGTTGCTTGGCTCGAGATATCGATGACCCACGCGCGCTACAGTTCTAGCTGAGCTCTAGAAAGGATAATGAAACAGTGAATCAAATACATAACTACAATATACTTGTTTGGTTTGTGAGAAACCCATAAAGAGTTTAAATGCATTTTCATTACATTATAAGGAGTATCTTCATCTTCTGCTCTAAAATTATGTTGTGAAATATGAGGAACACTCACTTTTTCCAATTACTTAATTGGATATCGTGCTCTGAATGCAATTTCGTGCAAATGCTATTCGGGCGATATGCATCCATATGTGTATGTGGCATACTAACTAGGCGGACTAGTTCAGTTCAAGCATACAGTGTGGGTGTTTCTATAAAAAAGAACACATTAGCAGTTCCTGCACATAATCTTATTGTGGAGTATGAACTAGCCCACTGTTCACAGAAATGGTAAGCTCGGCCGCACTACTGAAAACGAGGATAAGCAAATTTGCATAGCTGAAAATCAACCAAACTAAATGAAACTTTCTAGAATTCGAGAGAAATGCTTTGAATATTCAATTCATAATACTGGCTTAGGAATACACAGTACAATACAAAACATCAAAGTTACGTAGACATAATTAAAGTGCATTTCGTCATCAAAGTCAGCATCATCAGCTGTAAGGTTTCTTATTCAACTGTCTATTCATCGATCGAAATAACGGTGTGCAGAACAATAATTTTTTTCTGATCAAGACCTAATTTTTTACAACATATAGATATCGATGTTAAGGAGACTCTGCTTTATATAAAATATCAGGCTTTATAAATAAACTCACATATGATTTTGTCATGCCTCGAAGAATTCTTACCTTCTCAAATCATATTATTTGCTCTCTCACATAAAATATTTTCAAGAAATATCGGAAATATCACCATTTACCAAAAAACAAAACCGACTAAAGACCACTGAGTATTTTTTCCGTATTCTTCAATATTAGATTATGATATATTGACATTGATAACGAAATGTTACCAGTTACAAAGTGGAATGAATCTTGATGAAGGGTTAGTATCATTACCACCTCTCTTTTCTATCACCAGTAATATAATCAAAAATAATACAAGGTACCTTTATACGCAGTTGATACAAATTTCAATCAAATGAAATTAGCTAATAAATCCATAGTTGATGCAAACAATAAATTCCTCGAAATCGTGTCCAAATTTTGGTCCACTTTTTTATACGGCATTCAGATAAAACCTTTTCGTACGATTTTCCTACAAGATTATGGCTTGACTGGGTGTATGGGGTTTTTTTGGAAAATAAACGATGGAGTTTTGCACTTTGAGAGGTTTGTTATATGTCTTCGCAGACTTTCTCTGCGTGCGACAAAGTGACGAAGTGAGACGGTATGGATGCAACACTTTTAGATTCGCATAAGATTGATAAATTTTTTAACATGTGAAATAAATGCATCAAACTTATGCGAATCTAAAAGTGTTGCATCCACATCGTCTCACTTTGTTAGTTTTCCAAAAACTTTATATGTTTTATTTATTAAAAATGCAGTTGATTGGCAATATATGCTCAAATTCTTTACTCTATGCGAATATACAGAGTGGTCCAACGAAAAGTATGCACCTAGCTTTTATCCTTTTTGTGGAATTGCAAGCAAAAATGCTCGGACACGTGGAGTTTGTTTTTGAGGGGGACACATTTCAGATATATTTTGCAACTTGTGCCTTCAACCCCCCAGCGACGGGGTGTTACAACCCTAAAATTTTAAATGGAACGTGGGGTCGAGTGATATATCATTTGAACGGGAATAAAATTATCTTTCCAATGATACCCTATTTGTTGAAATTTACTGAAACAGTTAATGCGAAAACGGCTTTAAGAACATTAACCCGATAATGTTGGTATTAATGAAAAATACAAATAAGTTTTGGTTACTAGGAATTAAAACATGTACAAGTAGTACTTAGTACGTTTCAATATTTGTTACTTGTAATAGTGCTTTGTAAAAAAAACAAGCTGTTAAATTGATTTATTGACATGTTACCTCAACAAGTGTTCAAATTGTGACCCATTTGCTTCCATACAATAATACAGACTTTGTTCAAATCTATGTCTAACATTTTGTAGCATATCAGGTGTTATGCTTCGGTACTCTGCTATAATCCGTTGGCAAATATCTTCTATGGACTCGGGCTTCGTGTCAAAACATTTATTTTTCAAGTGTAAATCAGGTGACCTGGCAGGCCATTCCATTGGGCCTCTCCTGCCAATCCACTGTCCGGGGAACCGGTTATCTAAAAATTCTCGTACAGGAAAAAAATAGTGCGGAGGTGGTCCATCTTGCTGGAAATGAAGCCGATCAGCATTATGATTTTGGTCATCTTCTATTATTTGTGTGATGAAAGGATCAATTGCGTCTTCAAGCATGTTTAGGTAGATTTCACCATTTAAATTTCCAGAAATGAAAAGTGGTCCTATGATATGACTTCCTAATATGCCACACCAGACGTTTATTTTTTGAGGGGCCTGGGAATGAAACTCACGGAATAAATATGGGTTACTGTCATCCCAGTAACGGCAATTATGCCTATTCAAAGCTCCATTCAAATAAAATGTACACTCATCTGTAAAACAAATGTTACACATATCTGCAGTTTTTTTCTTACACTTATCTGCAGTCGTTTTCGACAAAATCGCACAATGTGATAACAAAAAATTATCATTGAAATGTTGCTTTCGGAAAATAAAGTAATTTAGAAATGATTGTCGTTATCCTGATTCCTAGTAACCAAAACTGATTTGTATTTTTCATCAATACCAAAATTATCGGGTTAATGTTCTTAAAGCCGTTTTCGCAAACAAATAGGGTATCATTGGAAAGATAATTTTATGCCCGTTCAAATGATATATCACTCGACCCCACGTTCCATTTGAAATTTTAGGGTTGTAACACCCCCTCGCTAGGGGGTTGAAGACACAAGTTGCAAAATATATCTAAAATGTGTCCCCCTCAAAGGCACACGTCACGTGTCCGAGTATATTTGCTATGAATTCCAAATAAAGGAGAAAAGCTAGGTGCATACTTTTCGTTGGACCACTCTGTATAGAAAGGCCTCCAAGGCCGCAAAGAAAAGCATGGAGAAAGTCTGCGAAGACATATAACAAACCTCTCATAGTGCAAGACAGCATCAAACAGAAAATATCAACAGACCGCAAAGTTTTTCTTCAAGAACACACTTTTCTATGCTTCCTTTAAAGACTAGCATATTGATGTTAATCAAAACAGATGACTATTTGCATACTAATTTCACGGTTCTGCCGATAAATATCAGTGCATATTTGATTTTGCATATCCGTTGACAATATCTTTCTGCCGTTTTTGAGGGAACCGCTCGGTCTACAAATACCGGTCTAGTTTCAAATGAAATCTAATTAAATTTACTGCAATTTCATATCAGATAATATCTGACGAGGAATGCGTATTTTAGAAGAAGTGACCATTTAAAAAAAAACATTTTTTAAAAAAAATGGCCTATTTTCGAAGAACTGTATCGTATGTACCAATGGCTGTATAGAGTTCGCCTTGGTCACAAATTGTAGCAAAGTCTTCTTTAAAAGTATGTAGAGTGACTATACCGGTCAGACACTTCCTTCACTGAGATATTGAGCAAAAATTTAAAAACGTCCAAAAATTTCATGGTTTTTGATTACACCACCGCGCGCACAGCACTTTGAAAATTGCAAATCTGGTTTTTCAATATTTGTTTAGGCCTTGACACCATATAAAAAATTCAGAACAACCCGACTTTACGGGACTAATTCAAGCTAGTAAATACTTACTTCATCACCAACTTTCGTTATTCCCGGTATACGCGAATGCCCCATTTTTCTATGTATAAATGACTAGAGTTATTATTATCTGTTGCGTTTGTAAATTCATTATCTACACGCTTCGTTCATTTTATTCTAACACTTTTTATCGGTTCCGAAAATTGATTCTGAAAAGTGATTGGGCATGGTAACCGCTTTTCACCTCAGGATATTGTGATTCAATTTCTTTCCGAGGTGTTGGGGAATCGAAATGAAATTCTGCCAATTCCGCAAAAATAACAGACAAAATAAACTTCTATCTATTTACTTTCAAGATCGCGAACTAATGCTATCAAGTTCAATACAACATAGGATCTTTCTTATGAAACACAAACAATCCACTACACTTATTCAAGTAAGTTTTTATCATAGATTAATACACGCCTATTCTCACAGCCAAAATTATTTCGTTGAAAAAAGAAATTTATTGAAAACAAAATAAAAAAAATAACAATATCTATAATGAAACTATAGTTTAAATGATTTTCACATCAAAAGGGAAAATCATTTAAACTATAGTTTCATTATAGATATTAACATGGATTTTCATCAAGTATCGGCTATATCAATTCAAAAAAATAACGTTGGTTCAAACTGTTCATGTAATTGTTAGAATCATTCTAGGAATTATTTATATTTCTAGTACATATTGTAAAATACTCTTAAATAAAATTTGAATTGAAAAAAATATTTTTTCTACGTTCATGCAAAAAACAAAACTTTATTGAACTATATTTGATGGAAAAACTGTCTATTTATTGCACTGAGTGTAATAAAGACTTTATTGCACTCATCTGTCATTCTACTATAGCGTTCTGTCATCATGACAGACATAAACTTTCAAATCGACGCCAAATTTAGCCCATTTTCTGTGAGATTGTATTATGTTTTAAATAGTTACATGTTTCATCATATTCATTATATAATGGACTATGAAATTACTAGAAAATGCAATTTGTTAAAAATAAAATTATTTCCTTCGAATATCATCTGAATTACACAAAATGTTTTTGAATTACTTTTAGCAGATAGATTTGAACAAACAATGTCTTCCTTACAGTTTAGTGCCACCTAAATGAAACATTTTCTGGTTTTTGCATGAACGTAGAAAAAATATTGTATGAAACTCGTGCAAAAATAGTTTATTGCACTCGACGTGAAATTGTCCGACGAGGCCATCTTCGAACCTTGAAAAAATATCGTGTGCAACGTTTGCAAAACCCTTCATGCAGCGTGCAACAAATATAGACTTTTTACACTAGCCATACAAATAACTATTAATGATAACGTCTGAGTCATCTTGACAGTGGTGAAAAAGTTGCATCCTTTTTCATTTCCAAAACCAAACTTCATCTTTTAAGCGACCTGTCGTGTCAACCATGATTGTTCAGTATTTTTGACACAGTATGAGTCGTTTTTGGGAATTTCGTTTGCACAACTCAAAAAATACATTTGATAACCGTTGTGTTTTTAATAACTACTCCTTCAAGAAATTGTTTCATTAATGTTGATTTTTATTGTTGTTCGTTTATATATTTTCATTGATTTATCCTGCCAAAAAAAAACTCGAACTTTTAGTTTATTTGATAAATTCTTTTAACTAAGCTAAAATTGGACAAAATTGCTTTCCTGTCAGTTTTTGTCATCACAGTACTGATTAGCAGAAGAAGAAATTTATCAGATAAAAATAAGCTCTCGTGTTTTTATTGTTGGCAAAAACAAATTTGCAATATCCCCTTCCGGTGCGGAAATCACCTCCAATAATTCAATGGTTTTTTCCTTCAGGTGACAGCAGCAGGGAAAGCTGTATTGATTACCGGTTGCGACTCTCGCATAGGCAGCTCCCTCGCCCGGCAACTCGACGAACAAGGATTCACGGTTTTCGCGGGATTCCAGAACGCTTCCGGAAGTTCCGCGGCGGAAGAACTCAAAGAAGAGTGTTCCGCAAGGTTACACGTTCTCCAACTAGATGTCGCTTCTGAAACGCAAATCTTGGCCGCTTCTTTGTACGCCGTCGAGCACCTTCCAGATGGCGCTCCTGGTTTATGGGCCGTGGTGCACACTCAATCGTGGGTGGCTCTAGGGGAAATCGAGTGGATTCCGCCTCAGGTTAGTAGAAATCAAAACTATGAGAATTGGTGTTCCTCGAGGATAGGATTCTAGTTCACCAGCCTTGACTCATATTCAGACTCTTTGAAAAATGAAATTCGAATAATTTCAAGACGATTTCTACTCGGATGATGGGAACAATTTGGTGTGGCAACTAGATGGCGCTTCTCAAAATAATATTTTAGCTGGTTTTTTTTTTCATCGAAATTTTGATACATAGAAATGAAAATTGCTTGCATCTCTAAAAAAGTATTTGAAATAAATTTTGGCGAGATTTCAAATACCTACTTAAAATACACTCAGATGTATTTCAAATACACTGTTTTTTCATTTCAAATACACTGTTTTTTCATTTCACACTGGTTATAATAATTGCGCATCAATATTGAAACAGATTATTTTGTTTTTTCACGAGTATTTGATGGGAAGAGCTCTATTCCTCGATAATTGTTCGTTTTGAAAGCAGCTTCAGTAGCTGAACCCAGCCTATTTTTGTATTATCTTGAATATTTGAATCGTTTTTTCCTGTGTGGAAAATCACACTGCTTTGTAGGTATATTTTCAGAACACGTTTTGTACCGTACTTACATGACCTAGTTCTGGAACTGCATTATGAAATTGTCAGACAGAATATTAATGATGCGAGTGCAGCAAAATCTAATTAATATTAATTGGGCGGTGTAACTTGTACAACCAAGGCTATTATTGCAGGAGATGGAGAACAGAGCTTTTATGTACTTTTTCAGCCTGAAACTACCTTTAAAGTAGATGTAACATTACAAAAGTATATGGATGTACGATGTACAAGAATAAATGGAATATTGGGAAATTATTTTCTGTCAAAAATGGCATAGAAAAAATATACGAGCACGGCTTGAACACCTTCTGATTTAGGGGTCCAGACAATACCCGTACAAATATGGAGTGAGCCATCTAACTCCACTTACAAAATTATTGTTATTTTTTTCCATTAGGAATATCCCAGTCAGGCCCTGTGATGTAATACATCTGAAGGAAGCGCTGGTGTCATGTATCCAGACAGTCACTCCCCACGCCTGAGAGGTGAATGATTACTAGGTCCGAGAATCCTGTGCCCTGAGCAGACGAAGTGTAACAAGAACTATTATTTTTTCCCGATCATCGGGGAAGTGGCTGAGTTGAACGGTTATTCTGTGGACTTTCTGTGTGACTCTACGACTTTTCTAAATATATCGTTATTCCATACGAACCTCGAGTTACTCGAGGTTTCAACAGCATTTTTAGAACCCTCAATATAAAGGTGGTTTACAAGACTTCAAATAAACTGCAACAAATCTTGGGTACTCTCAAAGATAAGACGGAAGAAAAATAAAAGTCGGGGATTTATGAAATTAGCTGTAAAGACTACGAGAAGAAGTATGTGGGCCAGACCAGTAGGGCCATGAAAGTACGGTTCCGAGAGCACATTGCTCATATCAGAGACCAGAAAAATCGAGTGTAGCTCAACATGCTTTGGACCACGACCATCGATTTGATGACACAAGCTTGAGATTAATTAGACAAGTTCATGACCGCAAACTTCTCGATGCATTCGAGAGTCTAGAAATTGCGAAGTGTAAAAATAGTATAAATGCCGATGTATTCCATACAGCCCTTTGTTAAAGTTCATATAGTACAATGAACGTTACTTTCCTTCATAATTCATTAGTCTTCATTCGATATTATTACTAAGTTTATCATTATTCGTTACTTTACTACTAATAATTTTTTCTCTTTTAAATATGTTGCTGAAGTAAATATTATTATATCAATATATGATGATAGTCGTTAATCCAAGGGTCATCAAATACGAAACAAGTAGTTTAGAGCAGGTAGTTTTTGCTTTGAAGTAAACAATTCGTGTAGATAATTGAGGTAGGTAGAATAGAGTGTCAGTTAAAATAGATAATGAGTGCAATTAGCCACTCAGATAAGTAGTAGGTATAAATAGGATTAGAATTTTGTTCTCTAGCGTAGTAAGCATATAGCTCTTGAGAATGCTAACTTTGTTTGCGAAACGCGCGTCGAGTGAAAGTGACGTAGTTTTGGTGTTTTGGGTAGCGACAAACCATCCAGATACCCTTCCGATCTTTTATTCAGTGAAACTTAAATGATGGACCCCCGACAGATCTTTTGTAAATCGATACTATCATTCACGTATAAAAAAATCCCACGCCTTTACTTGAACACCCATACCGTACGAGGGGAAAAATTGCTGCAAATGAGATACTACCACGTGCTATTAAATTATTAGGCCAGCGATCCTTCACATATATTGCCCCTAGGTTAAGAAACATGTTACCAGGTTGGATGAAATCAATAAACTCCTTAAACTTATTCAAAAAGAAAGTCAAGGCTTGGATTTTGTCTATGAATAGAATCAATCTGCACAATCTTATTGACTCCGCATGAAATTTCATTCATACAGTTCTCGATTTCTTTATATGCTTGACTACGTCACTATGTTGGGAGTCTCATGTTGGCGTACATATACAGGTCGTATTTTTTATGTCGTACCACTATTGGCATCTCGAAAACGGTAAATGATACGAAGTTGGTTAAATTAGACAAAAGTTGCTTATTTTAGTGAACAATGAAACGATGTTTCCAAATCGGAAGTATTACGAACCGTTTTCAAAATATACGGGGAAAACCGAAATTACCCGTTTTATTTTCTTTGCGTTGGCGCCCCTATTTTTAGGAATAGGGAAATGTGTTCGGGAAACTTTCTTATCTGTTTTGAATTTTCTTTCACGTGCTATACTTCAATTTTCAAAACGACGTTTCGTTCCTTGGGGCCACCCTCAACTCTATTTTTTCGAATACGGACCTGCATTTTTTTTAAAGAATTTAAGTAGTCCTTATCTTACCGACTTCAGATATGTATCTTACCTGGTATTTGTTTCTATATTTCTGCCCCTATATGCCATCGCAAAGAAAAGAAAATGGGTAATTTCAGTTTTCCCCGTATATTTTGAAAACGGTTTGTAATACTTCCGATTTGGAAACATCATTTCATTGTTCACTAAAATAGGCAACTTTTGTCTAATTTAACCAACTTCGTATCGTTTACCGTTTTCGAGATGCCAATAGTGGTACGACATAAAAAATACGACCTGTATATTTCATATTTTTTAGCAATTATGTTTTAGTTATATCTAACCTTGTGATCCTGAACAATTCAAATTCTCTATTATTTACTCCTATCACTATTGTATAACCTTTTTATAGACTTTCATACATATACTCATATATACAGAGGTCCTTAATATGTAACCATTTCTAACAGTGGATGGACAGTTCCAAAGTAGGTACTAAACTGTAAAACACATAACACATGACTGATTTGATTCATCTGGTCCATAAGGTAGAAACTACCCATAGACAAGCTCCTTGAGAACTTTTTTGGGACATTCATACTCATATATACAGAGGTCCTTAATACGTAACCATTTCTAACAGTGGATGGACAGTTCCAAAGTAGGTACTAAACTGTAAAACACATGACTGATTTGATTCATCTGGTCCATCAGGTAGAAACTACCCATAGACAAGCTCCTTGAGAACTTTTTTTGGGACATTCCCATATGACTAAGTAAATCTGTGTAGTCTAATATCTACTTTTGTCCTTGTTTTTTTTTATTGGTTAATTACTACCTCCTAGGATTTTAAATATGTGTAGATTAAGTGGTTTTAAACATTTCTTACCTGTAATTTTATATTTATACTTCTGTTTTTTAACCTTCACATACAGGCCATATACAAGCATCTGATGCTTCCATGGTCGTTACCAAGATCAATATACCTAATCAAAAACACAATCACAAACAAGCATTTTTGCTTCTGTGATGATTCGCTTATTCACTGAATCAATGTACTTACACCTATTTACTATTTTTTACTGTAAATTTCTTCAAATTAATAAATTATTATTAAATTATTATTATTATTATTAAATTATTCTATTTCTTGAATTGTATTCACACCAAAGGTTCCAAACATCCATTTTCGATATAGGTTCATAGTCTATCAATTGATGTAGACTGTTTTTTTTTTTGAAATGTAGGTATTTGACTAAAATTGTATTTTTCTAGGTTATAAAAAAAGCCGCCGACATCAACTTCATCGGTCCCACTCGAGTCACTCAGATCATGCTTCCTCTAGTGCGACGTGCCAAAGGTCGTATCATCGTGGTCACTTCAGGACTTTGCAGGGTAGCATCCCCTGTCAGAGGCATCCATTGCGGTCTTCTAGCAGCTCTCGAAACACAGGCTGAGTGTTTGAGAAAAGAACTAAGGAGTAGAGGTACGTTTAAAGTTTTTTCCTCCGAACACATAGGAAATTAACGTATATCGCAGTGTATGGTCTCACGAAAAGAGGCCTATATGCACAAGTGTGCAAAATATTTCCCGCACAGGCGCGGAAATAATTCTTGCGATACCCTCTAGCTAATACAGAAGTCATCAACTATACATATGTTGTCATATTGGTGGTATAGTACCAGTTCCATAATTGGAAAGAAAAAATTATAACTTGAATAGTTACCTAATAAATCCAAATATTATTTATTAAAAAATCATCATTTTGTTATTAAATACTGACTTCTTGAACAAAGCCTGCGAAAAATCCATTTCAAAAAATTCTGAATCATCTAAATGAAGCAACGAATTTTCAAAATGCATGTTCCTTTTCGTTAACTAGTTTCATATATCAATTCCCTATACCTTGTAAAGGAATCAATGAAGACCTAATATTTAAGTAGAACAAAGTTCTAATTTTTGAGTAACTTTTTTAAATAAACTAGGTATGTCATCTTTAATTTGACATATTGTGAACTAATATACCAGATGTTGATTATACATTATTTGGAAGATTCCTTCCTCTCGTGAAGGAAGAAAACGTTTTCCTTTCTGATATAGTAAGAATGCATTACAATGTTTAGTACACAATTATAAAAAGGCAGTAGAAAAATTATACAGGGTGGTTATTTTTCGATGCTCGCCTTTGGGATCCCGTAAACCGGAGTGTAAGAGAGTCGGTTAAATGCTGAAAAAGTTGCATATGTCAAAGACCAATTGAACGGTATAAAGAAATTTGGAGTATATCATTACGTTTCCGAGAAATCTGGAAAAACATAAAAAGTGCATTTTCGTTGTTTTGTTCCAGATATCACATTTAAGGAAATAGCAGAAGACTGGTTTTTCGTACTATACCAGGTGATCACGAGGTGAGATACGCCCTCCAATTTTTTTATAGTTTTAAAGATACAGATTTCAAATTAGGTACATTGGTAGAGTACTTGAATACGCATTTTTTGACGCCACTACTGAAATGTCACCACTTGTGACCCCAAACTTATTTTTTTAAATTACACCCTGTATATATTATTTCATTATCCGAAAGAGCAAGCAATTTGTGATAACACTGATCTTCAAAATTGAAAATCGGTTGAAAAAATGCGGAGATACCGTTGATCGTTCAATCGAATAAAGTTGGCCATGAAATTCAAACTTAGATCATCAACAACTGACAAATGACATCAGAAGTTACCATAGGAAGCTTCAAAGTGCGATATAGTTGAAAACTGAAGTTCTCATGTAATTACAGCTTCCATATATTCCAACAGTTATCAAAAAACTAAAACTAAAAATGGAATAATTCCCATAAAGAAATGCTCACAACTGACATTTCTCAAATGGAAAAATTATGAATTCAGTTTACTTGTGTGAAAAGTGTCGAAGAATTCCTAGAGGAAACGAAGATTCAATCAGGTTTCATGATGAGTGTTCCTAAAATGGAATGTTCGTCAACGTTGGTGGCTTAAAACATAACTAAGGAAGCAATACACAAAACCTAATTTCATTTCAACAAGTCATAGTTTGTTCTACTCATTCAATAAATGCTGATTTTTTTATTCGCTTTTTTATGTTCATGGCCTCCTTCGTTGATGAATATCTAATTTTGAGAACAGTCATGATAAAACAACTTGTATTTTAGATTCCTTTCGAAATTCTCCAAAACTTTACACACTAGTATAATGTGATAAATAATAATTTTTAATCATGGCGAAGTGAAAAGAACGTGTTGCCATTTGAGAAATGGCAGTTGTGAGCATTTCTTTATGAGTACTATTCTATTTTTAGTAAATTTTTGATAATTTTTGGAATATATGGGATCTGCTATTACACTACAACCTCAGTTTTCAACTGTATCGCACTTCGAAGCTTCGTCTGGGGGTCTATTCTTGAACCGTTCGGTTTCAAATAGTATACGAAAAAGAGAGAAATACCTATATATTTTATGTGTATTGGTATGAAACAGTGAATCGAATTCGCATACGTACAAGCTCGAGAATAGCACCCCTGGTAACTTCTGATGTCGTTTGTCAGTTGTGATGATTCAAGTTTAAATTTCAACTATATCTCCGTCATTTCTCAACCGATCTTGAAGGACAGTATTTTGCGTGTTCTTTCTTAAAAAAATGAACAGGGTGGCATTTGAAAAAAAAGTCTGGGTCACGTCCGGTTAAACCGGAAGTGGTGGATTTTCAGTAGTGGCATCAACACATGCGAATTGAAGTACTATAGCGACACACCAAATTTGAAATCTGTATCTTCAAAACAATAGAAAAATCGGGGGGCGTACCTCACCTCGTGGTCACCTGGTATATTCTCATCAGATCTAGGACCCCGTTAAGTGATATTTTGAATATAATATTTCGTATCTCCAGCCCTCCCCATCAGTACCAACTTTTCCCGATATTGGATATCAGTTTTTCAGATTTTCGCGAAAAACCAAACAATTTTTTTGAAATATTTGCAAACGGAATTTTATTTGTTACACTTTTTCCCATATGCCATTATTGCCATTACGAATTGAACGACACCTCGCTGGTCTCTCCAGAAAAATTGTCGTCCAAAAAGCCCTCGTGAACGAGACCAGTGTCATTAAACGTCGAAATCCACGTAGGCAGTTGAAAAAATTCTTTTCGTCTTCACCTACTCTCAAATAGAAGTTCCTCAATAGCCTCAGGATTATCGCATCGTGTTCATTATTACGACAAAACTTTCCGACGATCCTTATCTTTTACACGGTATTAATTATTTCAGGAGTTGACGTAGTTGTCGTGGCCCCGGGAGAATTGACTTCGGGATCCTCGTGGCTGTCTGACGAGACCATTCTGGAACAAGCCAAGGACATGTGGAAGCAACTCTGCCAGGAGCAGAAGCAGGAATACGGAGAGGACTATTTCGAAAAGGCTATCAGGAGTCTTGAGAAATACACGAAAACTCAGGTAAAGTTGCTTTCTTTTTACACAGTGCGTCAAATTTGAGAATTGCCAGTGGAAGTATCTGGAAAATGAAAAAACATATCAAGATATTCCTAAACATTTGTAAGAGGCCATGAGCGCGATCACATTTGGGGTGCTTTTTAGGGTAAAAGAGTCATCTGATAATTCAAAAACGGGTTGTCTTATCGATTTCAAACAAAGACAGGCTTCTAGAGGACGTTTGATTCTACGTCCGTACTGTAATGGAAATTGATTTTTCAATCCACTTTTTCACAAAAAAAAACTCAAAAATGCAGTTATTTTGTGTAGATGAAAGAATAATTCAAAAAAACATTACCGTACGTACATAGATTAATGTTTTATCGTTCTTTCGATACCAAATTTATTTCGATTGGATAAAGATTGCTTCAAATTTTAATGGAAGAGATATACCACTACAAATAAATCGACTATCTATGAAAAGCATCGTGAGGTGCTGGGTGCTGCCACAGACGTAGGTACATAGAATCAAACGTCCTCTAGCAGCCTGTCCTTGTTTCTTCAACTCTTCAACCAATAAAAACGTCCCAAATGTGATCACGCTCATGGCCTCGTAATAATTTTTGAAGTGTTTATACAGCAGAGTAAAATATATAAGAAATAAGAACCTGCCAATCAAAATTTGGAATTTTATATTGGCACCACTTCAAAAACACTCAGCCTTTTCCCATTTATATTCAAAGGTCTTATTTAAAATCGACAGTGCTTTGCTTTATTCATTGGAAAATAATCCCCCATTCCCATCATTAACCTTATGATAAAACGTTCGTCCTCTAACGGCATCTTTACTGGGCTACAAAAGTTGAATGACAATTTTCAATACTGGCAATACAAATAATAAATAATGTAATGAGAAAATAAACAAAAACGAGCACTCGGCCGTATTTATTTATATGTATGTGCTCTGTCATCTGTCAATTGTCGACTTAAGATAAATTAATAGGTAACCATGTTTTATTTTACATTTGGTTAGGGGTGTTGTGCAAACCTCGATGTTCACACCCTGTCTGTTCCATCAACTGACACTTCGGAAGTTAAAATGGCAACTCTCAATTCTTGGTAAATCATTGGAAAGCTCCTTAAAAATGCTTTTCAGTGGGAGCTTTCCAGTGGTACCTAATTTTCTCCCCCAATGAATACAGTTGTGATTGTTTGACAATACATCATTTTTAATATACAATGTGATTATATCAACAGGTGTTATAAAGTTTTGTTGAAAACTCATGAAAATCTGGACTGACGTTTATCTCTCTCAATGAATACAATTGTCATTGTTTGTCACTTTGACATTACATCATTTTCAAATATACCATGTGATGATATCAACAACTATCAACAAACTAGTGGTCTAGTGATCCTATTTTGTTTCAGGAATGCGACGCAACCCCCGTACTGAGAGCCCTTAACGACGCAGTCATCCGCACTTTTCCACTCAAGAAATATACCCCCGTATCGCGCAGGGAGAAACTACAAGCGTTCATTGCAGACCACCTCCCCCGCTCTGTTTATGACATTATTTACTCCTAAACGGATGGATAACTTATTTTTGAAAATGAAAAAAGGAGTGAGTTTTCAGAGCTGTTTTCCCTAGTCAGTTACTCTTTTAGACTCTTTTTTTGGTTGTTTGTTGGACTATCATGAATCTATGTGGTGAAATTGGCGTTTTTGGAAGATTAATTAAAGCTAATATAGTCCAAATCGGTCTTATCGTGCGGGTTAGCGCTGCTGAAGATTATTATTATCAACTCATCGGCTTTCCGCATGTGAAAATCGTATATGTCTGTCTCATGTATCTTTGGGGTTTTATTTGAAAGGGTATGATTCAACACAAAGGAATGAGAGGAAACTAAATAAATTGTCGGTGACTAAGTCTCACACCCGCACGTTAAGACCGATTTGGACTATATGAACTATTTAACGTGGATCACATGGAATCAACTAGTACTTGATATTCGGTGTTTGGAATACTTTGCATTCTGAAGTACCATTTGTCAGTTATCGTTTGTAAAAATTTCGAATATATAATTGGTTAGTCTGAGAAATTGCGCACCTCTATTATCGAAAGAATTATTAGATTCAAGGCACGAAAGTTCAGGTGTCTATTGAAGAAATAAAATGTGAGTTTTTGAGACAAAAATTAATTCTGTAGAACTTTCGGCTTCCACGGAAATGGTCCTGGTTTCGGTTTTTCCAAAAGAACACCTTGTATATATTCGCATTTTTTAAATCTAGAGAAAATTCTGAATACAATGAACTAGTATTTCACTTAATTTTTGTTTTTTTTTCATTTAAGTAATTTTTTTTTATTGATGGTTTTTCATATGTGAAGCGTTTTCGATGCCATGTTGAATGAAAATGGATGAAAATGGAATTAAAAAAAGTAGTAGTGCGGCCGCTGGACTAACCACGGTTCAAATGACTTGCAACACTGATTATCATTTCTTGAAGTTATTCTGATGTATTTCAAGGTGCAATGTTGAAGAATATCAAAGTTTATCACAACTTTTGAAAAACAACGAACGTAGTGTATAATTTTTACTAGGGTCTAATGAAAAAGAATTGTCATCGTATTCTTCTAAAGCAATCATTTATTACAGAGAGATATACCATGAATTGAGCTTTTGGTGTGTCCATTTTTTTGTGGTAGTGTTTTAAGTCTGAATATTATTGACAGATATTCACTATTTCGATATCATTCGATTTGCCACTTTCAAAATCATCCCTCATACGTGCGCCATTAAGATGCCTTTTCGAAAAAATGATATAGCTCAAAAATGTGATTTTTTTTTTCATTTTCATAGAAATAATGGCATCAGTAACAATATTTTACATGTGACAAAGCATCACCATTAAAAAAAAACTGCCCTGTTCTCTCCAAAATATACTTTAAATTAAAAAATGTGAAGATATACAAGGCGTTTCTTATAAAAAACTAATACTTTCTGTTTCTAGTGAAACAGACTTTCTGTTTCTAGCGAAACAGAAAGTGCTATTGAAAAAATCACACTTCAGTTTTCCAATAGCCCCCTAAATGTTCGTTGTTTGAATCGGATTATTTCTCTCAAAAATATGAGTTCGCCATCTCTCAGACCCTTCCGTTATAACTTAGGTATACTTAGGTACAATTACAGACAGATTTAGATGTAAAAATTGGAAAAATAAAATAAAATCTCCCAAAAAATAACATTGATACTTACTTACCTCACATTGTATTATTCCAACTTTGATAATCCCACTCGATATATTCGTGAGAAGTGCTTAGTGCTCAGTAATCGCGAGCATTTTATAAATAAAAGTGGTTAGTGCTCGGAGCTCTTTTCAAGAGTGCTTATTGCTCGAAGCCTTTTTGTCAGTGCTCGGCATAACTCTGATCAAGACACACAAATTAATTTTCCTACGAGCGTGCGGAAAAGTAACTTTTCCGCACGATTTTTTGTTTTGAAAGTTGTACTTTTCCGTACAATTTAAAATCGTTACTTTTCCGTACGAGTTTTACTTTTCCGCACGATTTTTGTATTGTTGAAAATGAGGATATTTACGACTAACTAAATGATCTAGGTAACTATTCTGTCTTATTAGTCATTTTGTAGCATTATTATAAAAACTTGTTTATTGAAAACTTTATTTTTTCATAAATAAGATGGACAAAAACACTCGTAAGAAAAATATTGTACCTAACTCTTACGGAAAATGTCTTTTCCGCCGCGTGCGGAAAAGTACTACTTTCCGCACTTGTTAGGTAAATAACTATTTTCACATTGTTCAGAAAACATAGTTTATTATTCCTCATCAATCACGAAAACTGCCAAACGTCTTTCTTTCAGCTTGTCAGGCGTTTTTCCAAAACTTACAAACGTTAAAAATGTGAAGGACAATACTAAGTCGTATCTCTCCTACCAACTCCCATTTTCGCGATCTCTTCAAGGTACAGAATTTTCCTTTTCACGAAGGAAAAAACACAAATTTGCCTTTGCTTTGTTGCCTAACGTACACGGGTTGCTTTCACCAAAGAGTTGAAATCTAGAATTAAATTTCGAGTTAAACTGGTTAAACACTTCTCGTGGGTGCTGCAACTTCCACTCCGACGACGAGAATATCGAAACAAAACCCATTTGTCAACCGGATGCCGGGCAACTTACTCGTAGCCTCTGAACTTTCAGTAAAGTTCATTAATATTAATTTACCTTGACTTCAATGGGTGCCTTTAGTAGCTACATTCGCCTAATTTGCGTAAAAGCCACTGAGCGAATCTTTCTTGCTGGAAACCTCGGGAAATGATTGGGAACATTTTCTAATGAAATATTTTCTTGCGGGGGTTGTTTTTTTATTTTTTGTGACGAACTGTAGCTCGATATGTTCAGCGTTAGAATCTTTTTTTATTTGTTTTCAAAATATTTTCCCAGACATTCAACACACATTCGCCTACACTCAAACTCTTGCCAAAGCGAATTTATTCCAACTCATTGAAATGAATGAAAAATTACAATTAATATTACAATTGAAATTTTCAAAATTGATGAATGTACAGTTCAGAAATACCCCTTTTCGACCACCGCATAATAAAGTAGCCATTGGGCCCGTTCAAATCCCAACGCAAGTTAATGTTTTCTGAGGAATGTCATCAATTGACAGCATTTTCGCCCTAGAGCGACACAATCAAGAAAACGCTCGCTTATGTTTCCGATTTTCTAGTGTGTGTATATCATAAGTAACGTGTAACTCAATATACAGTGACCGCCAAAAAGTATGTACCATATGGGAAAAAAGTTTATTATTAGAGTATTAGAAAAAAGATTCTTGGGAAACGTTTGTGCATGCCCGATAACCTAAAAATCGATTTTGACACTTGTCACGTGAAGTTATTTGAAAAGGTTGCTTAGAAATAAATTTTATTCACATATACAAAGTTTGAAAAGATAATGAGAGAAAATTGAAAATAGCAATTTTTTTAAAATATTTTCCTAGCTGTATAAAAATATCATATTATTATCCTATGAATAGCTTGACCATACCGGAGCATTTGTATTTCAATAATAATGACAAAACTTTCTCATTTTCTCTACACCAGTGAGCACTAAATTAAAAAAATTGGATTTTGTTAAAACCTTGGCTGGTACATTGGTTCGTATCTTACAGTTATAAACGTTCGTGCACGATTATCATCAAAAATTGATTAAAATCGAAAAAACACGATATTTTTGGATTTCCTTATCATAGCAATAATAGTGGAATTTTGATATAACTGTTAGATACGAACCATTGTAACAGCAAGGGTTATAACAAAATTAATTTTTTTTAAATTAGTGCTCTCTGGTGTGGAGAAAATGAGAAAGTTTTGTTATTATCATCGGGATACAAATATTTCACTATGGTCAACCTATTCATAAGAAAATAATTTGATATTTTTGTATAGCTAGAAAAATATTTTAAAAAAATTGCCATTTTCAATATTCTTACAATATTTTCTGAAACTGTGTGTGTATAAAATTGAATTCTAAGCAACTTTTTCCAATAACTTTTTTCGATATCTTGCCATTTTGCCCAACTTTTTGCCTATTCATAGTAATTTTTTTCACTTTGCCGCCATACCATCGATCACGTGACATGTGTCAAAATCGATTTTTAGGTTATCGGACATGCACAAACTTTTCCCCAGAATCTTTTTTCCAATACTCTAATAATAAACTTTTTTCCCATATGGTACATACTTTTTGGCGGCCACTGTATTAAATGTGTCCATACAGTATCGGAAAGTTTTCATCTTGGGTATGGTGGTTTCATGAGAGCGTGAAGAATAGCTTGCTATATGTTGAGAGAACATTAGAATTTCTCCTCGACTCACTCGAGGAAGGCCAGGAAGGGATATCGACGTGAGCTGCGTGCGGTGTGTAGCATTGCCACGTGGCCCGTTAATGCGTCGGGTGGAGTAACAGGAGATGCGCCCAGTAGTACGTCTAGTACGTCTCTCTTGTTGTAATTGCCACTCTTCAAAGATTACCGCGCGACGCGAATTACATTGTGCTCTAAATACACAAATAGCTATTGCTAACGGCCACATAGGAAAGTAAAATATATTGCACTGTGCAGTCCTACGGAGAGTGGCTTATTTCCACAAGTGTACGGAAAGTAACTTTCCGCACTCGTGCGGATATGCACGCTTAGTTATTTAGAATTCTTAAAAATCAATAAACTGAAATATTCAAATTGTTCACTCAACGACCAGTTCTATTTGAATAACTCCCCTTAGTTGAATTTATTCTCTCAATATGGGAATACAAATAGTGATATTTCCAGGTATATTGTTATTAACAATTAATACTGATTGTATGAAGGATATTTAAGGTGATTTCCAACAAAAAATTATTTGAGTGTACTAATCTCTCCGCTACTGTATAGCGAAACATGTCGAGAATTTAATAAAATATGTGGAAATATAATTGTGTTTACCTCTGTGTCATATATTATCGTGTGGTCATAAGAAAAATAGTATTTTACTTGTGCGAAGGTGATTTTTCACACTAGTGAGATTGCAATAATGTCACTTTTCGCATTCATAATCAGAGCTGCTAAAAGAGTACATGTTTTATTGGAATCGCTGAATGAATGCTCTCATTTTTTATTAAGATTTCAGAGTTCGTGTCTTTTTCGTTGCATACTGGTATATGATTGTGGAGAACTGGAACTATTTTGTGCCCAGTTTATCCTCATAATTTTTTATTTGGACACTACAGTGTTTGTGTTTGTGTTTGTGTTTGTGTTTGTGTTTGTGTTTGTGTTTGTGTTTGTGTTTGTGTTTGTGTTTGTGTTTGTGTTTGTGTTTGTGTTTGTGTTTGTGTTTGTGTTTGTGTTTGTGTTTGTGTTTGTGTTTGTGTTTGTGTTTGTGTTTGTGTTTGTGTTTGTGTTTGTGTTTGTGTTTGTGTTTGTGTTTGTGTTTGTGTTTGTGTTTGTGTTTGTGTTTGTGTTTGTGTTTGTGTTTGTGTTTGTGTTTGTGTTTGTGTTTGTGTTTGTGTTTGTGTTTGTGTTTGTGTTTGTGTTTGTGTTTGTGTTTGTGTTTGTGTTTGTGTTTGTGTTTGTGTTTGTGTTTGTGTTTGTGTTTGTGTTTGTGTTTGTGTTTGTGTTTGTGTTTGTGTTTGTGTTTGTGTTTGTGTTTGTGTTTGTGTTTGTGTTTGTGTTTGTGTTTGTGTTTGTGTTTGTGTTTGTGTTTGTGTTTGTGTTTGTGTTTGTGTTTGTGTTTGTGTTTGTGTTTGTGTTTGTGTTTGTGTTTGTGTTTGTGTTTGTGTTTGTGTTTGTGTTTGTGTTTGTGTTTGTGTTTGTGTTTGTGTTTGTGTTTGTGTTTGTGTTTGTGTTTGTGTTTGTGTTTGTGTTTGTGTTTGTGTTTGTGTTTGTGTTTGTGTTTGTGTTTGTGTTTGTGTTTGTGTTTGTGTTTGTGTTTGTGTTTGTGTTTGTGTTTGTGTTTGTGTTTGTGTTTGTGTTTGTGTTTGTGTTTGTGTTTGTGTTTGTGTTTGTGTTTGTGTTTGTGTTTGTGTTTGTGTTTGTGTTTGTGTTTGTGTTTGTGTTTGTGTTTGTGTTTGTGTTTGTGTTTGTGTTTGTGTTTGTGTTTGTGTTTGTGTTTGTGTTTGTGTTTGTGTTTGTGTTTGTGTTTGTGTTTGTGTTTGTGTTTGTGTTTGTGTTTGTGTTTGTGTTTGTGTTTGTGTTTGTGTTTGTGTTTGTGTTTGTGTTTGTGTTTGTGTTTGTGTTTGTGTTTGTGTTTGTGTTTGTGTTTGTGTTTGTGTTTGTGTTTGTGTTTGTGTTTGTGTTTGTGTTTGTGTTTGTGTTTGTGTTTGTGTTTGTGTTTGTGTTTGTGTTTGTGTTTGTGTTTGTGTTTGTGTTTGTGTTTGTGTTTGTGTTTGTGTTTGTGTTTGTGTTTGTGTTTGTGTTTGTGTTTGTGTTTGTGTTTGTGTTTGTGTTTGTGTTTGTGTTTGTGTTTGTGTTTGTGTTTGTGTTTGTGTTTGTGTTTGTGTTTGTGTTTGTGTTTGTGTTTGTGTTTGTGTTTGTGTTTGTGTTTGTGTTTGTGTTTGTGTTTGTGTTTGTGTTTGTGTTTGTGTTTGTGTTTGTGTTTGTGTTTGTGTTTGTGTTTGTGTTTGTGTTTGTGTTTGTGTTTGTGTTTGTGTTTGTGTTTGTGTTTGTGTTTGTGTTTGTGTTTGTGTTTGTGTTTGTGTTTGTGTTTGTGTTTGTGTTTGTGTTTGTGTTTGTGTTTGTGTTTGTGTTTGTGTTTGTGTTTGTGTTTGTGTTTGTGTTTGTGTTTGTGTTTGTGTTTGTGTTTGTGTTTGTGTTTGTGTTTGTGTTTGTGTTTGTGTTTGTGTTTGTGTTTGTGTTTGTGTTTGTGTTTGTGTTTGTGTTTGTGTTTGTGTTTGTGTTTGTGTTTGTGTTTGTGTTTGTGTTTGTGTTTGTGTTTGTGTTTGTGTTTGTGTTTGTGTTTGTGTTTGTGTTTGTGTTTGTGTTTGTGTTTGTGTTTGTGTTTGTGTTTGTGTTTGTGTTTGTGTTTGTGTTTGTGTTTGTGTTTGTGTTTGTGTTTGTGTTTGTGTTTGTGTTTGTGTTTGTGTTTGTGTTTGTGTTTGTGTTTGTGTTTGTGTTTGCTTGTTTGTTTTTGTGTTTGTTTGTTTGTTTGTTTGTTTGTTTGTTTGTTTGTTTGTTTGTTTGTTTGTTTGTTTGTTTGTTTGTTTGTTTGTTTGTTTGTTTGTTTGTTTGTTTGTTTGTTTGTTTGTTTGTTTGTTTGTTTGTTTGTTTGTTTGTTTGTTTGTTTGTTTGTTTGTTTGTTTGTTTGTTTGTTTGTTTGTTTGTTTGTTTGTTTGTTTGTTTGTTTGTTTGTTTGTTTGTTTGTTTGTTTGTTTGTTTGTTTGTTTGTTTGTTTGTTTGTTTGTTTGTTTGTTTGTTTGTTTGTTTGTTTGTTTGTTTGTTTGTTTGTTTGTTTGTTTGTTTGTTTGTTTGTTTGTTTGTTTGTTTGTTTGTTTGTTTGTTTGTTTGTTTGTTTGTTTGTTTGTTTACATATGAGAAAGCGGTTTGATTTAATCATTTATTAAGATATTTTTAGCAGAAAAAAGAAATTGAGTTGAAGGAGAAAGTCTCCAGTCAACAAGAAATTCCAATTGATTGCCAGGAAAATGAGAAACCAAGCCATAGCCAAGAAGATATTGATGCTGTTGAAGGATTACTGCTAATACTCCAGACCCAACCTAATTATTTATAGTGGTCCAAGATCTGCTCAATAGTTTTACTGGAATCAGTAGTTTTAAAATATTACATGAAATAATTGAATCTGTACAAATTGTGTATAAAGATATTATAATGAAAATAAATCAATATTTTTTGGATTGCCGAGGCCTTTACTTGATGGAAATCCATAGTTTATGACACTAAGGTAAAACACGATTAAATTTCCAGATTTATCTTTGCGACATGTTATGATAGTATTTTTCTCAAGCAGTGTGCTACATTCGCTTGAGAAAGATACTGAAAGATAATAAATCTGTGGAAATTTAATCGTATTTTACCTTAGTGTCACATAAATCAGTATTGTTGTAAGCTCATTCTCGGCTCTCACAGCAATTCTCAATGAATTCACATGATATTTTCAGTAATTTTTTGTAGACTTTCATAGAAGTTTTCAGGTAAACTATCTGGTAACTTCAGCAATTTGATATTGTTTAGTGGAAGGGGTCCTAGTAAACAACACTTAGTTATTCTCTCTGACAGTCAGGTGCAATGAAGGCCATGCGATCGTGCAGATCATCAATTTTCCTGGGACAATGCCTCAGGCAATACTCACAAAAAAATGATGATGGAGGGGCCAACCGACACCATTTCGAACGGTGTTGTAAATATCTCAGGCAGGTGGTAGGACTCCTAAGAGGGCACTGCCACTTGAAAACAATAATATAACAAAAATGGAATTATAACTGAAATCCTAGGTAAATCACGGGCACATGAGTGGGGATGCAGCTACCCTCTGTGGGATTTGGTAGAGAGCAATTGCGATATCCATCCAGAAAGTGTACTACCTACTCCTCTGTTATCAAATCCTCCTTGACAGCCTCATGAAGTGTTGTCCAGAGAGCCACATACAGCTTGGCAAACCTATAAAGGAATGTCGATAAACATATGAAATGCGCGAATTAGAATGAGAAAGTATTCGGACGATAAAGAGGGTAGTATAAATTGTACATTCAGTGATAAATGTATACTGAGCTCTTCTGCTACCGCGCATCGATAGGCGTGTCGATTTCATATTCCTTCATAGATTTTCCAAGCTGTACTATGGTCTTATGCTAAATAGGGCTAATTAGTTTAATTTAAATCGAAGTATTGATAAATCTATGGCTCTTTCAAAGGAGGGTATGCTTTTGATGGGGAAATTTGGGCTATTCATGAAAAAATATTCAAATTCTCTCAAATGCTTAAAAATGAGTAATATAGTAGTACATTTAAATTTTTTTCAATCTAGAATAAGTTATCTTCTATGTTATGTTCTTATCAAATATTTTCAAAGAATGCAAAGTGGCAACATTGCTCTTGAATTATTTCAATAACTAATTGTCAAAATTGACATTTTCCAGTTATTGTCCATTGAAACCCAGGATAAACGCATACGCTTTGTTGCCAAAATGTCTATTTTATCATATTTTGCCTTACATACTCTGCTCTTAAAAGAACTTATTTGAAGATATTCTTTCTCATTTAATTCATTTTATTATTTGGCACAAGAGTTTCTGCACTTTTGGTGCCTCAACCCAATCTTCACAAAGGATCGTTGTTTTTTCCCAGGTATCCAAGGTTCTTTTTAGACCGTCAGCGTTTGAAAAAAAAATCAATGCCCTGTATCTCAGAAAAGAAGCAACTCCGAACATATGTTCATAAAAACTTTTTTTTCTCAAAAAGACGTAACGAATCACCCTCTGTAGTTTCGTACCGTAAATAGAAACACGAGGGAAACAAATAAGCACTGTTCTGAAAAATCGAATTCTCGGTATGTTATCCCCAGGAGCCACTCGTAAAAATATCTTCATTTTACTCCAAATCGATATACTTTTTAACCCTATTCGAGGCTTGTATGCGAAAATGGGGCACCTAAATCTGTCACTAGAATTTTGTACAGCTTTCTCGAGTATTTGTATAAAGAAAATATCACTATATGGTTTCATTGCTAATATATTACGTTTTTACAAGGTTTCAGACATGACAAATACAATATTAAAAAATCCTATAAATATGGCCAAAACGAAGCTTAATGAATATGAATATATGCTCAGAAATTCAAATTTTTTTTTAATGGAAATTTTCACGAAAATTTTTCAGTTTAAAAAATAACACCCCACGTGTAAAATACCCGTTGATAAATAATAGGTTCATTCCTTTGCTACGAGGTAGTGTAATTTACACCACATTTTGAATCGAGTGTAGCTGAGTGCAGTTTACACAAAGGAATGTGTCAAATCAATCTGCAAACGAATACAAAAATCGAGTGTAAATTACACCAGGTGTAAGAAAGTGATCAACCTCGATGCAAACGAATAAACCTAATGATAGGTCAGTTAACCTGAGATTTAGTTGAATCTGTTTAATAGACGTTTTCAGTTGTTCATTCCATGTTCACATGCAGTAGAGATTTTCTTGAGATTTTCTAACCATCAGCTGAGTACTACCCAAATATTTATATTGTCAATTTTTAATTTAAATAGTCACAATGGACCTTTAATGAAGGAACGATCATTCACAATTGTCAGACATCTTTTGGAAAAATTATATATGGAATAAATTCTCAAAAGAAAAATTATTGTCGGTAGTGTTAGCGTAATGTGTTTAAATAATTCGGACCTTTTGGTTTACTCAAGTGGAATAAATAGAAAATGTTTATTCAATTTCTCAACATTTGCTTGAAGAAATACCTAATAATCAGGTATGTTTCTTTTGAAATGTTTTTCGAGTTCGTTAAATAACATTCAGTAGCAATTTTTGAAGCAAAAATATTTACCTGTTTTATAACTTGAAGAACAGTTTTATAAACGTTTATATTAAACCTATTTTCAATTCCAATTGAGGATGTGATGTGTCAAAATACAACTATTTTTTGCAGTTCTTATGTGAATTCAGGCAAAAACAATATAGAGAGGTTCAATGAACGTTTTTATGGAACTCCATTTTAAAAAACCTTCATGTAAAAGAAAACCTTTATTTCAAAAAACCTTCATTTCAAAAAAACCTTCATTTCAACGAAGTGTAAAAGTCTGACAAAATGAAAAGTTTGTTGAATGGTGTGTTTCAACATCAACAAAACTCGTTTAAATGTTTTGAAATCGATATTTCTCAAATTTTGAATTCCCAGAAATCAAGGGGATTTTGGATTTTCAAATAAAATATCATGGATAATCCTACATTTTTGTTTATTTCACAATTATTGGCAAGAGTGAGTTTTTTTATGGTAGCACGAAAATGAATTTTCTATAATATGCCATGTTTCAAAATAATACCTGAAAATATTTGTAATTCTGAGAACTTACATATTCATTAAGCTTTATGGGGGTGATCATATGTGAAAAATGGTGATTATAGTGCTACAATCATTCATTATTGAATAGTAATACAAATTCCATTTTTTTGTATTTTTGATGTTATATTCTTGGGTGTGTGTTCGTGACTTGAGCAAAGAATTAGTGTCGTTTTCCTCACTTATTGACAAATCAGTCTTATTCTTGTGTATATGCTGGTGAAATTTATGCGGCCGTCACCTGTAATAAACAATAATATTGATAAAACACACATACATATCAGAATTATTTTAAGAGATAGATTTTACAATAAAACCAGTAGGCAGTTGGAACATTAATAAAGCTACATATCGCGAGAAAAACGGAATAATTATCTTTTAGATAAGCACAAAATTAATCTAGGAATACCATATTTGCATCGAAAGTATCTATCAGCCTGGCAAAAGTTACCAAAATGAATTTGTGTATTTAGAGCGCAAAGTGAGAGATTGCCGCTCGACAAAGAGAGTTACTGAACTAGATTTTTCTAATTTTAGTTCGAAAATATGAATATGAAATTCATAAAATCTTTTGTGGAATCATCTGCGACTGAAAGACAAACTTTAGTCGCTATTTTCCATCGTTCAAGATAACCTCTTGGGAGGTATTCATGTTGAAAAGGGGAACATTCTAGAAACGCAGCGTTTGGACAAAGGAACGCTCGATATTCAACACAGACACATACTTAATATTACCTATAAGAAAAATATATAACAATCAATAGCTATCCTAAATGTATAAGCTATCCAATATAATTCATATCACAAAAATAACTCATTCCAAGAACAAAAGAGGACCGCCGGCCGAGATCAAACCTTAACCATCTGTTTAAATCAGTTATTGATATGCTGTGTATAAAACTACACCATTATGGTTACTTAGAATGCTTTGAATTCCCTGTTACTATTTTCTATGAAAGAATAGGTTCGTTTTAAACAAAAGAGGAAATCTAGCACTTTTTCAATACTCGCCTGGTGACCGAAAGGTTCCAAGTTCGATTCTAGGCCGGTGCGCGGAATTTTTTGTTTTCAGATGTGAAAATCTGAATTATTGATTTTCGTAGCCGGCTGAAAATAATCCTCCCCAATTCACTGTTGCTAATAATTAACAGTGCTGCTCCTAAGGTGGCGTATGGAGTTAGTAACAAGGCCTAGCCAGAAAACATTATTATCCATGTTATTAGACCCAAAAGTCTATTTGTATATATATAAATTTAAAAAAAATAGGGTCTCTCAAAAAACGTCCACGCAAAATGCAAAATGAGCGTGTTTTTTGCACCAGTCGTGGATATTAGAAAACAACATTAAGTATTTCTTTTTCTGATTGTTTTTGAAGTTTATAAAATAATTCATTGATATTGTGTACTTATTACTTAATGTCAGTTTTCTTTCAAATTTAAATTGCATTTTTGAAAATGTTCGGTACCAACTGTGTCTATGGGTCATCTTTATAATGGAATTGTAAATGATTTATTAGTATATAGTCATTCAGTGTAAAAATTACACAATTATCCGACATGGAAATGTTCTTTAATAAACTGTCAGTACTTACTTAAATGTCCGAAAATGAATATCATAAAACCACACCCCTAAAAAACCACCCGTCTGGTCAAAAAAAGCCTGTTTTAGCCTATAACTCGTCATCTATTGAAAATATCGAAAAAAAAACAAAAGAGAAACCTTCATAAATTTCTTAAATGAAAATCGATGTCGAAATTTTGTCAAGCATTCCTAATATTGATTTGGTTTTTCGATGTGATCAATTTGAGCAAGTTACCATTGCACCAGGATAGTATATTTTGTAAATCCTTGTTAATCATGTCATGGATATGATAGCTTTTTGACACAATCAACAAAATAAATACTACTACAGTCATAACATTATTATCTTGATACTGTTTCCAACCATATAAAACAATTTGCACAGCACTTTCACTACTATGTGCCTTTCTGAAACCTGATTGATTCATATACAAAATATTATTTTCTGAAACATAATCAGTTGATTGATAACAGATTATTTTTTCAACAACTTCTTCAGTGGCTACCAGCATATTTATGGGTCTTAAATTGCTAGTTATTTTAAGATTTCTAAATTTTGGTGTTGGGATTACATCAGATATTTTTAAAGTTAATGGTATGGTGCCTGTTTCAAATGAATAATTAATAAAATTGATGATGGGGTTTTCCATACTATCATAATCTTTTCTTGGGATATTTTATCACAGCTGCCTTAATTTTATTTGGTATCACTAAAACTACTTTTCTCAATTGTTCTGTATTATTAACCAGTTTAATAGTTATTTATGGTACTAGTGTGTTATGTTGAAAATAAGTCACGCGAGAAAGATTTATACCAGGAGGCCAGGCCGAGTGGTATAAATTCTAAAGTGACCTAGGAAACATAACACATAAGTGGCATACAATGTTTTATCCAAAACATGACAGTTATGACCCATTATCAATGTCATTTTAGACAAGTAAACTATCAATTTGATAGTTTACTTCTCTAAAATGACATTAATAATGACAGTCATAACTGTCATGTGTTGGATAAAATTCATTAAAATGTTCACAGGTACTTGTATTGAATCTTTCAGTTTATAAATATCGTCAGTTGGGACCAAAAAAAGTTATTTGGCAGTTGATTTTGGAGTGGATCAATGTGACAATTTAAATTTGTTGTGATTTTTTCCCAAATGAGCAGTAATAACGATTTTTGGAAATATGCAGCAAACATATTCAATTTCATAACCACAAATTTATTGAAAAAGTCCACTCACATTTTAGGAAGGGGGTTCCATTATGAATATCTAATAACAGGGAAACTACTCCTCTATTTGCCACCTTCAGCCTCATTCTCTTTCTCATTGTACACTCTGAGCAAATCCAAAGCATCTTGTGCCTGTCTTTTATCAGCCAAGTACCTCCCAGAAACTTCTTTTAGTTGGTCCAGAAAAATTTTGTCTGGAAACGTTATATCAACCAGAGATTCTGGATCCATATCACTGAGTAATTCAAGGTCTTCACCGCCAAGTAATGATACATGACACATATTATGCTTTAGCTTGCCGACAAGATTTACGAGGTCTCTGCCCCCTTTATTGTCAACATCATCAATGTTAAGGCGAAGAGGTGGTGAAGGAGGAAACCAATTCTGATCCTCAGTTAACACCATTAGACAAGTATTGGGATCCAGAGTGCCAAAGTATTCTTCATCATCTATTTCTGTGCCATCATCTTCAAGAACCAGAGTAATATTGTTTTTGTCTGGGATATCCAGTTTTTGCAGCACTTTCGAAAATAAGTCTTGCAGAGAAGAAGCCACAACCCCCTTTTTTATTTCCCTAGAAGCCGTTGTAATCTTGAAAGGTTTTCCAGTTTGAATGCCATCGTCTTCCATATTTTGAATCGTTCAATTACATTTGAGATCAGAAACGCAAACAGTGATACCTCCACTTCTTAATACAGGAAAATTCAGATGATCATGCTCATGATGTGTTCTCTCTTCTGTCTGCTAATAAACAATAAATTTTATGGGACCACCAGTTCTTCAGTATCTTCAATCAAACAAACGAATCTTTATTCTTTACTGGCTGGTAAATTCACAATCACAACTCTCAAACATTCAACGGAGTACGCCCTCGCCCTCTACTCTGCACTCAGACACACTAGTTCTGTTAATTCGTTTTTTTTTGCAACTTGCACAAGTGCACAAAGAAGGTGAATAACGTTGCGCATGACGACCAAAAGGTCAAGTTCGGGCATCATAGGTAAATCAATAAACTACTGCCTAATTCCCCTTAAAAAAACTCCATTTTCCAAATCATCAAAGATTGTCTTGACTTCTACAACAGAGATATTATTATTTGTCTTCATGATTCAAAATGTAATTTTGTTTATTCAAATTTGTAGGAAAATTACCGCGAAATGACGGACTTCAACTTCAGTTGGCAGTTTGGTTGGCACTGTTGGCAGTATCAGTGGTGCCATCCCAACGATTTACACAACACGCGATTTCATTTTTTGGGTTTTCTGTGGGTTCGTTCGATTGCATCGAGGTGTAGTGTAGTATCATATACACCACATTTTGAATCGAGTGAGCTGAGTGCTGTTCAAACAAAGGAATGTGTCAAATTAATTTGCAAACGAATACTGAAATGGAGTGTAAATTACACCGGGTGTATAAAAGTGTTACACCTCGATGCAAACGAATAAACCCCAAACACTAACGCTACTTGGGGTTGTTTCCGAAATATTGAGTAACTCTGACAGTTTTAAGGCAAATATTACATAGCCTTTGAGAGCCATCTACAGTGAGAGGTTGAACTGTGTGAAGTAACGATGCATACATCCGTCAGAGGCGCCAGGAGTACGTTTTCAAATGAGAGGAAAAAAGTTGCAATTTCAATCACAGAAAAAAAGGAACGGAAAATTCAAAATTCTAAGTATGTCACTTAGTTCCTCGGATGAGAGTGTTCATGTGCAAATAAAAATATAACAGATCGGGGACACAAGCCTGTTCCCTACCCTTGGTGCCATCCAAGGACTGTCTCTCTTGTCTATAATCCTTGGATACCATCCACCCAACCAAGATCATGGCCATCCACTACCAAACATAATATAAAGGGGCGTATTCTGTAAGTCGATCATTTAAACGATCAAACGAACTTACCTGTGAAGTTCGATCGGGATTATATGACATCGCCTTGTCCGAGGATCATTATTTTTCACTATGTAGTTTGCGCTCTCGCAGTGCAAAGGCCACTGATTTTTAAAGAAGAAATAAGAAGAGGAGTATGTCTCCCGCCAACTGCCTGCCTAGCTAACTTCATTACGCTCGAAGTGCCTGCAATATTTGTTTAGGGCGGGAGTTTCAATTTCGGTTGTGGGATGATCCTCGGACAAGGCGATGTCATATAATCCCGATCGAACTTCACAGGTAAGTTCGTTTGATCGTTTAATTATATGACATCGCCTTGTCCTTCAGATCATTATTTTTCACTATGTAGCTGTTTAAAGATAGCGAAAATATTGCAGATAGTAATTGTTTTGCGGATATCATGGGCAAAGTTTAGTTATTTTCCTGTGAATTAATCGCTTCAGATTTTTATTAACGAATTACTTCAAAACTGTTCAACATCAGCTTCCGCAAGTTTTATGTGGTTGCTCAAAGGTTTATCATAGAATTTTTCAAATGATGTTTGTCCTTTCAGACATTTTCGGCACTTTTATTTCTGATTGCATCCACGACACGCCTTTGAGGTAAGCTATATTGCCTGTCGTGTCGAATGGGCAGAGAATATTTTGATATCAACGTGCACCTAATAGTATGAAGGGTTATTTTCTTAACCCATCTGATCAAATTTTTCTTTAGTTGACAGAGCCTATTTGTCATCAAGAATAAGTGAAACTTTGATTACTCCCACACCCTGGGCTCCACCATTATAATCATGTAGGCAATTTACTAAGCACAAATATGGATCTTCGACTTTCCAAAGGGGTTGACACTTGGTGTCCTACTTGTTTTCACATGGTAAGTGATATTTGTCAGCACTCATGAACTACTGAATATGTTTTCTAACCTAATTTTGTGGAATGTCTGGTACTATGCCCTGCAGAGAGCTTGCATGGGATAAGTTTTCTGGGAAAATCTGAGATGCCTAATTTTCCATAAGACTTTATAGATATTCGGTATTGTACCATTTTACTACTTCTGGATCCTATGTTACGCCATAATGCGGCTCATCTGAGTGTCTCATTCTTCCGATACATTTCAAGAACCTCTTCCAAAGAGAATTTTATTGTTACATAGCGCCTGGCAAGATAAGACCTAGTGCTGGACGCTGTTGGTTGAAAGTGTCACATTTCACAGGTATTATTAATTGTCCAACGGATTCTGGAAAAAATATAAGACAGCTGCTGCGTTTTCTGCAGAAGGGTCTATATATACCTGTCAAAAGTGAGATATTGCTTTTGTGTGATTGAAGATAATGATACTGTTTCAAGTTTCCTCTTAGAGTCCCTGTTTTATGGAAACCTTCCTGCGACGTTTTTTTTTTTTTTTTTTTTTTGAAATGGAGACAATTTATCGTTAGGTTCCATAACAAACATTTCTCTAATAAGAAGTTTCTTAAACATTGGGAATCATGGTTGTGAGGGTACTACTACAATAGTGTGTAGTGTGACTTAGGATTAAGTTCAGTTTTATTTACAGTATTTTCACGTTTTATGTGTTCTGTGCACAAAGTGTGGTCCCTGGCAGAGGCAACACTGCGTTTGACATCGAAACTTTGACACGCCCTGAGTGGAAGTCCGACAAAAAACAAATTTACATTACAATAAAAAATTTAAGTGCCTACTTGAATATTTGGCCACAAGCTACAACCTAAACTAGTGTTGTACAACATTTACACCTCACACCTCACACCTATAGCTTGATCATCCATGATCCTCCTGGCACCTGCCGCATCCGGATCTCTCGGCATGCAACTTGGATGCAGATATCAGTGCTTGGTTTCACAGACTCTGAAACGACTTTAGAAGTGCAGCACTGAGTCAACAACTTGAAAATTTCCATCAGCTCTATTCGCCTTCAGCAACATGCACCACAGGAGGCAACCAACCAGAGGCCTCTCTCTTAACACAGCCAAAATTGTACACTGCCAATTCTATTTATATAGGCTATGGCTGGTAATGGCGCTATGAACCAAGATATTATTATGTTGTGACAAGCAAGCCTGCAAAAAACACTTGATTGCATAGGAGGCAGCCAGCAACAATAGATGGTTAATATGTTTCAAGGCCTCTGCTGCATTCCATCCACCATATGTATGTTCCCTTTTTATTGATGCACATTGTATGATTAAAAAAAAAAATATTATTAGACCACCATTTTTAAGGTTTAATGAGGTTTGGTATACCATTTCGGTATCGTAGCCCTGGCCTATTCTCAATGCTAAAATTTTGTTGTCTAATGATTCTGAACATTCTGCCATATTGATTTTTGCAGTTTCTCTGATTTTTAATTTGTGTTTTGTACAACAGTTAATTACTGACCTAATGATTCTTGTTTTCCTCAGGTGGCAGCTCAGTTGTCAACTTTTAAGAATTCAGAGTTGATTTCGGCTACTTTTCCTATAATTGTTGATAAATCCAATGCTTTTTTATAAAGTTGTTACAGAACTAACATGAGACAAGGCGTTCCCGTTTAGTTCTAGCGGTAATCCAGAATCATTCAATTATGACCCACAAACAAGTAACATATTACTGTCTAAGAAAAATCCAATAGAGATTTGATTATTTTACAGAGATGACAAAGGGAAAGCAAGTGAACTGATAATAAGTGTCACATACTTTAAATGTTGGGTATTTTCTGAATTTTTCATGCACTGGCACCGAGTATGCATCTTTTAAAACAATCGTAGACAAAAAGAAGTTCTTTTCAATTTGCTTCAAAACTGTCCTTGTACTTTTCATTTTGAAGTGTTGAGGTTTGGGTATAAACCTATTATTTTTGAAAATCTGGGATGAATCTTTTCGATATTTCACTTATTGTGCTTACTTTCCATACTGTGCCTAGAGATCTGTGATCTTATTGCCTAGGTTTTATATAGAATGGGATTCGTACCCTTTGATAACATACATAGTAGTCTTGGAGGTTGATATTTGTTCATTTCCCTGCTGTGATATACAAAAGTGTGTTATGGTGCCGATTATGGTTATTGACCATTGAAGCGGTTGGTTTTTTATTTATTTATTAATTTATTGCATCCAAATTATCTCTAAAAAGGAACCTGGAGAAACGAGTTAAGAACTGCCTGGATTAATTTGTCTACTGTGAACAAATGTTCTTCTCATAGATAATGACTACCACAGTGGAGACTGATGATCATAACTGTGGTAATAATTAATGGTTATAGAACCTAATTTTTGATTGATTATCTAGTATTGTCTGTATATTTGGAAATTTTCACCTGGTAGGAGACTTCCAGACTTTTCTGGGTCAAAGTTCTGGCAAATAAAAGCATGGCGGAGATTTTTTCATTGTCTCAAATTTTTTAACAATGTGAATGAGAAATTATTCTCTTTTTCTAAACCCGGACATAACATATATGTTTTATGCCACTTTTTTTTTTTGGGGAGCATCTGTGACTCCATTACACAGTGTGTTTTCTTTGTCAGTTCCAATTGGCTGTAAATAGTTGTCAAGGTCGTCAGTAAGTACCTTCAACTGAAATTCCATTTTTAACTATGGGAATTTCTTTGCCTGGAATTGTTTGGTAATACCTACCTACCTCTGGCATATGGCATCGATAGAGGGAACTGGGAGAATTTCTTCACCTGGAATTGTTTGGTAATACCTACCTACCTCTGGCCTATGGCATCAATAGAGGGAACTGGGAGAATTTCTTCACTTGGAATTGTTTGGTAATACCTACCTACCTCTGGCCTATGGCATCAATAGAGGGAACTGGGAGAATTTCTTCACCTGGAAATGTTTGGTAATACCTACCTACCTCTGGCCTATGAGCATCTATAGAGGGTCACTATCCCCAGCCTGTGGCTCTGGATGGGATTTCTCGTGTTTCTTCACTTGACTTTTTACCCTGGTCTGTGGCACTTGATGGGGTATCTCGAGTTGCTATTTGAACCATTTATCCCCGGGCCTGTGGCTGCTACGCGGGATATCTCGAGATGCTGTTTGGACCATTTATCCCCGGCCTGTGGCACCTGATGGGGTATCTCGAGCTGCTGTTGGAACCATTTATCCCCGGGCCAGTGGCTGCTACGCGGGATATCTCGAGTTGCTATTTGGACCATTTATCCCCGGCCTGTGGCACCTGATGGGGTATCTCGGGCTGCTGTTGGAACCATTTATCCCCGGGCCAGTAGCTGCTACGCGGGATATCTCGAGTTGCTATTTGGATAACGTGGTCGAGACCTAGCCCTTAACCTAAAAATAACACGGCTTCCACATTTTCGTGTCTGGAGCTGTTTTTCAAGTTTGCATAAGAGGTCCCGTGGACTGGACCGTTCTCTTTTTCTTTTCTTCACAATTTTCGCAAAAGAATACTTTCAGTTTCTCAATTTAAGCAAAATAATTAAAAACACATCTATGGCCTTTCGCACTGAGAAGCGTAATGAAGTTAGCTAGGCAGGCAGTTGGCGGGAGACATACTCCTCTTCTTATTTCTTCTTTAAAAATCAGTGGCCTTTGCACTGCGAGAGCGCAAACTACATAGTGAAAAATAATGATCTGAAGGACAAGGCGATGTCATATAATACGATATCGTTAGTGAACGACAATCGTTAATTAACGATATTTGCGATTCTGTGTAACTGAAGATTGTGGTTATTGCACGATAAAATTTTCCGTTTGTATCACAAACCATACAACCACACGAACCATGTATGGTTTATAATATAAACGATGAATTTTATCGTGAAATAACGACAAACTTCGCATAAGGTCTGATTTTCATGCATACCATATACTACGATCCGATGGTACGAAAATGTTCGGACTGGTTGAATTGTTGTCACGCCTACCAATTCAACCAATCAGAAAATCTGGTTTAAATATCCATGGAGAACGCATTTCGCAAATAATAGAAATTTCTTCTCATACTTTCTTTGACTTTGACATGTTTTGATTGTTTGTGTTTTTTGTTTATTGTTTTCAACCCAACGCATCTTAAACCTAAAACCTAACCCAACATTTATCTTTTATCAAGCTTTGCTAAATCATAGCATCCAGTTCAGAATTTATTCTTTCCATTTTCCAAGCACATCGGTCTAGGAAAAAAAATTAGAGGGTCTAGTTCTAAGGTAGAAATAGAAAGTAAAAAATACTAGTATATATAGTAGTATTTTTTGTCTTATTAGAATGAAAATATTACTAAAAGATTTTCCAAAAATATGCAGGATCTGTATGGAGATTAGCAATTTGGAGCCTCTTCAAAATTTAGAGTCAAAAACGATCGATTTATTGAAATCTCTTGCAGGAATTGAGGTAAAAATAACTACAAAATTTACCTACCTAATTCATTGATTGAAACTTTTTCAGCTTTCTGAAAGCGATGTACTTCCCAAAAATATATGTGAATCTTGTAAATTTAATTTGGAAGATCTAACGAAATTTGTTGACAAAATCAAATCTAACAACACTATACTGGAATCCATATCTCAGTGTTTAAATGGGAACATTGCAGTCAATAGTGAATCGGACAGTAACTTGAATGAAAATTTTCAATTGGAAGAATTCATAGCTGATGAAAATGATAAAGTAACTGATTCTGTACCTGGTCCTGGATTGGTAAAATTTGAAGATAAAATAGGCAATTTTAAAGAATGCCCAGTGTGTAAAATAAATCTAGGTGCTGATGGTTTGAATAGTCATAAATTTAACTCGGAATGCAGACCAGCTGACTGTAGATGTCAAATTTGTGATAAATCATTCTATTCAAAACAAAAACTAACCATTCATCTCAAATCACACAAAACTGAGGCATATCAATGCCCCGAGTGCTCAAAAACATTCACATTCGCTGAAAATTTAAGGAGGCATGCTCTTATTCATCAAGGAGTGAAACCCTTCATCTGTAAACTCTGCAACAAGGGCTTTTTAAGAAAGCGATCTCTAGATGAGCATACAAATTTCCATGTTGGTAAGACACCTTACATATGTGTGTACTGTGGTAAAAGTTTCACAAGACTAGCTCACCACGCTGCACACGTTTACCATGTTCATAATATGAATATTGACAGCATTCCAAAGCTGAATAGGAAGTACACAGAAAAGCGTGTCCATCTCAATATTCTATGTAAAATTTGTGGCAAAGTGTTTGCAAGTAGATCGGGATATAACAACCACCAACTGATTCACGAAGGATCTAAGAGATTTCTCTGTAATGTTTGTGGAAAGAGCTTCATCACGAATCCCACATTGTTAATTCACATGAGAACTCATAGCGGTGAAAAACCGTTTGACTGTAAAGAGTGCGGAAGATGCTTCAGACAGAGGTATTCCTTACACCGTCACATGTTACATGAGAAACATAACGTTGATGAACTACTCAAGCTTCCTCAACTAAGAAAAAACAACTCAAATACTTCAAAGAATCCCGATGGTCTCCATAACCCAAAAAATACTAGTATTTCAAGACTCAGCAAAGAAAGAACCTACAAATGCAGCCTCTGTCCGAAGTCTTTTATGTCTGCTTCTCACCTCACTGTACACATAAGGACACATAGTGGAGAGAAACCATATCCTTGTCCTGAATGCGGAAAACTGTTGGCACAGCCCCAAACTCTTAAAGTTCATATGAGGCAACATTCCGGAGAAACTCCTTTTTTGTGTTCAGTTTGTAATAAGGGATATCGTGATTCTAGCAATCTCAAGAGACACTTCAAGAGGCATCACAAGGAGAAAGACACTCCAGTGAAAAGTGATAAAACAGATAAAGGTAGTTGAACTAGTCGATTCATTTGTTAGTAATATTCTTCTAGTCATTTATTTATTTATCAATAACGTATTCAGTCAGTATCATTGTAATGTTCTCATAAACCTGTGATGATCAAAATGAAAAGACATGTTTGTATAGTAAAGACAGGAATTAGTTGAATAAATAACAAATAGTTCTATTTATAGTGCTATTGAATAATCAAACAGTTCTGTAAATGGTTATACAAATCTTTTTTATTCCTGTTTCCTTTGTTACAAAAATGAGACCTGAAAATTCTCTCTATTAAATGTATTAATGCGAATTTACTAGGTGATTTAGGTGACTATTTCATTCACACGGCTGCACCTATGAAATTACGTGGTTGAAGTCACATGACATGCAATATGAGCGGATATTCAAGTAAACACGATAATTTAGGTAAACACGCGGATATTTACGTAAACAAACAAAGAAAAGTGAGAATACAATGTTGTGTGACACTATAAACACAAAATATTCTGACCGGAGGCATGTCCAATGGATCAGTACAGTTTCTTATTCAGAGACTAGAGAAATACTGAATAGTGTCATATGCGTCATACGGGCGTACCGCGTAAAGCACACGGTTCAGTTTTTCACTAATAAGTCGTAAAATTAATCACTTTTCAAGTTAATAATTAATATTAAGCATTGATCATTTTCTGTGTGAAAATAAAATGTTGTGTGACACTATATAACACAAAATATTCTGACCGGGGGGCCCGGGGGCATGTTCATTGGATCAGTACAGTTTCTCATTCAGAGACTAGATGAAAAACTGGATCGTGTCGTGTCATACGGGCTTAACGTTTCACCACCCGTCAACCCCCTCGGGAAAAGGATAGGTCAATTAGGTCATGCTCACTTCAAAACACGTATTTGTGTAGGTATTGTCATGGCATCTCTATGTCTTTTATTACTCTGAGAGTTACACCGTATGAAGCCGGTCTTCCACACCAGCTTTTTGCCGCTGGCTTCTTGCCTCTAGCCAATCAGAGTACTTCAAAAGTAGCCGCCGCTTCTTCAAGAATCAAGGTCATGCCGCTGTTGGTTGGTTCAAGTTTTACTTTCAGCGTCATGCCGTTGACTTTCTTTGTTTATGAATATGTTGCCATTTCTTTTTATAGACATATAAATGAAACGAATAAAATGATATAAGTCATAAAACCCAAACCAAATAAATTAGGAAGTGTTATCAAACTATTCTTCAGTGTTTCTGCCAAAAACTGACAGTTAAATTAATTAACAATGGAGAAAAATTGTTTGATAGTTGACGTAAAGCGTAGCGTTTTTCTGCCCTTGTGGAAATGGTCATATAGAAATAGCAGCACTTCTTCCGAAAGAAGTTGAAGCTGAAAACTGGTATGGAAGGCCACCTTGAAGCTGCTAGACCTCCTTGCAAACGAAAGAACCGTCAAGGATTTTTAAGTCATAACTGTTAACTGTCAAAAGTCACAACACAGGTTGCTAAATCACTGTTTGGTTTGGTATTCTGTGACACTGTGACAGAAAATAAAAATAAATATCCCATGTTCCAGGTAATTTTGCTAATTATTTTAATAGATTTTAATGGTATTGAACACACTGTTTTCAGATAAAATAACGACTTTCCATCCAGCTTATCAATAAGTACCAATAAAGTTCTCTAACGAATAACCAAAAGCGGTGTTGAGCCGCGCCCTGTTTTTTTCGGAACAGTCTCCATAAATTATTCAACATAGGCCTATCAGACACCGCGTTGATGGACATGGTTGTCTCCAATCTGCAACAGCAGCGTCTAATGACGGAGCAGCTGAGAAGAGAAGCTGCGATAAAGAGGATGCCAGTCTCCCTGGCAGTGAAGGATATTATCAAGTATATCTCGGAACATGAGCAGGATGACTGTCTGCTTGTTGGATTCTCAAGCCAGCGCGTAAACCCATTCAGAGAGAAGACGCCTTGCACAGTATTGTAATCTTATGCTATTTCTAACTAATTAAGGCCCTATCTATCGCTATGTTAGACATGGATAATAATTAGTCAGTTGTGGTAATGACTTATTTCAGTTATGTTCAGTTCTGGATAATAAGTTGTAGAATGTTTGAGTATTTATGCACTGATCATCATTTCTAATAACCTTTTAAATCTCAATATCAGATTGTTAGATGTCTGTAAAGCCTATTGCAAAACTGTGTTAACATTTTTCATTTCATTTATATTTCAAAGATCGAGTGTTTCAATAGTTTTTCATGTAATGTACTAAAAGTAGTGTCGTTATTAAGAAATCCAACTACCTGTCAAAATTGGTCGCCTGTAGTCGATAATAAAGGAATATCAGGATTGCCTAATCAATGTATCCTTCATTTTAGCAGACAGGTAACCATCGGCAGCTTTTCTAGTGTTCATGTCTTTGATAGTTCTAGATATTGTCTGAAAAAATAACTGATTGGGGTTTTCGCAAGTTTATACAAATCAGTCATGTCAGTGGGTTCTTATTTTCTATTCTCGGATTTTCAATTTTCAAATGTTTGTACTTCCACCCTCAACAAACTGAACTAAACAAATTCACTTCAGTACTACACATTGGAGGCTGAATCTCTTGTGGGATTATTTGTTGAAGGAAAAATGGTTTTTTAATATTTCAAAAATAATACAATTCAGGTAGCCGTTTTTATACCTTTTTATACTCCTCACTGATGGTGAATTTGCGAGAAACCCCCTCTATATTCCTGTCCTTGAAATGACATTATATATTTTATGCATTGTATATCTAGTTTTTTAGAGCTTATCTTCGATAAATATACAATCTGAACAATGTTGGTGATTTTATTTCAACTGTTTCTCAGAAAATGGTGATAATAATTGATTGATTATTGTCCAAATTGTCCAAAGAAAAATGTAACTGCTCACGCAAATGCATGCAGAAAAGCACTACTTTGCACAAGCTTGTAAGAAAAAATATAAACTAACCTAGTAAAAGGTAGAATTGTTTGAAAAAATAAACTAACTCTTTTATTTTACCAATTGTGAAAATGGGAGGAGTGTGAAGGTTTGAGTAAAATTCGAGAATGATGTAAATAATATATTTAAAATAAATAATACTAATAGACTATCACATCACTATAAACTAAAATACAATTGCTAACAAAATATAAATAAACTTTAGATTGTGTAACATATTCAAAGAGTAACGTTATTGTCTTTCCTATGGTTTAACCATTTTTTTGTTGTGATACTCCAACATATAAAAATAAAAATTTTAAAGGGGGAACAGTTTTTAAATAAATAATACCTAATTTGTTCACATATTCACCACACTATCGTTGAATAAGTAACCTTTAAAAAAAAAAAATTCTTCAGACAAACAACACCCTCTGTCCTAAACAAATTTAAAGCAAAGTTTTCAAAAATATTCAACAGTCACACTGAGATTCAGTTTCTTTAAAAACCATGAACAAATCATGCTCTGGCTTCGATTCATCAATTAATCACAATTCCACTATCATAGAATACTGCTACAAAAAACCTTAACAAAGGCAGGTTAGATACAAGGACAATATTTTTGAGCTAAACATTTAAGTCTTCCACATATGGTTAGTAAAATTATCGACCACCGAACGTTCAAAAAAAGGAAAAATTTTTCGTGAAAAAAATTAAAATATAATCAGATTTTTCGAGAAAATGGTTTAATATGATGCATCTCGAATATTTTGGCAAAACTGAGCCGGAACTAAAAATATAACAATGAAATACTTTCACAGGTACAATTTGACAAAATTGTGGCATAATGTAATTATTATTGTCTAAAATTCAGAATGTGCAGAAATATAAAGGGGTGTTCCACCTTTGAAATTGAATCATGTCAGTCACAGAGAAACCAAAAGTGAAAAAAAAAATATTTTAGCTTCAATAAACCCGAAAAAGTATCAAGTTGAAACTTATTGAATTTCGTTTTGTATCTGATCTCTTGAATATCTTGATTTATTTTACATAAATCTAGAATGAATTGATTAGGTTGCATTGACATGTGAATCTACGTTCTTCATTAATATTTGCCAATATTTTCGCTTTCATTTTCCACTCTCCTGCTCATATCTACATATTTATTTTGATTTTGTATGTTCTCCTACCCGCGTTAAATAAAAATATTTTTCTTGTGTTATTTTTTCCAATTATATGGTAATTATCGAAAAAATGAATAAATTTGGTGACCCATCCCCCAATACCGCCGTTTTCGAGAACTTCATAACATTTTAATTGTGGAACTGGTAGTTTTATAAAATTTTATGTTTTCCTAATTTATTTTTTCATATTATATTCAACAAAATTCGGTTATTAAAATTTTGATATTTGGTATAATAGTTTATGACGTTTTGAATTAAAACAAATTTCTGATATATTTGTTATACTCTCCAAAATAAACATAGTTTAGTTTTCGAGTTCTAATAGTACAGTCAAATTTTTTATTTCTCCGATTTTTCTCAATAGTTCCTGAACTATCAAGATTATGGTAAAGACATATTTATGTATTAAAGAAGTACCTAGGGCCGAAATATATTTAAATTTCAAATTATTTTTCATATTTTGCATTTTTATCAATTTTTCAACTTTGAGAGATTCTTTTTATAAACAAACTACTGAACAACATACATTTTTTCTCCTACTAATTACAGAAAAACAGTATTTTCGCAAGTCTAGATGCAACAATAACTGCAAAATAGTCATCACTGGAACAAACCCAAGAGGCAAGACGAGCAAGAAAAAGCATTAGTTTATAATTTCCTGGAGTTTATCAGTCCTAAAAAGAGTAATCAATTTAGACATTTAAGACCATAAAATAAGCCTTGGAAATGAACCGACTGTGAACTAGTCCACGTGAATTTGACCGGACTATCATCCGCAGTGTTGCAGTCTTCCGGATTATCCATGGTGGTTTTCACTTCCCAATAGTTCGATACTTCGGTATATAATTGGGTAGCTGTTAGATTATTATACTAACAATATGTGGAGATTCCTGCTGTTTGATTATTAGATCAACTGTTTTATTTTTATAGAATAATAGTATGTTTCCTATGAAGCAACTAACCAATGTATGATTCCACCCACATCAACAGATTTATTGGACAGCAGTAAGGGCGGTTACCTGATTCAAATTGGAATCAGCAGAGTACAGCGTAAACGTTTCGACGCCGTTGAGATCTTTCGCTGCCCCAATAGCACAGATTTTCAAAGAATCTGCGCCGGTTTTTTCATCTACGCTGGAGAAAACGGTAAAAGATTCGTTTGCCACCGAATTTTCTGACGGATCCGAATAGATTGTCATTGTACTATATTCCAAAGCTGCCAATTCTGCTTTAGCCGTAGTGTCGCTAGAAACCTCTGATTTTTTTTCTTCCGACTCTTTGGCATGCGCTGCCACATGCGCTCTCAAAGAATGGGCCCATAAAAAGCTCTTGTCACAAACAGAGCAAACGTGTGATTTTACGCCAACGTGAATTCTTGTATGGACTTGTAAGCTGCTGTTTCTGTTGAACGATTTATTGCATACGTTGCATTTGAAAGGTTTCAATGTCGTGTGAATTATAGAATGTCGCTTCAATCTGGTTGATGAGGGGAAGGCTTTGTCACATTCGCTGAAATATTAAGAATTAATTATTGTTACCGTACAAACCAAAACAGATTTGGATGACATTTTTGTAATGCAATGTCATACATGTTGTAAATAGGCTGAAGCCGAACCTGACCGCTTGCGAGTTGCTAGAGAGAAGGAGGATTAGTTCACCTCGGAAATTACCAAGAAAGAACAGTAAGAGCCGTTTTGAATAACTATATGAGCTGTCTCTCGTCGAATCTGTAAATTTCCGGAATATTGAGAACCCTATTGGTTACATAATTACACGTAAGCAGCATAAGCGCAAAGACAATAAAAGAAAATTTTTTTGGAAGAAAGTGCGTCTTGTGGACTTGAAAGTCGCCGAGTTGAAGCAGGAATTGGAAGAAACAACTGGTAAGAAGCCCGCACTCGAAAAAAAGACTTAGAATGACTTATTGAAGAAAGAGAAGACCCCATATATATAAATGATGGCTAGTAGAAAATTATATTAGATCTTTTTTTTAACATGACCTGTTTTCAATAAGTACTTCCCACATGAGTTGCAGGTGTTTTCGTATATAGTGCAGGTTTCGTGTAGCCAGCATCCACACCCAATACACTGAATCCAGTCTGATTTCGATGTAGTGAATTCATAAACTTTATAACACTCCACACATTCATTTGCGATGATATTGCTGATCTCACTACTTGCTTTTTCTGTTTTCGTTTCATTGTCTTTTGTTGTGGCATCTATCCCTAATATAAGGAAGAGATGCCACAGCTAAATCTCAATTTCTGCTTATAATGTAAGCAAGAAGCAAGCCATACCTACGCAAATATAACCTCACTTATCCTACTTCTATAGTACATATAAATCCGAACCAAATTCAATCTGATTTTGTGAATAATTAAAGTTAATTTTATTATCAGGGATAATATAATAAGTCGTATGATTATTACCGATAATTTTTTGGAATATTAATAAATTGCAATCCCAAAACTGCATTGGGATTGCCAATGAATTGATATTCCAAAAAATTATAGGTTTTTAATCATACCACGAATTATATTTAGGACGACAATATATCGATTTGAAATAAAGAAAAATCGTGTCACCTGGTGATTGATGCTTTACTTCTAGCCGCATTTAACGGAATACTCTTTTCCACGGCCTAATCTATGATACCAATGGACATTTGTCCTTAACGATCGCTCATATTGATAAGTAAAGATAACTAGTCAAAACACATAAATTTGACGTTTATAATTTAAATCATTATTTTCACTTGACAGATAGTAAAACAAAAACTAAGCAGGTTTATCACCGTGAAAATACAGCGACAAGCTATATTTTTTGAAAAATTTGAAATCCACTGATTGGTTGTTAAGCAAGGAAATATATTGTTGGTAAATTTTATGTAACTCACTTGAACACTATGTCTAGTATCCTTCACTATCAAAGTCCGATTTGCACAGACACAATATTCTTTCGAAAGTTAGCTATCACCTGACTGTATATGAAGAAGATTGTTCAAAGTGTAACAAAGTTGCCGCGTGAGCATTGCCTCTCCCACTGCGGCATCTCTCCTACCTCTATTCTACTAAATAAAAAGTAGTCCAAGTATTTGCAAATACTTACGGGCATTTAAATGGTTTCTCCCCAGTGTGAGACCTCATATGTTGTACAAGATGGCACTGCATAGACATTGTTTTTCCACAAACATTACACATATATGGCTTTTCTTTGGTATGCGTCCTCATGTGATAAGTCAAATCAGGAGCTTGTCTGAAACCCTTACTACAAATTGAGCAGATGAATGGTTTGGAACCTGTCAATTAAATTGGCATTTATTATTAGGAATACCATGGACTATCTGAAAAGATCTATAGAAACTGAGAATAAAATGATTCATCGAATGTTACTATAGTCTAGTTCATAAATTGTAGATGGTGACTCATCGTACATTTTCATGTTTTTATGGGATTTGAAAGTGCAGGGGGATGTGAGAAAGTAAAACTTGATTTAAAACCTAAGTACCTAGCTGATTTCTGTTCCATTTCTTATTTCTTAATTATGAACTGTACAACCTATGAGTCACTATCTACAATTTAGGAACTAGACTATATATAGCTATACTTGAGTTCTTAAATTGTAGATAGTAACTCATCGTACATTTTCGGGTTTTAAAGGAAAGTGCGGAGAGGATGTGAGAAAGTGGCAAAGTGAAACTTGATTTGGAGACTAAGTACCTAGGTTATTTCTGTATTTTGTATTTCTTGACTTGCTTTATATGAATTTTGAACCGTATAACCTATGAGTCACTATCTACAATTTACGAACTTGAGTATAGGAAGGATAAAGATAGAATGATTATTCGTTTTTTGAAGTCTGTCAATTTCTAAACAAAAGTGGACCTACAGTTAATAACAGTTTTAGAATCAGAATTAGATTTGTTTTTAAACGTGTCACTATAAGATTTTGCCTAATAAGTACAAAGAGAATAAGAATAATGAGGTTATTATTCCCAAGCATTCGAGATTACTTAGACTTCAAATTTTTCTTTATGTTTATTTCCATCTGCAAGGACATAAACTCTTTTTTGATTTACATAAAATAAATGTCACTTGAGAATCTCCAAAGTAACACTTTACTGTTAAAAAACATAATACTTACCACTGTGTATTCGCATATGAGCTTTAAGAGTTCCTGATTGTTTATATTTTTTTCCACACTCTTTACATTTGTATGGTTGTTCTCCAGTATGACTACGTATATGGTGCATCAACGAACCGTACACCTTGAAAGACTTTTTGCACTCTGTGCAAACATATGGTTTATTTTCGTCATGATTTTTCAAGTGTATTCTAAGACAATTCGGCACGGTGAATAATTTTTGACATACATTGCATTCATATTCCTGCAAATTATTAGAGGAGATTTTTCACATAAGCGAATTCATATTATATAAGGTGGATTCGAAAAGAAAACTTCAAACTTCACCTTGCCTTTACATTTTCTTGAAAAATAGTGTTCTCATTCATTTAGGGTAATTAGTGGTGTTTCATTTTTAAAAATTCGACAAACCGATGCCAAGTTATACCAGTCTTTCATTAAATGTGGAAAGGTTTGAAGAAAAACCCATTACCTTATATTACTAAGTATTTTAGGATCCTGATGGATATTAAGACCCTAACTGAAACAATGTCCAGGGTGGCTTTAGCCAGGGAAGTAGAACATGAGTATCTCCCAAGAGGTTATCTTGAACAATGGAAATTAGCGACTAAAGTTTATATTTCAACTGCAAATGATTCCACAACTGTTTTGTGGACATCCAGAAGTCTTCAATATAATATTTATAATATAATATTTGGAACACTCACCATTTTGGTGACAATGATGGTAATGTCATTGCTAAAAGTTACCTCTTGCTATACTCTAGTTAGTAAATTGTGTTTTTACGGTATTTGAAAGTGCAGAGAGGGTGTGAGAAATTGGCAAAGTTCTATTTCTTGACCTAATTCATATGAGTTATGGACAGTACAACCTATGAGACACAAACACCTTGATTCAACTTTAGGCTGATTCAAATACATGGGTGCCCACCCAGGGTTTTTGACCTCCTATGATAAATTCCTCCAATATATAAATGAATACTTCTGAACAAAAGAAAATATGACTTTGTGAACTATTTTGCAGTTTTATAGACGCAAGGGTCAAAAATATTTGCTTGTTAATTCAGTGTGAACTTCCTACATCCAATGTGGATTTTGGTCTGACCAATTCCTACAGTTGTGTCGATTTACGTGCCCGTTTAAACAAAATGTAGATTCGTCAGAAAACAATATGTGGTTGACAAAATTGACATTTTCATTTAATTTATCCATAATAACTATAACATGAGCACATGCAATTTACAATCAAATATTTTTGACCCTTGTGCCTATAAACTTCAAGACAGTTCACATACGTTCCTTTTACTTGCGTTTCTATCACAAAGTCATATTTTCTTTGGTTCAGAAGTATTAGTTAGTTTTAGTAATACTGGAGGAATTTATAATGCGGGTCGAAAACCCTGGGTGGGCACCGTGTATCTGAATTGGCCTTTAGAGAAAACTGAGGAAAGATAAAGCTTAAAGTGTACTCTTAGACCAAACCTAATTAAAATAATTGAGACTTGGATATTTTCAGTCACAAGTCGAAGAATGTTCCTTGATGAAGATTGTAACTTACCACCGATCCATCTCCTTTCTGTTTGTTATAATAGTTCATATTAGGAAGTTCTTTTACAGATTTTTCAGTGCTTGATGTAATACCAGCTTCACATTTTTCACTTGCTTTTAAATCCAAGTTGAATGATCTCATCTTGGGAGAGATCAGTTCAAGATTATCTACTTGTAAGTTGTCTTTTATAAGTTGATCAACAGTGTCTTCTCCAAGTGGTATACAATTTTTCAAATCATCACAATCATCATCGGTTGGGTCTTCTGTTCCATCATTTTTCATCAGTTCGTTGTTTATGAACACTAGTTCTGATGACAAGTCATCTTCATGTAAAAACTGATTTCTAGGTGATTGTGCAATTGGTGATTCAACTGAATAGTTTTCTATATTCAATTTCTCCATATTTTCGTCGTCTTTTGATGAAATTGGTGTGTCAGCATCCTTCAGGCCTTTGATTTCGTTCATATAGGAATCTAATAACAGCTGGGACCTGTTACATTGTTGCTGGAACTTATAGGCATTGTGCGCATTATTGATACATTTAGTACATATCATTGTTGGAAAGGCTTCGTCTGATTCAATCTACAATGATGATAATGGTATCAAACTAGCAAAGTTTAATTAAATCTAGGTATTTCTCTATTTTTGTAGAATATAATATAAGAATTGGTTGGAATTATGACCAAACTTTTCTGGGATATAATTTCTAAAAAGAAAAATTAATATAGGATTTTGATGTTTCATATTGACAAGGCTGTTATATGATGAAGATCCATAGTAATTGTATAGACAGAAGACTTTCGGTCATGTTAGCAAGACATGTTGTGGTCTTAAATAAAGTTTGTGAAGATCGAATTGTCTCCTGTCTATACAAGTAATTTGATGTAATGAGATATCATTCTAACAGATTGTTTCCGCACAATAAATATTTTGGTATTATTAGTTGCGAAAAAGAAAATTATAGCTTTAATACTTGCTCTGAATACAAATACGGAAATGTATGTATGTATGTCCTTGGTAACACTTCGTTTCAAAGCGAAGGAATGTCTGATAAATGTATTAATAAAAGAAGAAAGGCAATATTTCAATATTTAAAGAAAAGAATTAGTATTTACCTTGATTGTTGATAAGTTTGCAAGTATTTCAAAAATGGTTGGCATTTTCTCTTCAGTATTTTCTTCGAACAATAATTCGCTGTAGATAGAAAACATATTGTCACATTCAAATAAACACACTCTACAAATTTTATTCACATTCAATCCTATTATGAGATTTTCCATTATTGATATGGACGTTTAATATTTATAAACATAATTAAAATATTTACATATATTTTTTTTTTGACATTTTCATTTCATTGTTCCAAGCTTCCAGGTACCTCCTTCTTTTGACATAATTATTAGTTCTATGCCAAGAATACGTTTGGGCTCTAGTGTTCGTGACTTTGAATCTGCCGCGAAACATTTGAATTGAAATTGAAAAGCAAGTCGAAGAATCTCACTTGTTTTTTTTTGACGCCATATTCAGAAGAAAATTGGTAATTATAAATTAACGTACACAATGAACTCAAAAGTGCTTTTCTTGCAAATTTTACTCCAGGTTAGTGAAAAATTAATTCATTTTTATCATTCGTGTATGTGTGCCGGTTGATCATCACATTTACTAGGTACAGTCCTGAGCTACAGTCGGAAGTCGAATCCGATTGCCTGAAACGATTTCAAATCCTACCACTACCGCACACTGACGACAAAAAATTTTCGATTTTATTTGAATGACGTTGTACAGTATACATACAGTTAGTATAGGAATTTATATTGTTATTATTTCCATCAACCGGCTGCCCCCTTACAAGCAACCATCAAAAGTCTTCGAGTGACTTGTGCGAGATAGGGAAGATGCAGCACTTACCTTTTAGGTCGGCTCTCGTTAAATTGCTAGTGAAAGTGAGAATTCGAAAACAATCACAAAAAATATCCGGCTAAATTCGAGCCCTTGAGTATTACCCCCGATAATCCCATTCATGTATAATAATTCCCATTTGTGAGTACCCCCCGATAATTTAACTTCGTGTATAAAATCGTCCATAATAAATGTCAGCTTTGGCAGTTTGATATCGGATAAATAAGAACTAAGATATAGGAACGTAACTGTTTGCAAGTGGATAAAATGTTATTTACCTTCACCACGCCAACAACTAATAATTGTCGTATGACTGATGTTGAAGCTTGGTTGAAGCGGTTGAAGCCGACGCTGTACCTATGGACGCGTTGCTATCAACAAATTTTTTTAAAAAGTGTTGAAATGAGCGATATAACGGTAGATTTGGTAATGAATTGTGTTCTGTGTACGGATGTCTAGCTGGCACAGCCATTTTCAGCACAATCTAAAAAAACAAGTGCAGTATTTTTTAACTAATTAATAACTATTTTCTAACAACACTTTCGATTTTCAAACGCAAGCCGTTCTGGAAAAAAACAGGTTGTGCTATCTTAACCCTTAAGCTGGCACAGCCGTCTCGTAACTTTTTTGCTGCTGAAAATTTTTCGATCATAAACGCTGGAATTTCTAACTTTTTCAGTAACATTCGAGCAGAGATATATACAAAGTGTTTCGATATTTTGCTTCCTATCGCGCAAAAATCCCATTATACTTGAAATAAATTACAAAAAAAAATCATTTTATATATATATATATACATACATATATATATATATATATATATATATATATATATCGAATTTGACACATGTCACGTGATTGAATTTTTTTTTTTCAATATGCCGCTGATATCTAATGTTGAATATCCAATAACCCAATAGGAATATTCGATATTGAGATCTGGAACAATAAAGTGTTTCTAGATGTTTCTGTGGAGTTTAAGAAATGTTGTTAGTGTTCGACGACCTTTGTAGATCTATTATTTATAATTTTTTTCATGGAATATAAGGTCCGTAGCAACACATATAATTTAAATTTTCTATTCCAGATGATATCTTTCCATTTCGAAAAGAATAAGAGAGAGGAGGGGAAAATGGTTTGTAGAATTAGTTGACGAAATGAATGAAGAACAAAACCAAATAACTGTTCCTGCCAAAACTAAGGGGCCTCAATGAAAATCAATGGGAGCAACACGTACCTAGTAGATAATATTCCAAATCTCGTGAGGTTTTCTTGTAGTTTTTCGTTTAATTTCTACCAGAAAAAGTGGCTCTGACATAGACCCCACAATTATTGAAAGTTGTTCCACGGAATAATATTGATGTTTCAACTCCTAGCACACATAATAGAAGGTCGGTTCAGTGTCCCGTGATTTTTTCCATAAATTCATTGATTATTTCAAAACTCGAATAATCGGCCAGTATCGATTTAAAGTGGGACCAGAATCATTGATGATTCAAACACTAAGTTTCTGTTACTCTAATGATTGAATGAGTCCATACATAAAAATGAGCAATTAGACCCAAATTTCTGATATTCACTTTTACGTGTCACTCCTCTCAAGCTAATATTTAGTTTCACTACTGAATATTTTCCAAATTTTGGGCATCAGGTACCTACACAGCTCTCTCCATTCCGAAAGAAATAGACATAAGGGTAAGTTGGTTAGAAGAATTTGTTTCAAATTTCGTCATATATTAATCACAGCGAAGTGGTCGAGGTGTTAGAGCGTTTGCTCCCACCCAGGTGGCCCGGGTTCGATCCCCACCGCCATCACGGAGCTAAAGTGGTTCGGAATCCACTTTTTAAGCTGTAGGTCCCGGGTCTCACTTGCTCGGACAAGCTCTGCTTTTGAAGGGTTTTTTACGAAAACCTGGGAGATTCGTAATAACAAATTTTAACAATTTTTTTTTTAACATTCCATTCATTTTGGTTTCATGTAACCACATTCTATTCCGCATGAGTTGGGAGGAAAAATTTATTTAGAAAATTTTGAATCAAAAAGGACAGAGAATGAAACAGAAGACCTATTCTAGACGAAATACATAAGCGAATTCCAAAGAAGCATATCCTCCGTGTAGCAAGTTCGGCTTCAATCATTATACCGTCTACATCGGGGATAAGGGGCTGCAGCACGTGTCCTTCGTTGGATACATTGGCCTTGTGCACTGGGGTCACAGTTTTAGTTCGAAAATATGAATAGGAAATTCATAAAATCTATTGTGGAATCATCTGCGACTGAAGGACAAACTTTAGTCGCTATTTTCCATCGTTGGATGCATTGGCCTTGTGCACTGGGGTCACAGTTGTTGTGCCATTGCACAGCCGTGCTGTCTACCATAGAGGCCGAAAATATAAGTGGGGCCCAATCAACGATGACGGTTCCTTTCGAAGCTGTACTATTCACAAGAAGGAGTTGCCTCAATATATGTTCGTTTAGGTAATCCGTTTCGAACTCATCAGTTTTTCTATTCTCTTATTTGTCTTTTTATGTTCAGTAGACTTCCTAGTGTTGCTTTGGTTTTTGCTTGAATGAATGAGTTATCTGGTGAATGTCAAAGGAGCAAATCCTTCGTGTAGCAAGTTCGGCTTCAATCGCTATACCGTTTATATCGGGGTTAGGGGCTGCAGCACGTGTCCTTCGTTGGATGCATTGGCCTTATGCACTGGGGTCACAGTTGTTGTGCCATTGCACAGCCGTGCTGTCTACCACAAAGGCCGAAAATATAAGTGGGGCCCAATCAACGATGACGGTTCCTTATTCGAAGCTGTACTATTCACAAGAAGGAGTTGCTTCAATACATATTCATTTAGTCACTTCGTTTCGAATTCTGTCAGTTTTTCTATTCCCTTCTTTGTCTTTTCATGTTCGGTAGTCTTATCCTAGTGTTGCTTTGGTTTTTGCTTCAATAAATGAAGTACCTGGTGAATGTCAGCAGGGCATATCTTTCGTATCGCAAGTTCGGCTTCAATCGCTATACCGTCTGCATCGGGGATAACGGCTGCAGCACGTGTCCTTCGTTGGATGCATTGGCCTTATGCACTGGGGTCACAGTTGTTGTGCCATTGCACAGCCGTGCTGTCTACCATAGAGGCCGAAAATATAAGTGGGGCCCAATCAACGATGACGGTTCCTTTCGAAGCAGTACTATTCACAAGAAGGAGTTGCCTCAATATATGTTCGTTTAGGTAATCCGTTTCGAACTCTATCAGTTTTTCTATTCTCTTATTTATCTTTTTATGTTCAGTAGACTTCCTAGTGTTGCTTTGGTTTTTGCTTGAATGAATGAGTTATCTGGTGAATGTCAAAGGAGCAAATCCTTCGTGTAGCAAGTTCCGCTTCAATCGCTATACCGTTTATATCGGGGTTAGGGGCTGCAGTACGTGTCCTTCGTTGGATGCATTGGCCTTATGCACTGGGGTCACAGTTGTTGTGCCATTGCACAGCCGTGCTGTCTACCATAGAGGCCGAAAATATAAGTGGGGCCCAATCAACGATGACGGTTCCTTATTCGAAGCTGTACTATTTACAAGAAGGAGTTGCTTCAATACATATTCATTTAGTCACTTCGTTTCGAATTCTGTCAGTTTTTCTATTCCCTTCTTTGTCTTTTCATGTTCGGTAGTCTTATCCTAGTGTTGCTTTGGTTTTTGCTTCAATAAATGAAGTACCTGGTGAATGTCAGCAGGGCATATCTTTCGTATCGCAAGTTCGGCTTCAATCGCTATACTGTCTACATATCGGGGATAAGGGCTGCAGCACGTGTCCTTCGTTGGATGCATTGGCCTTATGCACTGGGGTCACAGTTGTTGTGCCATTGCACAGCCGTGCTGTCTACCACAAAGGCCGAAAATATAAGTAGAAGTGTTCGAGATGAACTGAACTACCCACTGAATGTCAATGAGGCCTATCCTCCGGGTACCAAGTTCGGCTTCAATCGATATACCGTTCAAATTAGGTCTTTTTGTATTCATATAGTCCAAACCCAGTGTTGCTCTCATTTCTCGTACTCTTCATTAAATTCCATCTACAGACACAATTCAATATTCAGGACTCAGTCGTCACTTCTTCAATATACATTTTTTTTATGAGGGAACATTTTAACTGTTTGCATCTACCGTAGCCGAAACTTCGGTGAATTTTTTCAATTGGAGCTCCTGTCCCAATCTTTTGGAAAGCCAGTCCGTGCCACAGACCACTGTGGTCTGTGGTCCGTGCAGCACTCATTTATTCTACCTGAAAACCGGGCACCTCACCTGTTAGTGCCAACTCTTCTGCCGAATTTGCACCAAACTAACCGACAGCCATATAGTAACAAGTATATCAAATGCAAATCTGATCCTAACTCTGGAACTCTTCATCAATTAGGACTATCACAGCGAATTATCACCTAGTCGACTGCCTTTATGAGCTTCACGCAGTCATATCGTTCACTATGGTCCTGGGGTGGGAATCTGTAACTTTTTCGCATAGCGATAGCGAAGCGAAACATAAGCGAACTCTTTCCGGTACACCGGAAAAGTGATAGATCGTGTGTTTCGATTCAAGCCGCCCCGTAGCGACGATTTTGTTTAATATTTTTACTCTGTAATTTTTGTGTTGAATGTCTTACACTAAAAGAAAGTGAAGTGTAATTAATCCATAATACATCCTTTTTTTTTTAATCTGTGAGGTGTGTTTGTTTATCAGTTTGTGATACATTTTTGACCATATAAACCATATATCGACTCAGTATAATACAATGCGGGAGCGTTGCTTGAAAGGTTTTTTTGATTTATTATCAGCACATCTATGATGAAACGATAGTTATTCAGTTATCAAATAAGGGTATGGTCCGTAAACAAAAATACTTTACTCACGAGTTACATACAATATATTTCATTTCTACAACTGTCAGAAAGACAACCAATTCAGATTTTTTATTAACGTTCACATTCAAAATAACTAGTCCATTAGGAGGAACTCTTCATTTTCTAGGATTTTTCTTCAAAATTATCTAATAATAGTCTGCAAAGTTTAGAATACCGTGTTCTTCAAACCTGAAACTCAAAACATGCAAGTATGCAAGAGGTCATTTTCCCATGCACAGCCAGATGGTGAATAAAATTCATTGCTTGCATGATTGCAATTAGCACTTGCAATATAGCCTTCCTTGAGGAACATTGCACAAAAGTAGAAGTCAGATGTAATTCCGTAAGTGGAAGTAGTTGTTTTATGTCAGTGCTCTTATACTCTCTACTTCGTAGGAATGTGTGGATAGAAGGGCCGGCATTTCGACTTTGTTGAAATTATTCGTTTCATTTATTTTAACTTTCTGGTATAAGTTGTATATGTTTAATTAGACCTTTAGGTTGAATATGCCAAATTTCAGAATTCTGTTTAACGTTTTTTATTAAAATCATTAGCTTATGGCAATACTGGTCTTTAGTTGCGTTCTATTTGTTCCATTCCAGTATTGTTTTAGGAATCAATTGACGGGTTCATATGTCATATGCTAGCATTTTGTAGTTGAGCTTACAGCGTATTGTTTTCCAATTCGTCACTGAATAGAACGACATGTTCTCAATCAGCAACCAATCAGAAAACAATACGCCATAAGTGAGAACTATCATGTGTACCCGGCGTTAAGTCGGTTCATTATGTCATATATGTCAATTATTTATTCCAAACCTGTGTCCTGTACCGGAATGGAACAAATAAAACGCAACGTGTATTATGTTTTTCAGTTATGAAAAAATAACCTTCAAATTAAAGAATTGAATTAAACCATTAAACCAATAAAACAAAAAATACAAATGTTAAATGTATGACTAAACTAGGGAGCTGGGGACAAAAAATTTTGTTTTGTAGTTCAGTCAGATGTCGAGAATATCTAAACCTGTTCTTAATTTGAAGCAAGTGTGTATTTGAATATTTCATTTCTTAAATCAATATAATTACTGGAATCTAAATTTTAGTTTATATTGAAACAAGAAGTCAAGTCTCTGTACAGGAAAATTTTCAGAACTGTTAAAAAAATACCTGATGAGCACTATCGAAGAGAATTAAAAGACTGGGCTAGAAGAGATTTCCGAAGCAATGCCCACCATGAAGACGAAACGACTATTAGGATGTGTGTCAAGTATGGGGAGAGGTGTTTAAGAGAACTGGAAACAAGTTTAAGTTTGGCAAAATAATTTATTTTAATTACTTACAATATGTGTTAATGAATAATACAAAGTTTGAAAGTTCGAAACGATTCAAGTAGTAATGCCAATTCAATAATTTGAAGTAACCCAAATGATCCATGCATTTTCATTTTGCTGCTGACAACTTCTTGGCAGAATGTAATACCCATTTATGTAATACAACCGCAGAATACAAAATAACTTTTTTAATTCACAGTAAAACTCTGAAAGCGAAATATAAACAGTGACAAATCAACAGAGAAGTGAAAAACCAGGTAATGATCACAGTCATCGCTCTAGTCATACTTTTTCCATACTTTTTTTCGAAAAGCCAATAGCCAACAATCTCCATTATGTATTGCCCATCCATATACATGAAAGGAATAACGTTCAGAACTGCTAAGCCTGAAGAGAAAACCAAAATGTACTTAGTGAATTTCAGAACAGCATCTGCAACAGATGGAGTTGTGAAAAAGTACTTCGGAATGAAAGATGACACACCAATTGTTCTGTATATATCACCAGGAAGCCCTAAATATATGACATCTCGATGTTCACAACTCAATTTGAATAAATATGTTGAATTATCCAGAATTGGTTTGAAGCAGAATTGGTTTGTGGGACAGATGTGAGGGGATCGATCACAAAATTTTTTAGATTGTTCCACAATTTTTCTAGCTGGCAGGCAAGCATGCATGGGGAGTTCCAAAATTCCATTACCTTTGTCTAAGTGTTCGAAACAAACATTATCAGGTTGGTTTTCTTCACAACATTCTAAATTGCCATTCTCCAAGTGTCTCAATGATGTGCTTTCATCTAAGTTACGAATTAAATCGGCTTCAATACAAAATGCTATTTTGTGTTTTTGTGTCTCTGCCATGCATTTATACCAACTATTTTCATCAAAAACCTTGCACTCATTCACGCTGACAATTACATCTCCCACATTCAAACCTTTCAAGCCTAGAAGTGGAGAGTTTTTGGCAATTTCAGAAATGACTATGCCTGTATTAACACTAAACAACATTGAAAATAAAAATGGTATGGACAAATACATCAAATAAGCTAAAAAGGACAAAATTACATTGTGCCAGACACCTGCACAAAAAATCTTCAGAGATTTAAGACTCGATGAGGTCAGTTTCTCATTTGATATATTTACAAATGCTACAGGTAGTACAAAAAATATATTGGCTCCGACTTCAATCAAGTTGACGTCCTCTTGAACGGCAGCTAAGGCATGTCCAAGTTCATGAACAATACTACAAACTATAAGAGACAGACAGTAATAGCCTAGCTCTGACGCAGGCAAATTTACGCCTGGAATAATTGGCTGAATAAAAATTGCATCAGTTTTATTGCCATGTGTTGAATTTTGAAATATAGAATACATTAAAAGGAGCACTGAAACTGGCAATAGTACTAGACTTGCATATACACCTACTGTAAACCACATATTCCAAAATCGTGGTCTATTAGCACCCCATTTGATAAGTGTGCGATTGAAAGCTTTAGTTTTCCATCTGATCCAGAAAAAACTGATGTGAAAACCGGTTCCTTCCAGGAATTTTATATATGGATAATGGGCACAAGTCTAAAATTTAATAAATCTGTAATAACAAGTGAGAATGCTGTACCCATATTATTACCTTGAAAAAATTGTCAAAAAACAATAAAACGCCATATAAAACTGCTATAATATACAATACTATAATGCAATCCATTTTTCATATTTATTATTTAAAAGTTTCCTATGATCTAGGTTATGTGTATTAATTCAATGATTCAATTTTTTTTATAACAAAAAAGGTCTTTTCGTCGTCTATAAGGGTCTAGAGGTGTAGGATCTAGTGTAATTTGCACCACATTCTGAATCGAATGTTGTTCCAGAGCAGTAACACAGATAATGTGTTAACATGTACAAAGTTATGTTGACTTCAAGACAAGGATGGAGAAGGAATCTCTATAGTCTTTTATTACTCTGAGGGCTAGACAGACCTGACAGACTGACAGACGTACATCGTACGCATCGTACGTCGTACGTACAAACAAAGAGTAGCCGGAGTAGCCTTAATTTTTAATTTGTTTATGGAGTAGCCTTAATTTTTAATTTGTTTATGGAGTAGCCTATGTGCTATAACTTATATTTAGTACAGACGACACTTGACAGTTGACAGGACTACAGCAAATATTGAAGCAAATGCATGTGCAAATGGCTTAAATTGTATTAATATCCATTAATTTGTTTGTAAGCATTGAGCCGCTGTCTATTTATTTATAATTATAACTGAAAAAATGGAAGTTGATACAAACAATACAGAATTAGGGGACAAAAAGTCTTATGCTGGAATTCCTGAAGCAGAATTTGTGGTAAGTTCTGTTCTAAAAATACCGTGTGAATTTATTAACCTTTGTGGCCATATGATTTTTCTTTTTATAGGAAGATGTCGATGTCTACATGAAAAGAACAGACAATAATGGAAACGTGGATGATGTTTTAAAAAAATTAGATAGTCAACATGCAAAATACAAATTCATGGAATATAATTTGCTGTCCAAGAAAAAACGTCTACAAACTCAAGTTCCTGAACTAAAACGTTCCTTAACTATGATTGAAAAACTCGAAGAAGAAAAGGAAGAATTTGAAACACAATTTTTACTTAGTGAGCAGGTTTTTGCGAAAGCCAAAGTCCCTGCCACGGAAACTGTATATTTGTGGTTAGGTGCTAATGTAATGTTAGAATACAGTTTAGAAGATGCAAAGAAGCTCTTGACACAAAATATTACAGCAGCAACAAGAAATTTGAGCTATGTTGAACATGACTTAGACTTCTTAAGGTAACATTTTGGGGATTTGTATCAGTGTGTCGAATTCCAAATTTTTTATTTTTAGGGATCAGTTCACTACGACCGAAGTGAATATGGCAAGAGTATTCAACTGGGACGTTAAAAGACGGCAAGCACTGAAAGCAGCAGCGAAATGAGTCTACTTTTAGTAAAGGAAATCTTGTCAGCTAATTATCCAATGCTTCTGATTCACCAAGAAAAACGGAATTAATTCAATTTTCACCAAAACAATGTTTTTACATACTGATTGTAATGTGAATTGAAAATACAACTACTAATTTTATTTGATTCCAAGTTGTTTTTAAATATTCCAGAAACAACTTTGTATTCAACAAGTGTTTCATACTAATAAAGTATAACCAGACAATACAGTGAATTATTAATATTACAAATTGCAAAATTTGTACAAATAACAAATAAATGAAGAAATACAACTGTAAAAATAAATGAGTGAAACTAGAAAAATTGGTTGTTTCATCAGAATATCACAAATTCTGTTCAAAATGGTGGCTACCCTGAGCAAACAATCTTCCACACTGTTCCGACATTGTACTATTCTTTGTAGAATGATCTGAATCTTATGATGTAAAAATATACAGGGTGTCCCATTTAAAAATCACAACTTGATGTTGCCGTTGAAAACAGAAGTAATTCCATAGGACCCTGTACCGCATTAATGATGGGAAATTTGCTTCTGGTGGATTATTTGCTCAAATTTTCCATATACCGGGTGTCATATATTCTCTAGACAAGCTATAGTTTCTAGAGTTTAAAGGGAATGAGATATAAACTTGGCAGAGACATTCGATTCAAGAAATGGAAACATTTTTAATATTCCATACTCCCTATTACTTCCGGTTTCACTAGAAACGACCCAAACTTGGGAATTTCATAGGGAACACCCTATATATTTTTACTTTTTGGACCCTAGGGACGATTCTGAATACGATCACGTAGTTTTGAGCAAAAAAATTCACACATTCGATTGATTTTCGCATCTAGAGTGGCTGGACGAACTTCAATTAATTGAGTAAAAAATATTATACACCCTTTTTTCCGGCTAGTTAAGTACCTATGACTGCTTGAAATTTCCAATACCTACTATTCCCACCATTACTTAAAAAAGTCAGTTTTTTCAAATGGCATTTTTTAGACTAGCATTCTTTAGATTTTAATTTTCACGACGAATCCATTGATGGTTTCAAATAAAAAATTGGATGGATGAAATCAACAGAAGTTCATAATGCATTCAAACGAAGAAGAAACACTCATATAATTACGAAGGCGTAGAAGGGCCAACAACAAAATATTTTTCGAAACATTTGGAATTGCCACTTTTGAATTGACAATCGTCACTTTGAACTGACAATTGCCACTTTGAACTGACAATTTTGTCACTTTGAACTGGCAATTGTCACTTCGAACTGACAATTGTCACTTTGAACTGGCAATTGTCACTTTGAACTGGCATAATTGTGTCACTTCGAACTGACAATTGTCACTTTGAACTGACAATTGTTAATTGCAAAAAAAAAAACAATATTTATGCATGCAGTTGGCAATAAATATCTTTTTTGAGTAACAATTGCCAGTTCAAAGTGACAATTGTCAGTTCGAAGTGACAATTGCCAGTTCAAAGTGGTAATTGCCAGTTCAAAGTGGCATTTGCCAGTTCAAAGTGGCAATTGCCAGTTCAAAGTGGCAGTTGCCAGTTCGAGGTGAAAATTGCCAGTTCAAAGTGACAATTGTCATATAATACCCCGCCAACTTGTTTATATTTTCTGAAACATTTCATTGTTCGGGAATCTTTTGACTCGCCGTAAAACAATATCGATGAAGAAATAAAATCATTGTGGTATAGATGAAGTATTATTCTGAAGTAGGTATCCATATCATACAGTTGCATTTCATACTTGAACGACCTATATGCTTATTCAGAATGTTCATATTGCTTACTCGTGATTAATTTGTAACTCGCAGTAGGATTCTTTACCTTTTTTACTGTTTGAAAACCGCAATTTTTAACACTTGTGATTGAAACACGTGTTGAGGTGTTAAAAATGATTGGTGTTTGGGATAAAACTCTAATAAACCTCATCCCATATGTTTTCAATATTTAATAACCATGAAACTTTTATTATTGATGAGGTGACGGAAACCATAACTGTTTAGTTACTACAATATAATGATTGTACCTAGAACTATATAATAATATTAAACGTGCAGAACGCAGAACACAACAAACAAACCAGTAGAAACGCTAGATTAGCTAGATGCTGATTATCTGAAAGCTGAATCGAGAATGTTGGAGTCGGATCCATTCGTTGCGACTCGGGACAGTCGAAACTCCCATGAAACAGAAAAATGTTAATATTCGAAATTCACTTTGTTCACATATTTTTTTATTTTATGAATTTCGTTCATTGAAACATATCGGTAAAAATCAATCTTATATAATAAATACTCCATATACATATAAATATTTTCCGACTTATTTTGGAAAAATAAAGAATGTCTGACCTCTAATGGACGTACCAGAGACGTACATGTTTGGACGTCCAGAAGATGTCCGATTCTGGACGTCCTGAAAACGTCATTTCAATAGCTCGGGACATTCGGACCAGAAATGGACATAAACCGGACGTCCCGAAGACGTCCTGTGCTATCTGGGCAATGTTTTAGCACTGGTAGAAAACAATACACTGAAGTTTTATCCCAACACCGCTTTTTTTTTTGATTGTCGTGGCCGTTACTTGATGGAAATCCGTAGTTATGACACTAAGGTAAAAAACGATTAAAATTTCCACAAAATTTATTGTCTTTGCGACATGTATCTTTTTTAAGCGAATGTAGTACATTAAACTATTCCTCATTGAAATTACTAAAAACGAATATTTGTAACCCTCTAGTGTGAATACAATACAAGAAATAGAAGCTAAGCTACCCAAAACACCAAAACTACGTCACTTCACTCGACGAGCTTAGTAGGTAGTAGTAAAAGTAAACTTATAGGTCTTGAGGATGCTAACTTTGTTGGTGAAACGCGCGTCGAGTAAAAGTGGTGTATTTTGGAGTTTGGGTAGCTTGAATTACATCTAAATTGCTTTTAAAAAAAGTGTTGAAACTACTGGTATTCTAGTAATTTCGTTATTTGACTCCATTTTTGCTATCCACAGTGTTCATTTGGAATCGTAAATCTTTGTAGATTTCCGAGGAAAACATGCAATTTTAATAAAAATAAAACAACACATAACTTTTCATATTTTATTGGGTGTGTGTATATTCACTGGAAAACTAAAAAAAAAAAATGAATACTGTGTCTCAATCAATCAGAAAGTGTTCTAATAACTAAACGTATTGGCTGAAATCTTAATTGAAATAACTGTACAAACATTTTATAGTCACTAAACATTCAGTATTGCACATTTTAAATCCAACCGGGAAAAGTCGTTTTGTAAACCTACCTACAAAAATATTTCATGTTTTGCAGCAGATAATGCCAGTAATACATGTTACTGAAGTCCATGATCCTTTTCGACATACATTCTCGATATATTTATTTTGGAATATAGTTGAACTAATACCCTGAAGAAATGGATTAATTCGATGCTAAAACAAAAACAAGAGTTTTCAACAAGCTAGAATTGGTTTATAGTGTTTGTTTATTATTTATTTGTATAAAGACAAATTATCATTATTATTATCATCATAACGGAAAGCATTGCCACTGCCAAATATCCACTATCAATTCCATTCATCGAATAAATAAATAATAACCTCCAAAATAAGGAACATAAACTGCTAGAATAATACAACTAAAATATATATAAACTTAAACAATTATACATACTCTTGGCAAGAAAAGTTGTATATTAATATAGTTACCAAACATCTTTCATCGAATTTCAACATTTATTTCATTTCACAGAATTGCTTGCTCTAAACAAATTAAAACAAAAATCAAAAACACTGCGCAACTCAAGTTAATGAAAATAAATGATGGGATCTACAGCAGTGTTGACAGCTACTCCATCTCAGGAGGCGCCTGTTCCTCTTCCGGATCACCTTCTGGAAATGGTGCATTTTCCTCTTCTTTTATTTCCCCTTCTACAGATACGGTTACTTCAGCAGCAAGTTTTAGCTGTTCCAGCTGTTCTTCAAGGCTTTTGACCTGGTTGTTTGCATCTTCAAGTTTTGAAAGTAACTGTTTTTGTGTATCTAAACCTGCTTGAACAGAAAGTTTATCTATGATATATCTACACAAATGTTAAGAAAAAACATCTTTAAAGTTATCTTATAACATCTAGACACATTATATAATAGCAAAAAAAAAAGATTTAGGTGAAACTTTTTGCTTCCTACAAAAAAGATCAGTACCTTTTTGTATGTGCATATGGAAAGTTTAGTATAGAAACCTAATCAGCATTTTACAAGAATGATAACATTGAAAAGGATACTGTAAGGCGTCCTCTGGCTTATCTACTTCTTCATAAAGGTTCACTAGAACCTTTGTTAAGGCATCCATTATACCATTTTTCTCTAAATACTTTCGAAATTCTTCCCTCTTCCCTTCGGACGGCTTCAAAAAATGTATTGTTGTAAAACGTTGAAGCTGAACATCGAAAAGCTTACCTTAAATGTTGTAGTCATATCTCAATTTTTTTTAGGATAGTTGAAGGAATGTTTTGAAAGTTTCACAGCAGTTGAATAATTTGACAGATTGTACAATTTCAATTCAAAAAATATCAAATCACAGTAGACGCAGCTAGTAAATGGTTATTACCCAAGAAGAGTATCTTCTTGGTTATTACCAATATTATCGCTGATTTATTTTATTTTAATAAAAAATTAATTGCTTTATTGAAAATACCCAAATCCGACTACCACTACAATACTACTCAGTCAATTAGTGATTTTACCGATTTTAGTGATTTTCGTCTTTCGATTGAGTTTTAAAAAGGTAAAATTAGACTAATTAGAGTAATTACATGAACTTCTTTCTCTTTTTATCTCATACAGAATAACAGAATACAACATTGGAAAAAGATAGAAGATCCAGTTTGAAAATAAAATAATAAATTCTCTTCTGTCCAAGGACATTGGTCCAAGTGTCAGTTGCCAGCTGATGGCAAGGATATTGACCTCAGAGAAGACATAGAGATGCCCTGCCTATAACTACACCAATACCTATTTTGAAGGGAACATGAAATGAACTATCCTTTTCTATACAATTTGTGGTCGAGAGGGGTGACGGGTGGTGAAATGTTATCGACAGTTTGTTTACATTTCGAGTAGGAAGGGCCATAATACAAACGAAGATTGACAACTTCATCCGGATGGAATGAGCGGGCATACACGAAACTACCCGAATGAATACGGACTTACCATGTATAAGGCCCTCGCTTGTGGAGACACTCAATGCATCATAATGTACAGAAAAGAAATCGTACAACGAAGAAATATACTCCATCATATCGATAACCGATAGAAATCGCAATTTATCATATAGTACAAGATAAAAATGTACAGCGGCATAAACTTAATGCAACATAACTTTGTTTGTTTACAAGCGAGAGCCTTTACATACATGATAAGTTCGTATTCAATCGGATAGTTTCGTGTATGTCCGCTCATTTCATTCGGATCAAGTTGTTATGGCCCTTCTTACTCCAAATGTAAACAAAGTGTCCATAACATTTCCCCACCCGTCACCCCTCTCGCCAACAAATTGTATAGAAAAGAATAGTTCATGTTCACTTCAAAACAGCTATTTGTTTAGGAATGGGAAGGGCATCTCTATGTCTTTTATTACTCTGAGATATTGACCATACTCACCGTCGCCATATTCTCATGCGACAATACCAACCATGCCTGATTACCAACGGTTAAAAATATAATGTATCTGTAACAAACCCGCGAAAATAAAAAGAGTATTTTATTTGGTGCATATTTCATATGCGTATTTTGGGAGTTTCAGAAAAATGTTACTGAAGAAAAAATCTAGGATACAGGGATAGATATTACTATCGGTATCAGAGCTTTCATCTGACTTTCAATAATGATTGGCATGAAATTGGCATTATAACTGAAAGATTTTGAACTTTATATATTTTCCTTATACATGCGGTAACTAAAATGGTGCGATTTTTGACAATGCCTTCTGTATTTCAAAATATCATTTTCTTGAGATGTTTTTGGAAATAACGAAACATTTTTGTCCACAGGCCCTTAGTTTTCATCTAAAAATGAAATCAATTTAATACCAAAATCATCCCCACTCTACTGAACATTTTTGGAGAAATGTACTGCTTAAATAAATATCATTTTAAATTTTCACTGACGTATGGGATTAGTAAATTTGGTTATTTTAGTTGAGAACTCTGGGTGAGTTGGTATTATGGCATGACAATATGGCGACGGTGAATATGGTCAATTAAGGCCTAGGACTATATAAACAAGAGAGAATTGAGACAAGGGGGACCACTTTAGCTTTATACGTTTGCATCAAAGTACAGTGTAGTGTAATTTACACCACATTTTGAATCGCATGTAGCTGAGTGCAGTTCAAACAAAGGAATATGTCCTCAGAGTAATGAAAGACTAGATATGCCTTTTCCATCCTTGTCCTGAAGGCAACATAACTTAATTTGTTTGTTTATATGTGAGGGCCTTATAAATGTTAAAAGTCTGTATTCAATCGGGTAGTTTCGTGTATGTCTGCTCATTTCATTCGGATCAAGTTGGAGTTCTTAGTTTGTGTTATGGTCCTTTCTTACTTCAACAAACTGTCCATAACATTTCACCACCCGTCATCTCCCTCGCCCACAAATTGTATAAAGGAGATATCTCATGTACACTTCAAAACAGCTATTTGTTCAGGTATAGGTAGGGGCGGTAGGGCATCTCTATGTCTTTATTACTCTGAGAATGTGTCAAATGCAAACGAATGCCAAAATCGAGTGTATATTTCACGTGTAGGAAACGGAAAGTGCTACACGTCGATGCAAACGAATAAACTGTTTATTACTTCACCTTCTATGGTCATTTAGAAATCGTTGGCTCTGTGCCACAAAATATAAAATGACTTTTGTATTCTGTGATCTGTTTTAGGCATCTTATGTGCCGGGGAAGTAGTTGTTTTCTGTTAGATATTACAAATAAGTCACATTTTTCAATTTTCATGGAGAATGTTCCCCTTTTCTATATTTGACATTTGTATTATTTTGTTTATTGGTTTCGTGCACAATCGACAGACCCTGGAGTGCCCTGGCCTGGAGGTAAAACAAACTCAATCATAGAAAGAGAAGAAGAAATAACCTCACTTTTTCATTTTGTTTCGTTTGGTGTACTCTATTCTTAAATAATTTGTGAAAATTTGTGCTTTTTTTTACATAAAAAGTGATTGCGTTTCTACTAAGAGACTCTAAAGAACATTTCAGTATAAATAAAGTGAGAAAGTGGGGTTAGGTGGGTTGTCAGATATCCTAGGTTAGGTTGTTTTACCTCCAGGGTCTGTCACTTGCAGTGTTGCCGATCTGCCGGTAATTACCCGATTTTCGGGTATTTTGCTGCTCTGCGGGTAAAAGCGGGTATTTCTTTCCTTCTTCATCTCATCTGAATTATTCACTGTTTTAATGTTAAAAGTCACCGTTAGAGCTATCTTAATTCTTATTTTATAGTCTGTGACTCTGTGGACTGAATTGACAATTGACATTCATTATTACATCTGTCGAAATTTGTTTTGTGTTGGTTCATTGCATCGTTGGTTGTCAAATGTCGAATCAATATCTGTTGACATTTGCAATTATTTATATTTTGTATTATTATTATTATTATTATTATACACTGAAGATCCAATCCAATTTGCAACTCTGGGGTTATTGTCACTATGGAATGGAATACCATTGATAACATGATAACCGCAATTACACCAATTAGTTTTTCCTGAATATATAATAGCCAACAAAATGCAGGTGATCCCGGTTTTCCAACCTACCCGTCAGAGGCGTATGTAGACTAAAATGGGATTTACAACCAAACTTTTTGCGTTTTGCTTTTTACGTTTCGTATTCTGATTGGTAAAGCAGAATCTGAAATTAAACTGACGCAATAATACAATTCACAACAAAAACGTAAAAAATTTTTGATTTGCTTCTCAACAAGAAACATGAACATAACATAACATTGGTTTGGCAGAGCAAAATAAAGAAATCATCACAAAAATAATAATTTAAATAATGAACATATACATGAAATTTGGAAGAGACGTAAATTGCTCCTTCTTTTGCACTTAAAGGGAAAAATGAATCGTACGAAAAGAGATTGAGTAAGACCATCATTCAGATGTAAAAGTAGAAAATGAAACAGAATATACTATTCCTTGGAATCACAAAAAAATTAACACAACTTTTATCGAATGTCAACAATATTTTTATGATGATCCGCTCTCACATTGAAAAACATTCCCACAGAGAATCCATAAGCCCTACTGAAAGATTTTCACTGAGATGTAAACACAACGCATTTTGCAATGCAAAAAGCTGAGAATATTCAGCTTTTTGCGTTCGTTTTATTCCAGATTCTGCTTCCACCAATCAGAATATGAAACGTAAAAAGCAAAACGCAAAAAGTTTTGTTGTGAATCCGACTTAATATAGAGGAGAAACACTTCAAAATTGTACGCGGGTAAAATACGGGCATTTTGAATTTACGTGCGGGTAAAATCGGGTATTTTACTTCAAAATTTCGGGTACTTTGTTGATTTGTCATTGGCAACACTGGTCACTTGACTCACTTGTGCACGAAACCAATTGGGAAATTAAGAAAAAAATATGGATATTTTAAAGGCTGAAATTGCAAAGAAGAGAAAATTATTGGAGGAAAAAGGCCTTGTGGTAAGCAGACATATTATGAAATTATATGCATAGATATTCACTTTAAATCCTTTTTATTTAAGAACAATGAAAAAAAATATTTCAAACGAGGTGAACTCATTGAGAAGGAACAGGAAGAATATCGGAAAAAATATCATAAACAAAGTGAAGTTAATGTGAACTCAACGAAAGTGGTAGAAGGTACTTCCAATTTAAAAAGCTGGCCATAAGTCAAGTTTCCAAAATTTATCTTAGAAAAGATGTTTAAGAGGACTTTTGAGTCAGTATTTTGTTGGAACTTGGGATATGTTCTGTTTATCGCCGAAAGTCACCAGAGAGACCATTTTGGTTAAACAGAGACTCTTTTAACAAGGGTTTCCAAGAATATGTCATTTACAGGACCAAAAAACCAAGCAAAAAACCAACCTAAATGACCAAAATAGATTAACGGAATGCAACCTTAATTCAACCCTCAACGTTTATTTAAATTAATTCTAATACATCAAATTTACACCTGAAATATTTACCCTTAATATGCTGATATTTTGGTTGAGTGAAACAGTTTTTTAATGTACTGAACTAAAATTATTCCAGGTGCAGAAATTGAATCCAGCTTACAGCATAGTATTCTATCTAGACATGAAGTTATATCTAGACTGAGAGACAGAAGTGAACCGATTCTGTTATTTGGTGAAACTGAACTAGACGCATTCAAACGATTAAGAAAGTGTGAATTATTAGAGCCTGAAGTTAACAAAGTGAGTCCATTTGAACCTAGACTAGTATTATATTCATCAAAGTAGTTCATGTAAGATTATTTTTCTTGTTCCACCGTTTAAATAATTTGGTTTGAAGTGAACAACTACTCTTGGCATAGTAAATGAATTTCGCTTTGAACTGTCATAATTTGAGTTCATTTCATAATAATATAATTGTTTGCGTTTTTTTAACTTATATTGTCACATTTAATTTTAAGGGATTTCGAAATGATTTTCAAGAAGCTATGGAACAAGTTGACCAGGCATACATCGATGAACTGTTGAAGGATCCTGATGATAATAGAAACGGACAGAAATCTGAAGGCAGTAATCAGGAATCTGTCATATCCCATGAAGAAATCAGAGAAATGGCCAAATCAATGGGAAGAGGTAACAGGGAACATGACATGACTGTTATCGTACATTTTATTCAGGTAAGGGTTACTGAAATACCTTTTTTGGAAACAAATTACTCTCATTCATTTTGAGATAGATATATTCAGAGCCACGGCAAATAATAATACCCGTCCTCTGCCCGGAGAGGCTATGCCTTTGGGTACACTACGATAGTTTATGAGGGAGTATTATTATTATTATAATATTATTTGTTTCCTTTGAAGGTGTAGAATTTGTTGATATTAAACATAAGCATTGAATGAACTATTTATCAAATGAAATTATTAGTTATTTCAAAATGTACACACAGTCAACAAGTACAGGTGGGAAAAGAAATAATAATTTCTCAAATTAAAACCACTCAACACAAGATGAAGCCTGTGAATTCAAAGGACCTATCACCAAATAATATATTTTTTTTTTTTTTTGAATGAATAGATTGATGGTCATTCAAAAAAGTTATGAGCTCTCGACGATTCAACTGAAATGTAACTGAGGAACTGTTCTGATAAAGGTTATATTAGTTGAATCTTCGAGAGCTCATAACATTTTTCAACGACCATCAACCTTTGAATCAACGGACTTCTCTGATTCAGAGGCATTTGATCCTTTCATTCCCAAATTTTGAAACGATTTCACCTCAGACAATTTATCAATGTATTTGGTGCGGGGTGCTATACTAACTATATGTACTATTAAAACTGGATGTGTTATCATTTTCAGTTGATTCTGAAGAAATGGAATGAGCAGTTGCAGAGAAGAACCAAAGAAGAGAAAGCCGGCACCAAAGGTAAACTGATGGGTGCAACATGTACTCAAACGCAAGAATATTTGAAACCACTTTTGAGGAAACTCAAAACGTTTACTCTTCCAGAGGATATATCAGACAGTCTAACAGAAATAGTTGTACATTTGCTCAACAGGAATTATCTAAAGGTAAGTGTTTGACTCAAAATGTAAAATATCCCAAAATATAGTTAAATGAGATTTAACAGTTGTTTAAAACTATCGATAAAATTAAACTAAATATATTGTCAGAAGAATATATGGTATGACCGACGTCATATCACATCATTGACTTTATTTACGCAGGGGCACCAAGAAAGTGTCAAGAGTGCTCAAATTGCCACAAATACATAAATACTTGTAGATATACAGAAACTCCAAATCAGAATCACATTTTTTCAGATAATAAGAAATACTCGAAAAAAACATTGTGCCAAATAACGTCATGCCCAGTGAAAAGCATATGCCACAAATACATAAGTACTTAGATGTACAGAAACTCCAAATCAGAATCACATTTTTTCAGATAAGAAGAAATACTCGAAAAAAAACACTGTGCCAAATAACGTCATGCCCAGTGAAAAGCATAGTTTGTTTGACAGTGATGTTATGTACGGTATGTGAAAATAAAATGAATAACGGTACATTTTGAAAATAAAAAACATGTATTCAAGAGGAACTCAAACTATTGAAACAGTACAAAATGTTTGATTAAAATGATAAAAAAATAACACTACTTATTCATGCCAATCTTAACCTGGTAAACTCTTATACTTATTTCGTGAAATTAGAGGAATAGGCCCCCACAACCCCAATGGTGTGGTGGTTTAAAGGCAAGATGGTGATTGGTAGGGCCAATAACGAGGATTTGTCTAACAATGAAAAGGTAATTGAAATTGTTAAAAAAAATTGTTAAAATTGTTTTTCCCGTTAATCAGCTATTGTCCAGCCCTCAAAAGTCGAAACTTGAGCGAGCCAAGGATTAACGAGGTCTTACCTTTTAACGTGCGATTCCTGGTACTTTCTCGGGTCATCAGATAAAAATCTGTAGTCTGTAAGATTTAAACCTACACGACCAGCAGCATCAATGGCTTTGATTTGAACTCAAAAGACCTGGCACTTTCAGTGGAATAATAATAATATTTATTTGTCATAGAATTCTTTTGTGCATCGCCATGGCCATGGTTTTTTATTAAAACTAGCTACAATACACAGAATAACCTACATTACACATCTAAAGAAATTATTTTTTACTTTTAGCGCATTTGAATAAATTTACTTAATTTTTTTTATTTTGTGCTTTATAGTTAGTATGCATTGACCAGTTATTACAAGGCTTGTTTCCTGTGAGTTTTGAGCTATCTAGCTCTTCAATGAGGAGGCCGTCTAATTATTTACTCGTCCGCCATCTTCAATCTGTGAACTTCAACAGAAAACATTCAACCCCAAATAGTCACACATACTAATTTTTAAGAGAATCAGACCATAATTACAAAACTCGTCCGCCATACCAAATTTAAGTTGATTCGAACTATAATCACAAGAATTGTCCGATATAATTCAACGGTCGTAGAGGGAAGTGGTTGTTTCCTGTTGGAGATTTGGCTTTGTATTGAAGTTGACACAATTGTTGGAATGCTTTTCTTGGACCTAGAGATGGCGCTGGAAATATACTTCAATATTCATCTTAAGAATTCCCAACAAATGCTGAAATGTTTTTTTATTTAATTGGGAAGTAGCCTTCTCTGATAATTGGCAAGTTCGGTTGGCTCTTTTTTGCTTAACGGAATGATGAGTTGGTAACAACTCTTAACTTTGGAAAATATCAACAAGTGGTGTTCCTCTAACCAGTTGAAGATAAACACACAAAATACCAAATTTATGATAATCAGCACCGAAAAGAATTACAGATTGTTTTGCGAGGTATTACTGTAAACTGTAAGTGACGAGTCAATTGAAATGGTATAGAAATTTAAATATTTAGCAGTAATTATAGATAGACAGCTCAAATTTAAAGTACATGCAAACAATTTAATCAAAATTATTTCATATAAAATCAACTACTTATATAAATGTTCCACTTTTCTGACAACATGGGCCAAAACTATTCTGTTCAACATCCTAATATTACCCCATTTTACCTACTGTTCCACTATACTTTACCTACTCTATCAAAATGAAATGTCCAGATTTAGGAAACTTCAAAATCGAGCTATGAGAGTCTTACTCACATGCTCAAAGAGAACATCCATTGGGCATATGATAAAGGAGCAGTGGTTGTCAATAGATGACTTCTTTAAGTATAATACACTAGTATTCATATTCAAGATCAAAAAATTAGGTACTGCTCCAAGTTATTTAAGAAATATCGTTAATTATAATTCTGATCTGTATAATCAAATCCTCAGATTCCTTGAAAAAGTTCAAACAGAATTTAAACATTTTTATTCAGTCTCCTAATGCTGGAGCTTGAAAAAAAAATGTTTTTTTCGTAATTTTATTTCAATATTTCAATATTCTGCACAGGTATACTTATATTATATTTTGTTTGTAAATGGGTATCTTCATGAACTTAGGTCTCTTTTAAGTTTTAGAAAGTTATATTTATATCTATCATCAGAATAATTTATCCACAAAATATGATTGAATTGATCTAATCTAATCTCTTTGAGTAGATGAATAGAGCTAAACCCATTCTGTCAAATACCTAGTCGAAATTGGACAAAAGTGTTTTTTCTATTTAATCCATTGAAGTGATCATGAATTTCCACAAAATAAACAAGTCATCAATTAGATAAACTAATCTAATCTCTGTGTTATTTTATTTTCAGGCTAGCGATGCTTATCTCCAGATGGCAATTGGCAATGCTCCTTGGCCTATTGGTGTTACTATGGTTGGTATCCATGCCCGAACAGGTAGAGAAAAAATTTTCTCGAAAAACGTAGCCCATGTAATGAACGACGAGACGCAACGCAAATATATTCAAGCCCTCAAGCGATTGATGACTAAATGTCAAGAATACTTTCCCACAGATCCATCCAGGTGTGTTGAATACCAGGCATTTGGAAAGCCAGAAGAAGAAAGGAAGGAATAGCAGAATGCTAGATTGGTATTGTATATTAGTAAAAGATTGGGCTCCGAAAAGATTTTCAATTAACCTTGTCTTATTTTAGGCTAGGTTGAATTGATGGAATCGTACTTGAAATAATTCAATTTGTTGAATATATGGATTATATAAATATTTGAACAGTCCCTTATTTTCATCAATAATTTACGGCTTGAGTTACATTCTGAACATTTGTTAGCGGATGATCTGAAGAAGTACTGTTGACAGCAGGAGTTGCGACTTTAGAAAACTATGAAGGCGTAGAAGTGCCACATGGGTTCTATTTTTAATATTTGGTAACTTAAAGTTTTATAATTGGCTACTGGACTGATACTGAATATTGTAACTGTAATTGATTTTAGCATCCCATTATAAGTATTGTCGAAATGCCAATTTGCATTTATTGTTGAAAATTATTAAAATTGTTTATTCCGTTAACCAGCTGTCGTTCCCTTACGAACGGCAGCCCTCAAAAGTCGAAACTTGTGCGAGCCAAGGATTAACGAGGTCTTACCTTTTAACGTGCGAATCCTAGCACTTTCTCGGGCCATCAGATAAAAATCTGAAGTCGCTGAGGATTCGAACCTAGCCGACCAGCAGTCAATGGTTTTGAACGCTTCAGTCTCAACCACTGAGCTACTTGACCCCAAAACACTCAAGTTAATATCAATATCAAAGCCATCGTCATATAGACGCTATGCTCCAATAATTACAAAAACAAATACAAAATAAAGGTTATGTTTACTTCTTTCTTTCGGAGGGCTGGTATATTGCGATGATGTCATGTTTACATTGCTTAATATCCACTATGAAAGTTAGATCGGTGGATGTCAAAGATGGAGTGGACCACATTGATTTTTGTCTATACATATTATATATTCATGTAAACCTATATTCTAGAATTTCTGCATTTTTACATTCTAAAACTCTGGGTTTTGCAGACCCATTTTGAAATATGGCAACTGCGCTAAATTCTGTACCTTCTCGTGGTATCGTGACGTCACTTGCTATTTGGGGCAAATAGGCTGTTTCAAACTGGCTGTGATATAAATTCGTAATTTTGATTTTAAAATGGATTAATAAATATTTTTAAAATATTGAAATGGATGTTTATGGGAAGCTTTTGAAAAAAAATTTAAAAAAATTGTCCATTCGCCTCTTTCAACTTGAAATATCGGAATATTATAATTACGATTTAGTATTTCGAGGTTATGGGTTATTTTTCAGTAGTAAAAAACGGAGGTTATTCGTATCCATAGCTTTCAAAATGAAATCGAAGACCTTTGTTTCATTGTTAACAAAATGACACAACAGTTTACTTCGAAACTCAACTCCCTAAAGTTTCTTTTCATTAAGACGCCATGAGCGCGATCACATTCGGGACGTTTTTTAGGGTAAAAGAGTCGATAACGGTTCGTCGTATCGATTTCAAACAAGAACAGGCTTCTAGAATACGTTAGATTCTATGTATTTATGTCTGCGGTAGCATCTCACGATGCTTTTCATAGATAGTCGAGGTAGCTACGGTATTTCTCTTTGTGGTGCATGATATTTCCAACATGGACCAATTAATATTTTCTAAATAAAATCTCTTGTTATCTCTTGTTAGAAAAAAGATAATGAAAATTTTTATCAGTTATAATATATATATATATATATGTATATATTCACATAAATAAAAAATATTTTTTTGTTGCTGGAATAAAAATGAATAAAATAATATCCAAGCATTAGGTGGCTCATATCGCGGGGGAGTGACGCAAATGTACCTATCTCTAATTTCCCTAGAAGAATTCGTTCCAACTTTATCTAAGTGTTCAATAATATTTATTACGAATATCATAGATACATTAAATAAAATTCATATCCACAATAAAACATTCGTCTTTGCAAAAGCAATTTATTCAAAGGGAAGCTTCGAAATCAACAAATTAAATCATTCAAAAGAATTATTGAGAATAATCTACTAAATAAATAGTAGGAACAGTTTTTAAATCACATAAATTCTAAAAATTAGTAATTAACTGATAACTATTCTTAAATGTTATCACACATGTTTTCCAGTTTTTCTCAAATTACTTTGCTTTTATATTGATACTCTACGTTACTATATTACACAAATAAATATCGTTTCAAATATCAGTCAAATTCAATTTCAGTTCATACCTACTGAGTACGTTACTTCAATAAACATCAAATAACTAATACAATACTGATTACGTATGCCAAATATCAATTCAAACTCCATGGTCAAAATTACTTATTGTTTTGTTTTCCAAGTTCGGCAGCCTTCAAAGCAGCCGCTTCAACGGCGTCCATTATGGCACCCCTGAAAATAATAAAAAAAAAATTTTTGTACAACTGACATTAAAAATGACGTTTTTAATTCATTGACACATGAACTAAAAACTGACGTTTTCACAAAATCACTTTTAACACTAGTGTTAAAAGTACTTTTAACACTAGTGTTAAAAGTAAAATGACAGATGAGATGATGGATACTCAGTAATATAGATCTCTCTAATAGAAACACTTCAATCAGATATTATAATCAGAACACCTACTCAAGAGGAATCGTTTATAAAAGTTCACACATGTATTTGGTCGTTTGCGCAATTGATAATACTAATTCCTTTTGAAGTTACAAACGAAGTAGTATTTAGTCCAACTGTAGAATGTCCTTCATCACTGACAAATAATGACATTCATAAATAAAGTGCGTTGGGGTTTATTATATTTGAAGTATCTGTCAGTCAGCCTTGTAATCCAAAGATCGTGTGTTCGAATCCTTGTGGATCTTATTTTTATTTTGTTTTTTTCTTACTAGCAGTAACTGTTGAACAAAAAATTTTGTATGATACATTTGTTAAAAGTGATTTTATTTTGCTCGTGGGGTTGCTCCACTCGCTAACGCTCGTTTCGCAATATTCCCCACTCACAAAATAAAATGCCACTTTTAACACTTGTATCATAAATAACTATTTTCTACAAATGTCAAAAAATGACAAGGTTCGCACATGTCCTTTTTTTTCATTTTCCTTCGTTACCATAACACCATGCTCGAAGTAGTCTATGAAATATGTATTTTGCATGTATTAATTCAACTTCTTCATCTTTAATTCAGTTACAATATCATCATTAATTTAATTCCACATTCCATTGTAATGTATAAAGTCATGCATCATTAGTCTTAAAGTAATGAACTTTGATCATGAAGAATTAATGAACAAGATTATGAAGAAAGAAAATGGAAAGAAGTACCAATAAATGAAATTGGAGATATATAATTTGGGTTACAACATGATATCTATCAGACAAAGTTGTAACCCCAGGTATCACACTGGCTAAATGCACCATATGGAAGCAATAGCCATAAAAAAGGAGAAGAAGAAGAACTATGGGATTTTTATATTTTAACCTTTTATAGTCCTCAATCAAGCAAAAATCCAAGAAATAATTTATTTCCTAATGTTTCAGAATAATTAAAGGCTTTTTAACACTTTTCAAATTGTGACAAAATTTTACACTACCTAATTTTGTTTTTTTTGTTTTTGTTTTTTGTTTGTAGAAAAAATTTTGTTTGCATCTCATGCGCGAAATACTTTGGTGATCTCCAAAGTAGCATTTTGCGCACCAGATACAAAAATAACTATTTAAGTTCACTCATTTCTATTATTGAAGTGCAAAATATGTCGATAAGTGGCTAAGAGATAAAAATGAGTAGAAACACTTTTTCATTGTTGAACTTATATAATGATTTATTCGTTATTCACACTTTATCGAACTTTCTTTGAAATCATACTAACTTCAAACTTATTTATTTCCGTCATTAAATTTTTCGTTACAACCAACATAAGAAATACAGTGTAACCAACACATACATAGTGTAAAGAGATAACAATAGATGGCACCGTATGTTTCAAAGAACAAGTAGGTGTAACGTAATATAGTGAAATATTCATGAGTTTGAATATAAATTCAGATATACTGTAAATGCTTTTTGTAAGCACAAGCAAGCTTAGAAACACCAAGAGAGCTTGCTTCAGCAGAACAGTTTGAGTGCCTGGCAAGGTGAAAGTATTTTGAAAATTTTGCATTTTGAAAGGATACTTTTTTTCTTAGATATGTCTTGAAGAAAAATTGATTGTTTACCTTACTGCACACCTTTCCATTGCATGTATCCCTGCAATGGTTTGTCCTCCAGCAGAACAGACTTCGTCCTTCAAAGTTCCCATGTGTTTATTCGTTTCCAAAACCATTTTAGCTGCACCCATCACCGTTTGGGCTGCAAACATTGTTGCCATATCCCTGTGGAGACCCATCCTAACCCCACCATCTGACAGGGCTTCGATGAAGATGTATGCCTTGAGAACAGTTTCGAATATAAAAGTTGCAACAAGTGTTGTCAAACACAAATCGTTCATTGCAAAAATACCGCAAAACATTTAAAACGGAAGCACCCTTATAAAACATACATTTTTCCAATCGATTGGAATATTTTTTTTCAGGTAGACATTCAAAAAGTCCATTAGGATGCCAAATTCCATGAAAAAATATTCATTTTTAGGGCCAACTATTATTTTTCAATGTAAAAAAATCTGAAAAAATTACTAGCAATTTTTTTTAGAAAAAATCTGACTACACCACTGGATTCGCAACATTTTCAAATGGTTTATGTTGAAATAAGGTTGAAATACGCCATTCATTAAAAAAAGTTATAGGGGAATGAAACTTGAAAAATATGCCGTTTAAAATCAGCCCACCAATTCAATTTCAGAATTTTTTTATTGAAATTCGGAATACGCCACTGTATTCAGGAGGTTTTGATATATCACTAGTCAAAAATTCATCGACATCAGTTCACAAATAAGAAAATCATAAGATAATTAAATTTGAAAAATATGTTAAATAGAATTTCAGAAAAATGTTATTTTATCTCATAATTTTTAATTACTTTATCAACAGATTTCGATGAAATTATGGTCAGCGAATTTCAAGACTCCCTGAATCCAGTGGTGTAGTCAAAGTTATGCTAAAAGTTTTGAAATTGATGTGGTGGGTTGAATAAACGGCATATTTCTCAAATTTCATTCACCCATAACTTTTTTATTGATTGACGCATTTACATATGATCCATTTGAAAATATTGCGAATCCAGTGGTGTAACCAGATTTTTTCCAAAAAAATCGCTAGTAGTTTTTTTAGAATTTTCAATGTACATATGAACATTACTTGATGCCCTACATTTTGTCTTTCAGAAAATAAAGTATGTCTGGGGGCTCTGGGCTCTTGGACTATTAGGTTAAATTTAAATTTGGTAAAACTATTATACACAATATTAATTAATTAGTGATAGCTGTGATGAACCCGTTCGAAACATGTGGTGGGTGAAGACAATAGTAAATATTAAAGCATGACTTGGAGGCCCCACATTTTGTCTTTCAGAAAATAAAGTATGTCTGGGGACCATGGGGTCTAACTCTATAAAGTATATTTAGGATTCGAAATTACTCACAAAAGCTGGTCCACTGGCTGATACAGCACCCACTGCATTTATCATATGTTCAGGTAGCAGCTGGCACATTCCTGTTACTTCCAAAATATTTTTGACAAGGGCTAAGTCGTTGTCTGTGACGGTGGTCCCAGGACAATAAACCGTGCAACCCTGGCCAATCAGCATGGGAGTATTGGGCATTACTCTGACCACTCTGGAGCCTTCAAATTTGCTCAACATCTTTGAAAAAATACCTGGGTATACCATAAAAAGAAATAAATATAGAAAAAAAATACAAACCTCTTCAAGATCCTTGATGGTGATGCCAGCCAATATAGAAATGAACAGTTTATCTCTAATTTTTGAAGCATTAGGACTGCTTCGAATATCTTGTATAGCTCCGCAGAGAACATGAGGTTTCACAGCAAGAAAAATGATTTCAGCTTCTTTTGCAACAACTGAATTATCCGTAGATACATTTGCCCCAAGTTCTTTCCAACTGTCCAAATTTTTTATGTACGGACTTGAGACATACACTTGCGAATACTGAATTAGACCTGTAAAATTTAATTGTGTTTGTCATTTCGATCTGTTTAAGATATAGTGAGTCCAAAAAGCCTCTTTCCATCACATGATAATGGCATGCACTTTGGCTTAAGGGACAACAAATTCTTGTGGTAAGCTTGTTGTCTATAGTAGGATTCAGTTGAGTTACTCAAGAAATTCTAATAGCAACTCATTTATGCTGCATTTAACAAATATTTTGAGAAATACTCATGAAATTCAGAAAAAGTGTTATGGCTTTGTAATTTGTTCATAAAATATTTCTGCACAATCAAAATATTGTCACATTATGCGAAATTTGTAATAAAATATTTATTGAAGGGTCTAAAGCGGCCATTGTAAAAAAAATTGCTGACTACAGCACTGGATTCATGACTTTTTCAAATGGTTTATATCAAAATATCAATCAATAAAAAATTCACAGGGGAATAAAATTTGAAAATTATGCCGTTAAATCAACTCATTTCAGAAATTTTATCAAAATTCTGACTATACCACCGGATTCAGAAAGTTTAAAAATATCATTGTTCAGAATTTAATTGCAATGTGTTCATAAATAGAAAAAATATCAGATAATAAAATTTGAAAAATATCTATGTCCTTTAATGGAATTTCAGGAAAATTTTATTATCTTATAATTTATTTATTTACCCACAGATTGAAATTCTGATCAGATATATTTCAAAACATCCTAAATACATTGATGTAGTCAGAATTCTGATAAAATTTCTGAAATTGATTTCCTATATAACTTTTTTATTGAACAACAAAATTTTGACATGAACCATTCGTATATATATGAAATACTCTTAATTAACTGTTATTATACAGGGTGTAATCTAACCTCTTGCACTCCCGTGAAGGACGGGTGTATAATGTCATTTAGCAAAGAGAATGGCAGGTGTGAAAAATTCGAAAAATAAAAAAATGGAAACCGCTGTTCGAAATTACACAGTTTCTTCCATCCGGCAGTTCCAGTATCATTGTGGCACTGCTCCGGTCATCTGACGTTCGGCGGACAACGGTTCCCAAAATTTTGACGAATTTTTCAACACAATTTAAACTTTCCACGAATTTTTTTTCGATTTGTTCACACCTGCCATTCAGTATAAAATGTCATTATACACCAGTCCTTCACGGGAGTGCAAGTGGTTAGATTACACCCTGTATACGTTATGGAAGGAAATGTGATGAACAGAGGTGTCCCAAGATTGTACTTCTCTCCATTGCAGTTTTTTTGGGATTTAATAAATGGATTGAAAAAAATAAAATAAAAATATGGGAGCAAGGTAGTAGCAACAAAAAATGTATGTACTGGTGTCATTTGGATACAACGCTCTATACAAAATGGCAGTGATTTAAGGGTGATTATTTTTTCTAGTAAGTAATATTTATAATTTTTTCACATTATCACATTATCTCAAATCTTGCACCATTTGAATAAATCGGTATGGGTGGTCCTTTTGAACGCACTATATGTATAAACGCATCATGATATTCCCAATTAGCCAATCTAAGAACGATACAATTTATGCAATGAAGGAATCATTCATTTAACGTTTTTTTATTAAGCCTCTGAAAACTTTTATGGAGATAAGAAGAGATAGGGCTAAAACAGCCTTTTTTACCTTTCCTTTTTATGCTTCTGCAAATTGCCTTTGCCATGCTTCCATCTCCTATGAATCCAATCTTTTGAGAAAGCTGGACTGGTGGAGGGGATGTACAAAGAAACTTCCCATAACATTGAAAAACATTTTTGGGATATCTGCAATGACGAATGAAATGAAATATGGATTTAAAAAATGATATAACATAAACAGAGGAAGTCAATTTTTGTTGATTTTGTAAATTTCACTATTCTATGACAAAAATTATAGAAGTTATATTCGTTATATTCATATTTTTCAGAACTGTTTTTTTTTTCAAGAACAAAATGAATCAGTATCAAAATGGTTATTCTGTATATGTTGTCGCAACTTCTTAATTTACCTCATTTTCATTTTTCATATGCTGTTTTTTGTTTTCATGGATACTTTTATATTTTGATTTGTTTTGATGACTAAAGATTAAAATTATATCGAGAGATTCCAGAACGTTCTACGTGTTTTTTTTCTTCCAATTTTAACCTGAACAATATTTTAACACCAAGAAAGCAACGTTTTCTTAGAACATAAAACATTTTGAATTGAAAAGTAAAAGATTATTATATACTTGCAGCATTGTTTGACAAAAATCAAATATATTTTTATTGAGCTGCAGTGTCTCAAGAATGCATCCACTGAACTCAGTGATTTTATGAAAGGGCGATAAGTTTTAAATTTTTTTGAGTATGCAGCAAAGGCATTGTCGGACCTGATCCCAAAAAATGTAGAAAACATTAGATTGATATTGAAACAACTTTTATTCAAAAATGTATATTCCAACATTTACAAAATATAAAAACTGTATATTTAAACATCAAAAAATATTAAACACTAATGAAATTCCCCTACATACTAAATAGCTCGACTCAAAATACTTAATGATTAATTTTTGGTTGATACAAGGGTAAAGTGTAGTAATAAATTAATATTGATCACAATAACATTTCCATCATGAAATATATGCCTAACTTGTAATTAAAAAACCCATTTGACAAAATTGCTACCATTATCATAAAAATGTCAACGTCAAATTCTTCATAATACTAAAAAGACGTAAAAGCCAACATATATTTAGACATGACATGATGGTTCAGTCCTAAGATGTATGAAAAATTAAAATAAAACACGTTCAATCAACGGAAATTGAAAACTAAAATAATTTCGATGAAATAACCTTTAAAACCATCCAAGTAACTCGGAAAGGCATAAAAAAGAGAATGAAACAGAGAGCTAATTCAGTTCTACAATATTAGAGTTTTGTTATCCTCATTGAAATATCTCTTGAAAGCCACTTTTTTTTCCAATAACTATATTTCGGAATACTTCAGATTACACTATAACATATTTGCTAAACAGTTTTGCCAAATAGGAAAATGGGACAAAATGTAAAATATTAAAATTTTGGCAGTACTTGCAATGTTTCTGTTCTGTTATTACTTTCATGATATCAAATACATATATTTGAGCAAGAATTTGAGATTCTCAATATTTCGTAGAAAGATATAGTTTTATAAGTTTTGGAATGTAAATATTCCCTCAGGATCAAATGTTCTTGAGTTAAGATGACCCTCCAAGGAAAAAATCCTTGTGACATTCAATTTAGACTTGAATGTCTCAAAAGAATATCAAACACAATAATTTGTAAAAATAAATATTCAATTATTGATCATCAATTACAAAGTGCTCAATGCCAAAAATTACACGTCGGCGTTACAAACAGTCAAAAATCATTTCTAAAACATATTCAATACATAACAATTCAGTGTTCCATGAATAAAAGTATATTAACTTGGCATAAGTAATATATTGAAACATTATAAAACCCAACAATGCTCTATTTGAACTACTATTCCAATTTCTGACTAGACAGAAAAAGCCATTTCATCTTTCTAATATTTTTTATGAAAAAAATATAATGTAGGCCACCTCATTGTACTCATATTTTTCTCAAATTTCCACAATTATTTAGTTGTCTAAAATACTAACTAAAGCTGCCAGTCTCTAAATTTGAATTAAAATTACAAAACTTACAAATAGCTGGTAAATCAAGGCAATAAAATAAAAAATCCAAGTTATAGCCAAGAGACAAATGAAAATTTTACTTATTCTATTTTCCTAGTGGCCACGAGTTAGAATCACTGATACTGACTAGGAATTTTTCTTTGGTGTAAAGTCTCCATAGGCGTCACGGCTTTGCTCAAAACTAGTGTGATGCAAATTGCCTAGATGCTAGTCCCTGACGATTGCTTGTTTAGATAACACTGATCACACAATGTGTGCTTGTAGGTTTTTTGATAATAATAACTCTTAATTAAGTGTTTATGAATGACAGTATTATTTTTTTACAATCAAATTTATTCTTTCAAGTTGTATAAATAATTGCAATAAAACGAAAAGTTTTCATTTGTCCCTTGATCAAACCATCCTCAATATTACAAAAATCTTTATACTCATAGGTTTCAGGCTGCTTGTACAGGGTGAATACAGACACAAAAACATACAATCACATACTGATTATCTATATACACAAAAAGGAATGATACTTGAGGATTATTTACTGTTGAAATTTGGGATACTTTCCTATTATTTGCTAAAATCATATTTCAAATGTTTCATTCCTTAGCACAGCGGGTTTAAATTGTAAATTTCTCTGTGAAAAATTAAGCAGATTTCAATTTGGCTCAAAATAAGAATTCCAAAGATAACTAATGGAATATATACATACAGCTTTGAGTTTCAAAAAGCACCCTGACTATTGTGTCGACTTCAATATGAAGTGACATATTTCTCCCGTAGTTAATATATATATGATTTCTCCAAACATCGTATTCAATATCAGAGAAGAGCTTCTTGATTTGCATGAGATGAACCAGCGAATTCTAACATGTAACAGTTGCCAGCCAAGTACCCAATCAAAATTAAAGATATTTCAGGTTCAATAAGAAGTACTTTCAATTAATAGTGCAGTCTTTGAGAAAGATCAGATGCATGTAATTTTCAGATACGTGGCAATACTAGTGAGGAAAGTAATTTTCTCATACTGTATTTTGAAGGATTATTGCAAAGAAGGATATTAGTGAAACATTTAATATTGTTGCTGAATCAATGTATCATGCCCAGGCAAATGATAATAAAAATAATAATAGGCTTAAACAGTAGCTCCAGGTAAGTTCAAACTTAATGCATAGTTTGGTGTTTGGTCCGAGATTATAGCCCTGTTTGTACTTTCTATGATAAATTTGAGGAAGAATATATGCCTGAATATTTTAAAATCGGATCATAAGTTTCAAGTATTTATACAGGAATTATGTAACGTTTCAATGCTTCCACTCGTATAAATTTCTGAAAATTTGGGACAATGAAATCTACTCATTATTTTGAAACAAATTACACTTGAATCTTTAAAAATGAGTATCTTCAAAAGTTTCACTACTGCTTCTTTTAAATGTCCACAAGAGTTAGTATACATAATGACCTTCGATGTGAGATTGTCATTTTTTTTCAAAATATTGACGTTGACGTTGGAATGCGTCAATCAATAAAAAAATTATAGGAAAATGAAATTTGAGAAATATTCAATTCAAAATATTTGGAAATATACAATTCAAAACATTCATCAGCACTTTGACTACTCCACTGGATTCAGGGATTCTTGAAATATCACTGACCATAATTTCATCAAAATCTGTTGAAATGCCATTAACATATTTTTCAAATTTTATTATCTTATTATCTTAATTTTCTTATTTATGAACAGATTTCGATGAATTTTTGACCAGTGATATATCGAAACCTCCTGAATACAGTGGTGTATTCCGAATTTCAATAAAGTTCTGAAATTGAATTGGTGGGTTGATTAAACAGCATATTTTTCAAATTTCATTCCCTTATAACTTTTATTTATTGACGCATTTCGACATAATTTACATATGAACCATTCGAAAATTTTGCAAATCCAATGGTGTAATCAGTTTTTTTCTAAAAAAATCTCTAGTAATTTTATTAGATTTTTTACCTAGAAAAATAAAATTAGTTGGCCCTGGTAATGGAGATTTATTCATGAAAAACAAATTTCAAAGTTAAAGTCCATATATTTATGAATTTCTTTAACCCAGTGTGCAAAGGATGAAAACAAATTTATCATAATAGTCTCAACCGCTAATTCATAGGCAATGAGAGCATGTTAACTCTGATATCAGTCAGAGTCTGATAAATGGAATGAAAATTTGGTCTGTTTATGGGCTTTTGCCCCCAACACTGCTTCATAACATCATATACAGGTTCGGGGCATCCATCTGGGCAACCCAATACATTACCTTCCTTCAAATATTTTATTACTTCCTCATGTGTCATTCCGTAATATGGCTGAAGAGCAAAGGTAAATATTTCCCAAAGACACACACCGAAGGCCCACACGTCAGACTCTGGGGTATACTTATTGTACAAAATACTTTCTAAAGGCATCCATCGGACCGGTATAGCATCCCTATCACTGCCTTTATAGTAATCTTGTAAATATATTTTCTGTGATAGTCCAAAATCAGCTATCTTGACCACCATGTCATCACTTATCAAGCAATTTCTTGTTGCTAGGTCCCTATGAACAAATTTTCTGTCAGCCAGGTAAACCATGCCAGACGAAATCTGTAGGGCAATATTGATTTTATCTAAATGAGTGAGCTGGTTGTCCTTATAGATTTCCTTGTTAGTGAATTGTCCATCTATGACACTACGTACTACATAGTTGCTTGGAGAACATTGGCGCAAAAACTCATTCAAGTCACCTTTTCCCATATATTCAAAGAGCAAGCACATTGGTCTACCTACTGCACACACTCCTAATAATTTAACTATATTCGGATGGTCAAATTCTGCCAGGAGGCAAGCTTCTTTTTCAAAATCATCCTGCATATCCTCCGAGGCATCATCCTTGAGCATTTTCACTGCCACGATTGTGAAATCTTCCCCTGGTATGAGGCCTGGAGCCTTTGCCTGAAAAACGCTTCCAAAAGCACCCTGACCCAAGTCTTTGATATATATTATGTCATTTCTAGGAAACTCCAGCTTCTCCAACTTGGGATTCAAAGTGGCCCCATGTCTATGATAGGCGACGTTGCTGGGAAGTTTATCCAAATCAATACTGATCTCAGCTGTCTCTGGGGCATTGTACCCCAGAAGATGACGTTTGTGTAAACGATGACATAGCAGTATGAGTAGCAAACAGACTACTATGAGTAAAAGACCAACACTAGACATAATAATTAGAAATGTGGGTGATAAGAACTGATCCATAGCAATATTCTTGGTATCCAAGTCTTCTAATGTTGAATTTGGGCAGCGAGGTATATCACAGTGTTGCCATCTTATTTCAGGATTCATTGTGAAGCACCAAGGCCTTTTTTCCTCACCTCCGGCATTCCTACAATAATTCTCAGCTCCTTCAAGTTCAGGGAATATATCTGGAGGTGAATCGTGGGTGTGTGGAGATTGTGATTCCCATCGCTGGCAAGGAATACCTGTTTTGGTGACATTCACTCTACCTTGATAGAATCTGCCACGACCCTTAACACAATCATAGGTGATTTCATCAGATTTCATTTCTGTTAAACCCGCATACGAACAAACTGTTGAATTCTTTATATAATGAGGCAACAGGGAGCAGTCGGGTAAACGAAAGTGGCCTCTAGATTCAATATAAACTCCTTGCATCTTCTTATCTTCTACCAAAGCCCACTCTTTGTAACAAAAAAGCTCCTTCACAGCCACACAGTCTTCATAACACAGGGGAAGTGGTTTGGATACATTGCATTCTGGAAAAGAATACACACACAATAGTTTTTCAGCAGCTGATCGACAGGGCTCTTCCAGAGTAACTATTAGTTCTTCCCACAAGCCTTTGGTTATTTCTTCATTTTCCTGTCCACCACTGTTATTATACCACACCAGTTTTGTGTTGAACACGTAACTTTTACAAATATTTCCATGATAGAATCCGCAATAACCTTCCGGGGAAGACATAATCATATCAATCAAAAATATAAAAATTATTGGAAACATCTTCGGAAATTTCACGTATTTGCTACAGCATTTTCTTGACTGTCCATCAATGAGTTTTTTTCAAGTTATTATATTTATAAGTGGAGTTTGTATGTCATGGTGTTATTACTTCCCACTCATAAAAATCGAGTAATAATTATTGTACTCAGAGACTAGAAGCTCAAAACAAGGGTTTACTCTTGTATACTGTCGTCCCTGTCGTCTTTCACTCCTAAAGAATCACAAACATTACTACCGCAAACAAAAAAATCCGAAACTAGCAATAAAATAACTATCAAACTGAACGTCAATGTCAATTAATTAACCAGTGGCGTTCTGCTGTTATCCTGGGGCTAGGGTGACTCTGTAACTTGTTTTGCTTAGCGAAGCGAAACGAAGCACACGCTATCACTTTGTACTGTACAGGAAAGAGATGCCGATTGTTTCGTTATCGCTATCGCTATCGCTATGCGAAAAAGTTACAGTCACACTGCTGATCTTTAGGTTTATTCGTTTGCATCGAGGTGTAGCACTTTCCGACACCTGGTGTAATTTACACTCGATTTTCAGTGTTCGTTTGCAGATTAATTAAACGATCAAACGAACTTACCTGTGAAGTTCGATCGGGATTATATGACATCGCCTTGTCCGAGGATCATTATTTTTCACTATGTAGTTTGCGCTCTCGCAGTGCAAAGGCCACTGATTTTTAAAGAAGAAATAAGAAGAGGAGTATGTCTCCCGCCAACTGCCTGCCTAGCTAACTTCATTACGCTCGAAGTGCCTGCAATATTTGTTTAGGGCGGGAGTTTCAATTTCGGTTGTGGGATGATCCTCGGACAAGGCGATGTCATATAATCCCGATCGAACTTCACAGGTAAGTTCGTTTGATCGTTTAATTATATGACATCGCCTTGTCCTTCAGATCATTATTTTTCACTATGTAGCTGTTTAAAGATAGCGAAAATATTGCAGATAGTAATTGTTTTGCGGATATCATGGGCAAAGTTTAGTTATTTTCCTGTGAATTAATCGCTTCAGATTTTTATTAACGAATTACTTCAAAACTGTTCAACATCAGCTTCCGCAAGTTTTATGTGGTTGCTCAAAGGTTTATCATAGAATTTTTCAAATGATGTTTGTCCTTTCAGACATTTTCGGCACTTTTATTTCTGATTGCATCCACGACACGCCTTTGAGGTAAGCTATATTGCCTGTCGTGTCGAATGGGCAGAGAATATTTTGATATCAACGTGCACCTAATAGTATGAAGGGTTATTTTCTTAACCCATCTGATCAAATTTTTCTTTAGTTGACAGAGCCTATTTGTCATCAAGAATAAGTGAAACTTTGATTACTCCCACACCCTGGGCTCCACCATTATAATCATGTAGGCAATTTACTAAGCACAAATATGGATCTTCGACTTTCCAAAGGGGTTGACACTTGGTGTCCTACTTGTTTTCACATGGTAAGTGATATTTGTCAGCACTCATGAACTACTGAATATGTTTTCTAACCTAATTTTGTGGAATGTCTGGTACTATGCCCTGCAGAGAGCTTGCATGGGATAAGTTTTCTGGGAAAATCTGAGATGCCTAATTTTCCATAAGACTTTATAGATATTCGGTATTGTACCATTTTACTACTTCTGGATCCTATGTTACGCCATAATGCGGCTCATCTGAGTGTCTCATTCTTCCGATACATTTCAAGAACCTCTTCCAAAGAGAATTTTATTGTTACATAGCGCCTGGCAAGATAAGACCTAGTGCTGGACGCTGTTGGTTGAAAGTGTCACATTTCACAGGTATTATTTTTGTCCAACGGATTCTGGAAAAAATATAAGACAGCTGCTGCGTTTTCTGCAGAAGGGTCTATATATACCTGTCAAAAGTGAGATATTGCTTTTGTGTGATTGAAGATAATGATACTGTTTCAAGTTTCCTCTTAGAGTCCCTGTTTTATGGAAACCTTCCTGCGACGTTTTTTTTTTTTTTTTTTTTTTTGAAATGGAGACAATTTATCGTTAGGTTCCATAACAAACATTTCTCTAATAAGAAGTTTCTTAAACATTGGGAATCATGGTTGTGAGGGTACTACTACAATAGTGTGTAGTGTGACTTAGGATTAAGTTCAGTTTTATTTACAGTATTTTCACGTTTTATGTGTTCTGTGCACAAAGTGTGGTCCCTGGCAGAGGCAACACTGCGTTTGACATCGAAACTTTGACACGCCCTGAGTGGAAGTCCGACAAAAAACAAATTTACATTACAATAAAAAATTTAAGTGCCTACTTGAATATTTGGCCACAAGCTACAACCTAAACTAGTGTTGTACAACATTTACACCTCACACCTCACACCTATAGCTTGATCATCCATGATCCTCCTGGCACCTGCCGCATCCGGATCTCTCGGCATGCAACTTGGATGCAGATATCAGTGCTTGGTTTCACAGACTCTGAAACGACTTTAGAAGTGCAGCACTGAGTCAACAACTTGAAAATTTCCATCAGCTCTATTCGCCTTCAGCAACATGCACCACAGGAGGCAACCAACCAGAGGCCTCTCTCTTAACACAGCCAAAATTGTACACTGCCAATTCTATTTATATAGGCTATGGCTGGTAATGGCGCTATGAACCAAGATATTATTATGTTGTGACAAGCAAGCCTGCAAAAAACACTTGATTGCATAGGAGGCAGCCAGCAACAATAGATGGTTAATATGTTTCAAGGCCTCTGCTGCATTCCATCCACCATATGTATGTTCCCTTTTTATTGATGCACATTGTATGATTAAAAAAAAAAAATATTATTAGACCACCATTTTTAAGGTTTAATGAGGTTTGGTATACCATTTCGGTATCGTAGCCCTGGCCTATTCTCAATGCTAAAATTTTGTTGTCTAATGATTCTGAACATTCTGCCATATTGATTTTTGCAGTTTCTCTGATTTTTAATTTGTGTTTTGTACAACAGTTAATTACTGACCTAATGATTCTTGTTTTCCTCAGGTGGCAGCTCAGTTGTCAACTTTTAAGAATTCAGAGTTGATTTCGGCTACTTTTCCTATAATTGTTGATAAATCCAATGCTTTTTTATAAAGTTGTTACAGAACTAACATGAGACAAGGCGTTCCCGTTTAGTTCTAGCGGTAATCCAGAATCATTCAATTATGACCCACAAACAAGTAACATATTACTGTCTAAGAAAAATCCAATAGAGATTTGATTATTTTACAGAGATGACAAAGGGAAAGCAAGTGAACTGATAATAAGTGTCACATACTTTAAATGTTGGGTATTTTCTGAATTTTTCATGCACTGGCACCGAGTATGCATCTTTTAAAACAATCGTAGACAAAAAGAAGTTCTTTTCAATTTGCTTCAAAACTGTCCTTGTACTTTTCATTTTGAAGTGTTGAGGTTTGGGTATAAACCTATTATTTTTGAAAATCTGGGATGAATCTTTTCGATATTTCACTTATTGTGCTTACTTTCCATACTGTGCCTAGAGATCTGTGATCTTATTGCCTAGGTTTTATATAGAATGGGATTCGTACCCTTTGATAACATACATAGTAGTCTTGGAGGTTGATATTTGTTCATTTCCCTGCTGTGATATACAAAAGTGTGTTATGGTGCCGATTATGGTTATTGACCATTGAAGCGGTTGGTTTTTTATTTATTTATTAATTTATTGCATCCAAATTATCTCTAAAAAGGAACCTGGAGAAACGAGTTAAGAACTGCCTGGATTAATTTGTCTACTGTGAACAAATGTTCTTCTCATAGATAATGACTACCACAGTGGAGACTGATGATCATAACTGTGGTAATAATTAATGGTTATAGAACCTAATTTTTGATTGATTATCTAGTATTGTCTGTATATTTGGAAATTTTCACCTGGTAGGAGACTTCCAGACTTTTCTGGGTCAAAGTTCTGGCAAATAAAAGCATGGCGGAGATTTTTTCATTGTCTCAAATTTTTTAACAATGTGAATGAGAAATTATTCTCTTTTTCTAAACCCGGACATAACATATATGTTTTATGCCACTTTTTTTTTTTTTTTGGGGAGCATCTGTGACTCCATTACACAGTGTGTTTTCTTTGTCAGTTCCAATTGGCTGTAAATAGTTGTCAAGGTCGTCAGTAAGTACCTTCAACTGAAATTCCATTTTTAACTATGGGAATTTCTTTGCCTGGAATTGTTTGGTAATACCTACCTACCTCTGGCATATGGCATCGATAGAGGGAACTGGGAGAATTTCTTCACCTGGAATTGTTTGGTAATACCTACCTACCTCTGGCCTATGGCATCAATAGAGGGAACTGGGAGAATTTCTTCACTTGGAATTGTTTGGTAATACCTACCTACCTCTGGCCTATGGCATCAATAGAGGGAACTGGGAGAATTTCTTCACCTGGAAATGTTTGGTAATACCTACCTACCTCTGGCCTATGAGCATCTATAGAGGGTCACTATCCCCAGCCTGTGGCTCTGGATGGGATTTCTCGTGTTTCTTCACTTGACTTTTTACCCTGGTCTGTGGCACTTGATGGGGTATCTCGAGTTGCTATTTGAACCATTTATCCCCGGGCCTGTGGCTGCTACGCGGGATATCTCGAGATGCTGTTTGGACCATTTATCCCCGGCCTGTGGCACCTGATGGGGTATCTCGAGCTGCTGTTGGAACCATTTATCCCCGGGCCAGTGGCTGCTACGCGGGATATCTCGAGTTGCTATTTGGACCATTTATCCCCGGCCTGTGGCACCTGATGGGGTATCTCGGGCTGCTGTTGGAACCATTTATCCCCGGGCCAGTAGCTGCTACGCGGGATATCTCGAGTTGCTATTTGGATAACGTGGTCGAGACCTAGCCCTTAACCTAAAAATAACACGGCTTCCACATTTTCGTGTCTGGAGCTGTTTTTCAAGTTTGCATAAGAGGTCCCGTGGACTGGACCGTTCTCTTTTTCTTTTCTTCACAATTTTCGCAAAAGAATACTTTCAGTTTCTCAATTTAAGCAAAATAATTAAAAACACATCTATGGCCTTTCGCACTGAGAAGCGTAATGAAGTTAGCTAGGCAGGCAGTTGGCGGGAGACATACTCCTCTTCTTATTTCTTCTTTAAAAATCAGTGGCCTTTGCACTGCGAGAGCGCAAACTACATAGTGAAAAATAATGATCTGAAGGACAAGGCGATGTCATATAATTTGACACATTTGGACACATTCCTTTGTTTAATCTGCACTCAGCTACACTCGATTCAAAATGCGGTGTAAATTACACTACACTACACCTCCATGAAATCGAATGAACCTTTTCTGTACACTTCAGGTCCTTTCGTCTGCTACGAAGTATAGTGATTCATATATGTATTTTAACTAGGTATAGTGTAGTTTAGTGTAATTTACGAAATAGACGAGAAAAGTGTGTCGTCACAAATGTCATTCTTGTCAAAAACTGACTCCAAACAAATAATTTGAGGTTACGTTATCTATAGACCATTCCAGTATTACGTCACGCTGGAGGGCAACCTGTCAAATTTAAAGCTTTTCAGGTTAAAAGCTAGCCGAAAAATTCCAATTGAAGCTTTTTAGGGTGAAAAGCATTCGAAAAATTCCAAAATAATGCCATTTGAAGTTATTTAGGTTGAAAACTAGTCGAAAAATTACAAAATAATGTAATTTTTGGTTAGAAATGTATGTGTGCCCCCCAGAGATAATTGTCAAAGTCACGTGTTCTGGAATGGTCTATTGATGCTTTGCAGTTTGCAGCTTTGTTTATTAGTTTTGTGTTTGGTTGTTTGGATTTTTGTCAGGCAAAAGAAGTTTAGTTTTATATTTAAATTGTTTCTTAATATGGCAGGAGCTTCTGCGAATAAACATATCATCAAATTGGGGGAGATTGTAAAGTTTTTCAAAGATGAAGAGAAACTGATTTCTCGAGGAGAGAATGCACTTGAGTCGGGGCACACAGCATGATATAAGATAGATAGATATTTTATAATTAACACGATGAACTAATGACATTTGTGACGTCACGACTTTCCTCGTCTATCGTGTGTATCATACAAAGTTTTTCTGCGACAGTTTTATTATATAGCCAAATTATATCATTAATTTTAATGTTTTGTTATTGGTTGTCGTATCATCAAATGATTTCCGAGTAAAATTTAATGCAAAATAGTGTATTTTTCAAGCATGCCTTTGAAATATCGGCCAACTCCAATGATTATAGTTACAAGGCCAACTCAAAATTTCTTAACAGATGGCATTGGCAACACTGAAAATTTGATGTCGAAATGTCAACTTCAGTAGAGGTTAAAATGGTTCAAAATTCAGTTTTTCCATTTGAAAAATATAGAACGAACATATAACTGAAATTAATACATAAATATATAGATACATATATGTATTCTGTTATGTGGGAACTGTTTGTCAAAAGTAAATAAAGGATACTAACCTAATACTTCTGCACAGGTGAATAGAGAAAGGAGTCATTTCTATGTCAGCAACACAGGCCGAACTAAAAATAGCACTTCAAAAAGATCTCTCAATTCACTTAACAAAAGGACAAGGAACTGCAATTTATACCTCTACCAGGTGTTGCAAAACTATTTCTAGTTTCATTTGGTTTGAAAAATAATAACGGTATAATGTTGTAATGCACACATTTGAAAAAAGAATATTTGAAATTTGTGGACATTCCGATAAAAATATAAATTATGAGTAGGTAGTATTCATACTAGATTGGCTACAAGGGTTTAGTATTTTTTGAAACGCCGAATGTTGTATCTTGCTGCTGTGCTGTAGGGGAAGCAATGTTGCCACTCGATATGTTTTTTCCGTACTGAAACAGGAGATAATAATTCGTAATAGATAGGGTAACTTTTTTTAGAAATAAACCAAAATAGTACTGATGCATTTGAGATTTCATATAAAATTACTGTTTGTGTTCCCCTCGTAACGGAACATTATTAAAGTATGCTGTGGAAGATGAAGTAATAGCATGTGAGAAACAATAATTTAATGTCAATGTTTTCACACTATGATTTGTATGCAGACGTAACTATTGTCCAAACTTTTGTTTTTCAACACCAATAAACTCATTTCTTTTTAATGCTAACATATAAGTTTTTTTGAGTTGAAACAACACACCAAAATTAAGGAATATAAAGACAAATAATAAAAGAAGTAATTATAATGAGAAAAAAGTCAATTAATTGAGAAAAAAGTCAATATAATGAGAAAAAAATCATTATAATAAAAATGTCTTATGAAGAGGTAAAAAAAATGAATGTGCGTGAAACCCAGGGTTTATGAATCACGTGCAATTTACAAGTATCTGCATTCTTTAACCGTGTGCCTGACAACGACCATTCACACACGTGCCTTTCACTTGCGTTTTCATCACAAGGTCATATTTTTTCTGGTTATGTATTAATTTTCTCAATACTGGAGGAACGACATTTGAGTTTTTCAAATTATCCCGTCGTAAATTTCACTGAATCTAACTAGAACAAGTTCTAATTCCGTGCGTGCTCAGCACGCATTTTTCACGCACGCCGACAGATACAGTGTGAACGGCGATGGATGTCCATTTCTCATGCAGGGTCGAAAAATCAGGGTAGGCACCCATGTATCTGAATCGGCCTTTAAGGTTTGTCAAGTCTCTCGAAGTAAGAAGGTGTTACAGAACTATATAGCTAAAGTTTTTGAAATGAAAATACAAATTAAATTTGAAATTTCGCTGATATATTCTTTTAACCATTGGATGATTTGGGACTGTGTTTGGGACTTCGCATCTGGCTCAGAGTAATAAAAGACATAGAGATGCCCTGCCTATACCTACACAAATAGCTGTTTTGAGGTGAACATGAAATCTCCTTTTCTATACAGACTGTTGGCGAGGGGAGTGACAAGTGGTGAAATGTTATGATCAGTTTGTTTACATTTAGAGTAAGAAGGGCCATAATACAAACGAATAATGACAACTTGATCCGAATGAAATGAGCGGGCATACACGAAATACGGACCTAATATGTATAAGGCCCTTGCTTGTAAACAAACAAGGTTATGTTGACTTCAAGACAAGGATGGAGAAGGCATCTCTATGGTCTTTTTTTACTCTGAGGTATCTGGCAACACTGATATAAACGAACAACTAACCTATAAAATATCAAAACATTCAAAACAAAAGTAAAAACAAATTCAAAAATCAAGAAGAAATAGGTGGCACTGAAACAATTTGAATTAGAAATTTATAGACTAGTAGTGATAGTGAAACTAGATGAAGTGTATTTTGATTCCGTAGTGTTGTATTGTGGTACATACTGAATACTGATCGTAATATCAATAAAATCCAATCCGTTCAGAATCCGTTGCTTTAATGCCGCAGCGCGAACTAAAAAACGCAGAAATAAATTGATCTTAGAAAAGCTTTTTCCTACGGCTATCACAATAATACTGTTTCCTAATTCCAATAAGGTACATTGTATGTCTTGAATTTCATTTTCGACCTAATAACAATGAAGTTATTGTAATTTTTTTCATTTCGGCATGGTATGTTATAGCCGTAGAAAAAAAGTATACTATTCTGTACAAATACCACATACAAAAGTTATTAACTGACATCAAAGGCATCTTTACTCCCATGAAATGCTGTTTTGTGCCGAAATAACTGATATTCCAATAATTTACAACGTTCTCAAATCTATTGCAATTAAAGATGTAATTACTGTAATTCATGTTCAAGTAAAAGTATATTGAACCAACTTTTTCAGTATGCTATTCTAAGACCATTGGCAGAAGGCCTGAAAATAACACTGGATGAAATGAAATGTGTGGAAACATCGACTTACATACCATCCGATCTGTTTTCCTTTTATCATGTAGACAGCACAGAAGAAATAATTTTCAAAATCAGTTTCAAAACCTTGGTGGAAATTCTGAATATTTTCGGAGATGATGGACACCCAAATGTTAAACTTTCTTATAAATCCATAGGATCACCTTTATGTATAGTGTAAGGACCATTTTGTGCTTTGGATTCAACTATATTGAGCTGTAGGCTACTGTTTTAGAATGAACCATAATGAAGAAAATATTACTATAGACTGTGAGATACGAACAATGAATATTGAGAATATCAATGATATAAGTCTGGCAGATGAATGCAATTTGAATAAAGTGGTTATAAATGCAACCATATTCGTAGAATTGCTCAACAGATTAGATAATTCAGCTGATGAACTGAAACTAACGCTGAGTCCTGATTCACCATACTTAACTTTGACCACAACAGGAATTGCAGTAAGTTGTACAAACTAACACTTTTTCTTCTTTTATAATACACTAATTTTTATTTTAGTATTTGTACTGCCATTTCCATAGATTTATTTGTAACAACTGTATTCAACTGCATTGTGAATTATTCTGTTAATTTTTCTTTGGTTTATTCTGTGACTACAGCTTTTTAAAAAATTCTCAAATCTACTCCAATGTTTTCTTCATCAAATATTGAATGATGTCAATATTATGTGAAACTGAAGGCTATCATTCCTATTTCAGAACCCTATGTTGTTATTTGTATGAACAAAAAAATATGTGGAGCTGCCCCTCATATGCACACATACATACCTATGATGTTACAAAATCTGAAAATGACTCCTTTTGACATATTATAAAAAGCAATGGTTCTTTCTCACTGGTGAATGTGAATATGAATATTCGTCAACTTGTTCTATCCTACACTATAAACACTGACAAAAAGTGCTCCAAAATATCCAGCACTAAGCACTTTTATTAATAAAATGCTCGCCGATACCAAGCAGTAGTAATTATAGTCAGCAAGCACTAGGTACTTCTCAGCCTGTTGCTTTGTCAAGCAGTTATTTGATTTGATTTGAATACAAGATTTGTCAAAGCAGGAAAATGATTATTATTTGCGTTTGCATGTAATAATTCAAAATACATACTTAAATTAGACCAAAATATTACTTTTTCATTCATTTTATTTTCCAGGGTGAATCAGAGGTGAATATATCCAAAAATTCTGAATCAGTGACTGTATACCAATGTACAAAAACTACCACTTCGGTTTACAGCTTTGCTTATATTAGGCAAATATTGAAGGTTATGGGCTATGCTGATAAAGTTATGATTTCTACAGGCGAGTCCGGTTTACTGGGTTTGCAGTTAGTCATTAACTCAGAAGAAAGGTTGATGTATGTAGAGTATTACGTTACTTCTCAGTATTTGGAAGATTAAATTGAGTTTATGGCCAGTTGGGGAGAGTAGGTGTAAAAACCGTTGAATTCAGTGTTATATAGTAGTTGGTATGACTAGAAAATATGCCCCACTAATTCCTTTTTTGAAACTATATCCTGAATCTACAAGTTTTTGCCTAACCTGACAAAAGACCTTATAAATAGCAGTCTGCAATGTCTTACTGAAAAATTATGACAATGACTTGAATGGTTTTTGCATTGATTCACCTCTTGTTATTATTTCGTATATTCAAACCGAAAATATAGTTGGTTACCCATACTGTTGACCAGAAGCATTTTCTGGATACCTATAAGAGATATCAAAAAAATATCACTAGACTTTATTGTAAAAAATATTTTATGTATCAAGTGAACCTGGAATTCAATTTGAACAATGATTTTTATTTTTATTCTTGAGGACTGTCTTTAGGTTATATCAAGAGTATGTTTGTCAACTCGAAAATCGGCAAGGATTTGGAATAAGATTAAAAAAATTTCAGTTCTATCAAATATATCTTTTTACTTTCACTAGATTCATGTCATACATTCATTTGAGGGCATTGCTTTTATACTATGGTACATCAAAACTATATTCTTATGCTAATAATTTATTGCCTTTTTTCGGCCATTTCCATAGATTTTTTTGTAACACATTCAACTGCATCCATGAGAGCAGCCCTGAAAAAAAGTTATATGAGTCCCTTATTTGACAATAAGTCGTTTTATTGAAAACCATGAGGTGAGTAGCTTTTATGTTAATGAAAATTAAAATCAGTTTTCTACCAACCTTACTCCTCCTCTTTCTAAAACATGAATACCAGTTATAGTTGTACCTCCAGGAGAACAGACTTCATCTTTCAGTTGTCCTGTGTGTTTTCCACTCTCTCTCACCATCTTGGCAGCACCAAGTACTGTCTGAGCAGCAAATTCGATGGCTAGAGCTCTGCTTATTCCCATTTTAACTCCTCCATCAGCCAAGGCCTCTATCATCAAATAAACCTGGAAATGTTCAAGTTTTCAATTATTTTCAATCATATACTAACAGCTTACGTAAGCGGGTCCGCTACCTGCAAGAGCTCCAACAGCATTTATCAAAGACTCAGGTACTTCCTTACAAATTCCGGTCACTGAAAGAAGAGTTTTAACGAGTTCTATGTCACTGTCTGTTGCTCTCTGTCCTGGGCTGAATACGGTGCAACCCTCTCCGACCATCATTGGGGTGTTTGGCATTGCTCGTATTACTCTACTGCCATGAAATTTTGACAAAACACATTCTAGTTGTTCGATGGGTATTCCTGCCAATATGGAAATGAATAATTTCGGCTTCAAATGACACTGGGGCAATGTATCGAACATGTTGGCTATTGCTGAAGGTAGAATATGAGGTTTGACAGCTATGAATATAACATCGGATTGTTCTACAACTTTTCCATTTTCTGTAAATACATGGGCACCTTTTTCCTTCCAACAGGTCAGGTTATACATATTTGGTCCGGATACATAAACTTGACTGTATTTTATTAGACCTAATGAAATTGAAATTGCAATGGTTACCTATAGTATTTTTTAAATAGCTCATCACCTCATTACCTTTATTGACTATCCCCTCACAAATTGCCGTAGCCATATTTCCTCCTCCAATGAATCCTATTTTTTCCGAAATGGAATCAATTTTTACTTTCGGTCCTTCCATGACCAATAAATTAATTTGAACTATCTTAAATGATGGTGAGAATGTGAGATTACAATGTTTTCGTAATGAGAATAGAGCCAGTGAGCCAGAGCAATATCACAGAATATATACCCACACAGAAGCGAATGTCAGATCCTTGCAGATACCAAAAATTTTTGTAGCCACTCCCTCTGTAAGTGGGACACCAATAAGGAGGGTAGTGTTCGTTGTTTTTACGCCGATATGACTCTACTCCTAAAGTGCAGTTTTCTACTTCTTTTCTTTCGCAAATAAGACAAAGACAGAAAACGGGTGTTTATGGAATCCGAGTACACGAAACGAACAAACACAAATTAACTGAAAAGTGACATGACAATAAATAAATAAATATTACGGCTGTGAATAATTTTCAAACATTGTTGAATTGTGCTTCTGCTTGATATATTTTTAATATTGTGTGTCGCTATTTTTATAAATCTTTTTGTGAGACAACAATGCCTCGTCGAGGAGGAACTGTTTGTATTTGTTGGGGATGTTCTTCGAAAACCGGTGAGAATTTGAGTATGTTTTCCCTTGTGAAAGATCCTGCAAGGTATGTACACAAATTTCACATTATGATGAATACAATAAATGATGTATGTATATATTTTAGATTGGCATTGTGGCTAAAGGCAGCAGGTAGAGAAGATTTGCTTGAAAGAAACACGGAGGAACTTCATAAAATTGTAGGATTTGTGAGCTGCATTTCGAGGACAAATACATAATTCGGGGTGAATCGAGGAAACATCTCTTTGATAATGCTGTCCCGACAATCTTTCCTCAAAAATTATCTACTACGACAAAGAGTGAAACAGATCCGTCTAGCCAAGTCATAATTGTTTCAAGTAAGTATTAGACTGGGGATGATTATGTGTTTAACTCTTTATTAGCACACAATTCGCTCTTCACAGAAAGAAACATACAGAAAACAAAACCACCTAACGACAACACGTTGAAAATACCTACCACAAAATACAAAGGCATTAAAATACAATACAACATATCAAAAACTACCACAAGAAAAGAAAGAGGATCATTATTAGCAAAACTCGCTGTCTGAAAAAATCTCTAAAGCTGTTTTTTTTTTTGAGTTTCGTTCAAATTTTACAGAGGAATTGAATGATAAAATCAGAATTCACCAAAACCCTTTCTTTAGCATGCAAAAACTGTTTTGTTTTTTTATACGCAAAACTGGCTATTTGCAATATATATTATTTTTCTAAATTCCACTCCTAAAAACTTTAAGTATCATTATTTTATAAATCACCTAATTTTGCGAAAGCAGCATTACTAAGCTGTTGAATGTTGAAGAACACATTGGTATATCAAGTCGACGATTGTAAATAATTTCAGTCGACTTCAGATGAAAATAAGTTTTGTGATTCTGTTCAGAGAAATAAAAATTCGATTTACATTCGTAGCACAGCCTGATAGTATTATAGGTAATATAGGTGTAGACAAGTGCATAAAAAACATTCAAAAGTTTCGTTGATCTGAGATATTTTTAAAAGTAACCAATATTGAATTTTTCGCTAATATGATCTATATAAAGTTACCAGCTCATATTACAATTAGAAAAATAATTTTCAATCACGAGTAGAAATACAGAAAACAGTTTTATTTGAATTTGGAATTGAACAATGTGTTATACCCCTTGATAGTTCCCTTCTTCAGCATATACCCTAACGTTACTTCATATAATGATGAAAACTCAGTTTTTTGCTAACAAATTTGATAATTGAGATATGTTTTGTTTCAGGAATTATTCCTAGACCTGGCAATCCCTCTTATGTGGCATTACAAACCCCTACCACTTTGACCTCTACTTCACCAAGAAAACAGAAGTTAAGAGCAAAAATTGTTTTGCTGAAAAAAAATATTCATAAACAAAGAATGCACATGAAGAAAAACCCAAGTACAGATGAAAACTACACAATTAAAGATTTTCATAAAATGTCCAAAAAGTATTTGAGTGAACCATTTTCCGAAATAGTAATAGCACAGACACTATTACAAGGAAAGAAACCCAAAGCCAGAATTCTGTTACATCTTTGATATGTCAATATATGTATTCCATGTAATGGCATTTCCAAATATAAATATCTGTTTATGATCTCTTGTTTTATTTGTAATTTGATAAGTAATGTCTGAAAAGTTATTTGTTAACCTCATCTCTCACAGTTAGGACAAGAAGATTATAAAAACATTTCCTCTAATACCAATGTGAAAAAGTAAGTGTATTATTTTTTCTCTTAAGGTGTAATATGTGTTACCTGAATAAAGCTCAACTGCTATGTTTATAATGAATACAAATCAACAATAAGTAACTATTGTTATTCAAAATATTCCATAACTCATGTATAGATGAGCTGGGATTTGATATATTTGAATAAATATAATAATTTTCATTCCTTCGGAATGAAGTAACTGATGCCGACATGGTGAAACTACATTTTGAAAGAACTCCAAAATTAGCAATTTTATACCGTATTTTAGAAAAAAATAGACGATACTTTTCAAAGTCATCAAAGCCTATAGACCTCTTGGTCACCTTCAAAAACTGCATTCAATCATAATATGAAGGTATTTCAACATGTATATCTCAAATGCAAATAACTTTCCGCTTTGTTTATTGGCTCATTCCCAGACAGTCGAAGGAATATGATTGCAATTTCTTAATATACCTATACTAATGAACTAGTTATTATCAATTTGTTTTTATGATTGCAGTATTTCTTGTTTTTATACAGACCACATGGGTGGTAGGATATTTATTGATTAAAATATATATACAGATATAAATTGAACCTTAAGGAAAGCAAACAAATAGTCTATATCTGGGGAAAAAAAAGTCATGCTTTTCAATATCAATCAGATCTGTATTCCTAGTCATCGGTGATCAAGCTAACTAACCTCACCCTAGAATTGGCATCAGAGGTAAACATTTTGGGAATGAACTCTTTGCTGGGATAGGCGTGTAGACAAAGATCCAGTCTGTTACAATATTAGGATACTACTGAAATACATAAATCATGAAATCATTGAAATACACAACTGAAGGTGTGTGCATAAGTGTGATTAATAAAAAAAATAAGGAATAGAAAACATTGTAATCAATAAATATTTCATTGAAAATAATAACTGAATAAATTTTTTAAATGTTTTTCACTCCATTATGTATCTCAGTATTCCTTAAAAAAACATTACTAGTATAATTTTTTGAATATTTAGACACGGGGTATAGAGAATTTCATCATAGGAACAAATCTCGATTTTCTTAGTGTATTTGTATAACTGGCCTTCCCCCTGTTTACGTTTCTCAGTGTGGCTCTAAGTGGTTTCAAGGATTCTGATTTTTGACCACAGAACATCAAAGTGCCGACAAGAGCTTTCGTTTCTGTGTGGGTATATATTCTGTGGCAATATCATGTAGTAGGGACAGTAGGGTTAAGGTCACAACACAATCACTAATCTGTCAAACCACAACAGGGTTGCCAACTGATCAGGAGCTAAGTATCGTACCAGCTATTCTAAATTATCAGATTTTGTAGAAGGCTTGATATCTACATTGCTTTATTGGCAGGAGATGATGTGGCAGCAACATCTCCCACCGATATTTTTTCAAGCCTTATACAAAATTGACATATATTTTGCTGTAAAAATTGTCTTGCTATGGTAACAATCTTGCTAATGAGAAACAGAATTGACCCGAATATCGTACGTGTTTATTTTTCGCCCATACTGAATATGATTCATCTATGGCTTGAGCTATGTATGTTCGTTGAATGAGTAAAACTGGTGTTTATAATTTACAAAGTTGGCAATACTGGTGTTTTGTAAGTTTGCAGAATTCACAACACTAGTAGTTCAAGTCAGCTGGAGACTCATCGTTTCTTATTTTCCTAAGTGTCAACGTCATTTGATGTGTATTTTCAAATATTGAAATTGGGTTTTTATGCTAAATGTGTATTTTTCAATCTTGAATTATTGTACAATCGGCCTTGTCGTACGCAGCCATATCGTACATAGTACAGAAGGCCAAATTATCGTACAAAACGATAATTATCGTAGGGGTTGGCAACCCTGAACCACAACCACGAAATCTCATAAGAGTAATAAAATACTATAGAGTTACCTTTCACATCCTTGTCTTGAAGGCAACATAAACTTTGTTTAGAAGCGTGTGCCTTATAAATACATGTTAAGTCCGTATTCAATCGGGTAGTTTCGTGTATGCCCGCTCATTAAACGATCAAACGAACTTACCTGTGAAGTTCGATCGGGATTATATGACATCGCCTTGTCCGAGGATCATTATTTTTCACTATGTAGTTTGCGCTCTCGCAGTGCAAAGGCCACTGATTTTTAAAGAAGAAATAAGAAGAGGAGTATGTCTCCCGCCAACTGCCTGCCTAGCTAACTTCATTACGCTCGAAGTGCCTGCAATATTTGTTTAGGGCGGGAGTTTCAATTTCGGTTGTGGGATGATCCTCGGACAAGGCGATGTCATATAATCCCGATCGAACTTCACAGGTAAGTTCGTTTGATCGTTTAATTATATGACATCGCCTTGTCCTTCAGATCATTATTTTTCACTATGTAGCTGTTTAAAGATAGCGAAAATATTGCAGATAGTAATTGTTTTGCGGATATCATGGGCAAAGTTTAGTTATTTTCCTGTGAATTAATCGCTTCAGATTTTTATTAACGAATTACTTCAAAACTGTTCAACATCAGCTTCCGCAAGTTTTATGTGGTTGCTCAAAGGTTTATCATAGAATTTTTCAAATGATGTTTGTCCTTTCAGACATTTTCGGCACTTTTATTTCTGATTGCATCCACGACACGCCTTTGAGGTAAGCTATATTGCCTGTCGTGTCGAATGGGCAGAGAATATTTTGATATCAACGTGCACCTAATAGTATGAAGGGTTATTTTCTTAACCCATCTGATCAAATTTTTCTTTAGTTGACAGAGCCTATTTGTCATCAAGAATAAGTGAAACTTTGATTACTCCCACACCCTGGGCTCCACCATTATAATCATGTAGGCAATTTACTAAGCACAAATATGGATCTTCGACTTTCCAAAGGGGTTGACACTTGGTGTCCTACTTGTTTTCACATGGTAAGTGATATTTGTCAGCACTCATGAACTACTGAATATGTTTTCTAACCTAATTTTGTGGAATGTCTGGTACTATGCCCTGCAGAGAGCTTGCATGGGATAAGTTTTCTGGGAAAATCTGAGATGCCTAATTTTCCATAAGACTTTATAGATATTCGGTATTGTACCATTTTACTACTTCTGGATCCTATGTTACGCCATAATGCGGCTCATCTGAGTGTCTCATTCTTCCGATACATTTCAAGAACCTCTTCCAAAGAGAATTTTATTGTTACATAGCGCCTGGCAAGATAAGACCTAGTGCTGGACGCTGTTGGTTGAAAGTGTCACATTTCACAGGTATTATTAATTGTCCAACGGATTCTGGAAAAAATATAAGACAGCTGCTGCGTTTTCTGCAGAAGGGTCTATATATACCTGTCAAAAGTGAGATATTGCTTTTGTGTGATTGAAGATAATGATACTGTTTCAAGTTTCCTCTTAGAGTCCCTGTTTTATGGAAACCTTCCTGCGACGTTTTTTTTTTTTTTTTTTTTTTGAAATGGAGACAATTTATCGTTAGGTTCCATAACAAACATTTCTCTAATAAGAAGTTTCTTAAACATTGGGAATCATGGTTGTGAGGGTACTACTACAATAGTGTGTAGTGTGACTTAGGATTAAGTTCAGTTTTATTTACAGTATTTTCACGTTTTATGTGTTCTGTGCACAAAGTGTGGTCCCTGGCAGAGGCAACACTGCGTTTGACATCGAAACTTTGACACGCCCTGAGTGGAAGTCCGACAAAAAACAAATTTACATTACAATAAAAAATTTAAGTGCCTACTTGAATATTTGGCCACAAGCTACAACCTAAACTAGTGTTGTACAACATTTACACCTCACACCTCACACCTATAGCTTGATCATCCATGATCCTCCTGGCACCTGCCGCATCCGGATCTCTCGGCATGCAACTTGGATGCAGATATCAGTGCTTGGTTTCACAGACTCTGAAACGACTTTAGAAGTGCAGCACTGAGTCAACAACTTGAAAATTTCCATCAGCTCTATTCGCCTTCAGCAACATGCACCACAGGAGGCAACCAACCAGAGGCCTCTCTCTTAACACAGCCAAAATTGTACACTGCCAATTCTATTTATATAGGCTATGGCTGGTAATGGCGCTATGAACCAAGATATTATTATGTTGTGACAAGCAAGCCTGCAAAAAACACTTGATTGCATAGGAGGCAGCCAGCAACAATAGATGGTTAATATGTTTCAAGGCCTCTGCTGCATTCCATCCACCATATGTATGTTCCCTTTTTATTGATGCACATTGTATGATTAAAAAAAAAAAAATATTATTAGACCACCATTTTTAAGGTTTAATGAGGTTTGGTATACCATTTCGGTATCGTAGCCCTGGCCTATTCTCAATGCTAAAATTTTGTTGTCTAATGATTCTGAACATTCTGCCATATTGATTTTTGCAGTTTCTCTGATTTTTAATTTGTGTTTTGTACAACAGTTAATTACTGACCTAATGATTCTTGTTTTCCTCAGGTGGCAGCTCAGTTGTCAACTTTTAAGAATTCAGAGTTGATTTCGGCTACTTTTCCTATAATTGTTGATAAATCCAATGCTTTTTTATAAAGTTGTTACAGAACTAACATGAGACAAGGCGTTCCCGTTTAGTTCTAGCGGTAATCCAGAATCATTCAATTATGACCCACAAACAAGTAACATATTACTGTCTAAGAAAAATCCAATAGAGATTTGATTATTTTACAGAGATGACAAAGGGAAAGCAAGTGAACTGATAATAAGTGTCACATACTTTAAATGTTGGGTATTTTCTGAATTTTTCATGCACTGGCACCGAGTATGCATCTTTTAAAACAATCGTAGACAAAAAGAAGTTCTTTTCAATTTGCTTCAAAACTGTCCTTGTACTTTTCATTTTGAAGTGTTGAGGTTTGGGTATAAACCTATTATTTTTGAAAATCTGGGATGAATCTTTTCGATATTTCACTTATTGTGCTTACTTTCCATACTGTGCCTAGAGATCTGTGATCTTATTGCCTAGGTTTTATATAGAATGGGATTCGTACCCTTTGATAACATACATAGTAGTCTTGGAGGTTGATATTTGTTCATTTCCCTGCTGTGATATACAAAAGTGTGTTATGGTGCCGATTATGGTTATTGACCATTGAAGCGGTTGGTTTTTTATTTATTTATTAATTTATTGCATCCAAATTATCTCTAAAAAGGAACCTGGAGAAACGAGTTAAGAACTGCCTGGATTAATTTGTCTACTGTGAACAAATGTTCTTCTCATAGATAATGACTACCACAGTGGAGACTGATGATCATAACTGTGGTAATAATTAATGGTTATAGAACCTAATTTTTGATTGATTATCTAGTATTGTCTGTATATTTGGAAATTTTCACCTGGTAGGAGACTTCCAGACTTTTCTGGGTCAAAGTTCTGGCAAATAAAAGCATGGCGGAGATTTTTTCATTGTCTCAAATTTTTTAACAATGTGAATGAGAAATTATTCTCTTTTTCTAAACCCGGACATAACATATATGTTTTATGCCACTTTTTTTTTTTTTTGGGGAGCATCTGTGACTCCATTACACAGTGTGTTTTCTTTGTCAGTTCCAATTGGCTGTAAATAGTTGTCAAGGTCGTCAGTAAGTACCTTCAACTGAAATTCCATTTTTAACTATGGGAATTTCTTTGCCTGGAATTGTTTGGTAATACCTACCTACCTCTGGCATATGGCATCGATAGAGGGAACTGGGCGAATTTCTTCACCTGGAATTGTTTGGTAATACCTACCTACCTCTGGCCTATGGCATCAATAGAGGGAACTGGGAGAATTTCTTCACTTGGAATTGTTTGGTAATACCTACCTACCTCTGGCCTATGGCATCAATAGAGGGAACTGGGAGAATTTCTTCACCTGGAAATGTTTGGTAATACCTACCTACCTCTGGCCTATGAGCATCTATAGAGGGTCACTATCCCCAGCCTGTGGCTCTGGATGGGATTTCTCGTGTTTCTTCACTTGACTTTTTACCCTGGTCTGTGGCACTTGATGGGGTATCTCGAGTTGCTATTTGAACCATTTATCCCCGGGCCTGTGGCTGCTACGCGGGATATCTCGAGATGCTGTTTGGACCATTTATCCCCGGCCTGTGGCACCTGATGGGGTATCTCGAGCTGCTGTTGGAACCATTTATCCCCGGGCCAGTGGCTGCTACGCGGGATATCTCGAGTTGCTATTTGGACCATTTATCCCCGGCCTGTGGCACCTGATGGGGTATCTCGGGCTGCTGTTGGAACCATTTATCCCCGGGCCAGTAGCTGCTACGCGGGATATCTCGAGTTGCTATTTGGATAACGTGGTCGAGACCTAGCCCTTAACCTAAAAATAACACGGCTTCCACATTTTCGTGTCTGGAGCTGTTTTTCAAGTTTGCATAAGAGGTCCCGTGGACTGGACCGTTCTCTTTTTCTTTTCTTCACAATTTTCGCAAAAGAATACTTTCAGTTTCTCAATTTAAGCAAAATAATTAAAAACACATCTATGGCCTTTCGCACTGAGAAGCGTAATGAAGTTAGCTAGGCAGGCAGTTGGCGGGAGACATACTCCTCTTCTTATTTCTTCTTTAAAAATCAGTGGCCTTTGCACTGCGAGAGCGCAAACTACATAGTGAAAAATAATGATCTGAAGGACAAGGCGATGTCATATAATTTCATTTCATTCGGATCAAGTTGTCATTCTTCTTTTGTATTATGACCCATCTTACTCCAAATGTAAACAAACTGTCCATCGTTCCACCACCTGTCACCTCTCGCCCACAAATTCTAAAGAAAAGGATAGTTTATGCATGTTCACCTCAAATCAGCTATTTGTGTAGGTGTAAACAGGGCATCTCTGTCTTTTATTACTCTATGGCTATACAAAATGTATATAAGCAAATAATTGCCGCGAAACAAGAGGCAGTAAATATTGTTCTTAAAATGTGACTGTCTTGACCGCAGCTCGAAATGTTTATAACGGAGTCTAGCCATAATATGTCATTGGACTACACTGACTTATATTTGTGTTCTTTGGTAAAGGGTTAGGCTCCCTTTGTCACTTGTTTTTGGTCAACAATTAGAAATAAATTTATTGAAAGTATAATTTCTTGTTCAAAAAACAATTAAATGTAATTCTCGACCTTTTTTGAGAAAAATTTTAGATTTTTATCCAAAGTTTCAAATCTGGCACTCAATAAAATGATTCCAATTGACAAATGACAAGCGGTTTCCGAGTTACCGAGGAAAAAGTACGGTTGATCTGGTGAAAGATAAATCACCGAAGTTTCTGGAAATAGTCATCGAATTTTCAGGAATTTGGTATATACGGATCGCCAAATGGCTAACCAGAGTAACCAAGGATATATACGGACCATACTCAATGCTGAGTACAGATGACAGCTTATAACTTACACAGAAATCGGCGAAAACTGTTCACATGCGAAAAAGAAATTCAGAGCAGACTGTGATGTGACAAGTGGCCTCATAGTTTTTGTTGTTAAAAACACTAATAATGTTACACATTAACTTCCATATGGAACAGATTTTCCATTTCAAAAAGTAACAAATTACAAATCAAGGAACTTTAATATTTGTAGGGTTATATACTTGACAAATATCAGTTTTTTTCGCTAAAATATTCTGACTCTTTTAACTTTTCGCTTATTGACATTGAAATAAACTTTTTGTAACTGCACCGCCAATCATAATCCGAAATGCTATAACGCCTGGGGTGGGATTTTCTGTGTACCATAGAATTCTATTGTCGATAGAAAAAGTGAGATGACATTATGGTTGAATTCATGAGAAAGAAAGAGACAAAACTGTCGACAATAGTTCCGCCTAGTCTGAAACCACCCTAAAGATGGGTTTCCAGTCTTTCCACTAGGCGGAAATCAAAAGCGGATTTTCAGTATCACGATTTCATTGAATGATTTGAAACTGAAAGGTTTTCCCGCCAATTCAATTACGGATACGCAAATAAGTTGACGTTGGTTCAACTTTTTGCGGATTCCACTAGATTTATGAATTCATAACCTCGAAATTCAGAAAATTTTCGACAAAACTCTATAAAACTTGTATAATCACCTACTCCAATATGATTATGAGAGAACATCAATCCTTTCAAGTATTTTATATGATGAAAAGGAAAAGATGACACATATATTGGGTGGGAGGAATTTTTTAGCATAAGAGTATTAATAAAGTGGTAATTTTCAATGTTTGATACGGTAAATGATGAGATCAGCAAAGGTATGACCCAAAGCGACCTTTAATTTTTAATTATTTTGTGAATGAGCGTTGACCATTTAGATTTGCTACTGAGCAAAAGTTGGACCATCTCTAGAAAAACTAACAACCACTTTCCGAACAATCCGTATCTGTATCGGAAATATTAAGTGATAATATGGTTTCCCATTCTTATTTTTCGTTCTGGTAAAGCCACTGTTGTTGAATATAGTGAAAGAGGCTACTGCCAAGTGCTAAGAAACTTAGGATTGGGAATCGTTGACGACGTTGACTGATAATACTAAATTATTTCAACTGAATTTAGTGTATTATAAAAAATCCCTAGAATTAGTGCTTACAATGAGCTGGCTAATGGAAACCTTGGCGTATTTTTAGAGCTGATTTTTAAATCCACTTCTTATTTTCCGCCTAGTGAAAACCCGTCTTTACCTGTCAAATTGTACTTGATATATGAAAGGGGTTCTGCAGTACTACAATTTCATTGATTGATTGCACTGAATTTAGTACAATTTGATTTGAACAACCAGCTAACGCAAAAAGTATTGGCAATGAAACCTTATTTTAAGGCTTGTTCATTGAAGACTACTCTAGTTGATCGAGATCACTTTCACAAATGTTCATATCTCTCTAACACTTGTACTTCATTATTTTATTTCCCTTTTGAAAATATCAATTACAACTACAACGTACTCTGATGCTCTAGTGGCTTGAAGTTGATCTTTTCAATAGAGAAAGACAAATGAAGTTCAAGTGTTGGAGAGAGATGAATATATATGTGAAAGTGATCTCGATCAACTATAGCAGTTTTCAACGAACAAGCCTTTAAACTTCCCATTGTAAAAATCTACATATACAGGGTGACCAGGATTGAACCGCCAAACGTTCGGTATAGTTTTTTTTTGCAAATATAAATTTTTTTCTTCATATAACAATGTCTCCCAAATCGCTTCGTTTTCAAGATACAATGTATCAAAGTAAGTGAATTGAAATAAGACTTAAATTTACCTACCGCAAATAATCATGCCAAGTTTTATCAAAATCAGCCAAAAGGCTTTTGAGAATTGAATAAAAAACTGTTTTTTTTTCTAAAAACTTTGACAACCTGTATCTCGGAAACGAAGCAAGTTGTGACACATATGTCTATATGAAGGAAAAATCTTATTTTCACCTAATGAACCGGTTAATGATTGTTTTCAACGTTTACCGTGTACATTAAAAATGCTGTAATTACTTCAATATTTAAATAATAATAATACTGTTCTTTAAAATTAAAAAGAGTATTTAATTTATTTAATTATAAAATCGGCTCTCAGGTTTTATAATTAAAGCTAGGCTGCTTCAAAAACACCAAAAAAATTCAAATAGCTTCAACTCCAGTAACGAAAACTTATCAACTCTAAAGTGTCATTAGCCGCACCGAAGCGCCGACTTTTCATTTTCAAATATTAAAACATATTCTACTCAGTCTTGATGTACTCTCTGAAGCATAAAATTGTCAAAAATATTATTTTTTGTGTTTTTGAAAACATTATTTGTTCTTTATTTAAATACTTTATTTCACGAAAAAATAAAGTATGTATTCGATTCTCAAAAAAGGAGGATAACAAAACATGTTTTAAAATTCCTATAATTTAAAAATCTCCTGAAAAACTACTGTTTTAATGTCAAAAAACATAAAGTATGTGGATACAAAATTGTAGGTAGGAAGAATAATTTGTTGAATAGTTATGACAGTTTTTGTTTGCTACTTTTAATAATAATAATAATAATATAATAATTAATATATAATAATTATTGAATTCATATAGGTAGGTATGTCAATGAATTCAGTAAGTAATGTTTAGGTCAACATTATTAGCTGAATAGTCTCTTAATAATAATTTTTCTCAGGCACAAATAATGTACTTAAAACAATCATAACAAAAATACACTTTAATTTTGAAACTCCACTACATTACAATATTAATATTTTAACAAAACTACGGAAAAGAACATACAAAAAATATATAAATAAATGAACTAGAATTTTGAAGGTAAGCTTCTGAACACTAGAAAATACTCTTCAAAGTAAACCTCTCATCATAGATATTACTCAAATCACAGATAAGTATGGGACTGCCATAGTAACCTTATAATCACTATGACCAACTTGGCAAGAAATCAATCTCCAACAACTGGTCTTTTGTCTAGATACTGCAGAGCATCCTCCCGACTCATCTCGTGAGTGTCCATGAAAATCTTTAAACATAGCTCTGGAAGTAGTACTTGAAAAAAATACTGGGTCATATTACCTTTTGGATCAAATTCTTTTTCAAGAAGAGACAACATATGTTCCTTCTGTTCAAATGTGAAAAGGATCATGCTGGTATTATAGGAGAGATCCTTAGTCGTGAGAGTAGGCACTGTATTGCTAACACTGTGATACCTATCATGACGTTCATTGTATTGTCTTCCATGAAAAATATCAGAAACATAGTTAAGATTTGAACCGAACTGTTCTGCTATATCATGAAGAGATAGTTCTTTACAATCTAATACTACCGATTCGACAACTGGGTTTCTGTTCAGATCTTTGACTGAAAACGGTAACTCAAAACTATTATCACATATTTGCTTAAAAGACTCCACTTGAGTTTTGTACTTCTCCAAGTCTATTTGGTCTTTCAAGATTTCATCAACTGAAGGTGTTAATACACCATACTTTATGAAAGATTCTTTATCCCTTTTGTTCATTTTGGGTTTTTTCTTTGATTTGAAAGTTGGTAGATCACAACTGTCTGAAGAATCTGTCCGCTTGACTGCTTTTTTACTGAGTTTCTTGGATTTTCTTTGGGTATCTGGCATCTTATTGAAAAATGAGTCTATTTTCTGTTGGTTTTTATCTGGACTTGGTTTGTTTTTTCGACTGCTGCTTCTTTTCTTATTTTTAGGATTATCTTTACCAATATTTTCAATTCTATCAACTAATGGATTGAATCGTTTATGACTGCTAGTTTCTTTTTTTTCAGGGCTCAACACTCCCTTTGATCTCAAAAAATCATCCACTTTGGGGTGGTCAGGACAAACCTGTTTCCGTATTCTCAATCGTTTTGCTACAGGAGTTGAACTATCAATTTTTATATTTGTTTCTTTTGAATTTCGATCTTTTCTGGGAGTACAGGGATTCGTTGATTTTGATTGTTTAGCTAGGGCACTCAATTTTTCTGTTAGTTTATTCAATGATTTCTTATCACTATGGTCCTCCTTCTTGGACATTGCTGGTTCTTTCTTGTACCTTGAATACGATTATATTAAAAAATAATAAGATATTGGAAGGAGAAACTTACATTGTTCTTCTTTTCATTTAAGTTTTAACCACCAACGAAATAATAATAACAGGTTTTTAATTTATTATTGGCAATAACACTAATAACACTTATTTCGCGCTCTTCTGCACTTTAAAGTTTGTGCATTTGTGATTAAAAATCACAGATCACACTGATCACAGTAAAATATCAGAGGGGTGGGATTCTGTGGACCATAGAATTCTATTGTCGATAGAAAAAGTGAGATAATATTATAGTTGAATTAACGGGAGAGAAAGAGACAAAACTGTCAACAATAGAATTCTATGATACACAGAATCCCACCCCAGGCATCGCGCTGATGTCACTTGACAGGACCATAAAATCGGACAATTGGGCCATCCTTGTCAAATAGTGTTCATATAGAGATTTCTAATGGCTCGGCAGACACCGATAAAAAGAGACAAAAGTTCTTAAGTTTTCCATTCTTGTTGCCGTTGTGATTGGTCACTATAATGGCGGGATATTTAAATGTCAAGACAGCGTCAGGGATAATGAACACAATTTGTACAGGATGGTCCAATCCCTATGTTACAATGTAATCTCTCAATTGACGTCACCGTGATACCTTCCGTATGCTCTTGTATTATGTATATAGATATATAAACCATTGAGAAGGCATCATGCTGACGTCATTTGACAGGATGATAGAATCAGTCGATTGGACCTTCCTCTACAAATAGTGTTCAAAGTCCTTGAGACAGCGTGTCATTCTATCTCCCCACCACTATAAATGACAAGACAAACATTTCATTTAATCTCCCCACCATTATGGTGACCAATCACAACTGCAACAAGGATGGAAAACTTAAGAACTTTTGTCTCTTTTTATCGGTGTCTGCCGAGCCATTAGAAATCTCTATATCCTTATAAATGCCCAACTGAAATCCTCAAATTGAGCATGCGCTTAGTATTGAGGCACAGTAGCGGCGGGACGTTTAAATGAAAGACAAGAAAAAGGCAAACTAAGTTATTAAGTTAAGCCTATTCAGGTGTCCACATGAATATTGAATATTTTTCAATACTGAATATTTTAATTTTTCAATGAGCCTCATTCATCACTGTGACTGATTTCTATTCACGCGGTGCTTCGCCTAAACCAAATTGAATGTTGATTATTGAAAAGTTATTGAATATTGAATGATTTTCAATTCTTCCTATGCAGGTTATCCAAAATTACTAAGATGCTTGCTAAGATGGTCAGTAATAAAGGATTAGTTCCTGTCAACGAACTGCATTCTGAATAACCCGTAAAAACTCTATTGTCGCCATTTTTAATAGTTTTAAGAAGGAAAGAGAACGATAAAAAGTGGAAGTGACAGAAGTGACAGAGGATTTTAGTTTGCCATTTAGGAGTTCGTGAAATACGGAAGAATTCCATTAAACAGTGAGGACGTAAAAAGTCCTCCCCCCCTTTTAACTGTTGAACGGATCAAGTTATCAAGGTCGTATAAAATTCAGGTAAAAGGTACCACTTTACTATTTTTTGGCATAAAAATTATTGTGGTCACGTTGCCTAAGCAATATTTTCTCGTGAAAGTATTTCAAATAATTTGAAAACATTCTATTTTCTCCATGGAATTATTTCATATTTGCAAATATTGAAAATATTTCAAAATCCATTCTTTTTTAATCATAAAAAAATTAAAATGTACAATTCGTTATGACTAAAGTGATCGTAATAATTCGTAAAGTTGCAGAATTATATTATTTAATCGTTTACCAATAATGAATTAATTTATTCAATAATTTCCTTCCATAAAATCATATGAGGTTATAGAACTATAAAAAAAAGATTGTTGCGTGTATAGGTGGCTGTGATTCCACAAATCAATATTGTTTTTGATTCTAAACAACTTTTCTAAATACAAAAATAAGGATAGATTACTCTTGATCAAAATTCCTATTTTGTTCTCCCCTGTACACTGTTTGGAAATTTAGATTTTTGATAACTCAGGTACAAGTTTTTTGCGAAGCACCAACTTTTATGAGGAATAAAATTTCGTGACAAATGCATAAAAAAAAGTTTCCCTTATGGTGTAAACTTTTTGGAACTCACTGTATAGGTAAATTCCAATTTCCAATAAATATAAATATTACCCTATATTTGTGGTATCATTTCATAAATTAGGTACAAAACTTTGTATCAATCATATAATTGCGTTCCTTGTTGCTCGTGTTCCATGCTTACCCCATCTTCCCTATATATAACTATCTGAGCCGAAACTATGATTGAACTGATTGAATTGATTAAGTTTGGCTTTTATCGACACTATCCATATCATGTGTCCATAATGTCCAAAGGAGTTACAATTGTAGCCTGTATTCGGAGATTGAAAAATTTTCAATACTTTGTGGAAGTTGGTTTATTTTTTTCTTAGCTGACCATACTTTTTAGGTTTCAGTTAACCATACTTTTAGCTTTTTATAGCCCCCCCCCCTATTAAATTTTGAACGCCTTGACTGACTAACATGGGACACAAACCCCTTTCAATAATATCACCAATACTAATTTTGAAATAAAAAACGTAGTTGCTCAATAGATGGAGTGGTGGGAAAAACCAACTTAAAATTTTTAAATATCCAGGGGATCAAGTGTATATAACATCATTGAAAATATTATATCTAATTTTTTTCGAATTCCATTAATAAGCTTTTTCACAATTTTGATCTCTATGTCATTACAAATAATAAGTTGAAGTGCCTTCAGCGCCATCTATTGAGTAATTGCAATATATCTTCTTTCAAATAGTAGTGTCCCTAATATCATTCAAAATACGCTGTCCCATTGTTTCCCATCAAACCCTTCAAAAGTTGTTGAGGTAAGGGTACCATTCAAATCCGCCTTTACACTAGAAATTTCACATGCACATTGTAAAAAAATATTAAAGGAATTCAAAAGAAATTAGATGACTGATGATATAATTGAATTATATTTTCAACAATGTGACACGTGCTCCCTCCCCCATGCCATTTTAAAGATGATGTGCCCCCCCACGCCATCTATTGAGCAAATCAATCACATCGTCATTTATTTCAAAAAGTACCAAAGGTGTATTATTAAAAACGGATTTTTTCCCATGTTTATGCCGGAAAGTTAACAGGGGGAGGGACTATAAAAATCTGCACTGTATAATGAATTGTGGGGGGTAAGACAGAAATACATGAACAACTAATTTCAAATATATTCAGTAAAAAAATAACACAGCCTATATTTGATCCTAATTAGTCACTAAGAACTAAGCAATAGACTGAAAATAAAACACAATAAACAAACAAGTAAAAAAAAGTAAAGAAAAAAAGAGAGCAGCAAAATTTGATTATCTAAACCTCTACTTTTGTTCAGTTATCTTATACAAGAGGATAGCTTGCCTGTGTGGCAATACCACACAAATTGTCCTGGTTTCTTGCCATTTTGATGTATCCGGCCTGTCCCCAACTGGGACCCCAAGAATTCTTAACTATCCAGTAGTCTTGACCTTTATCGTCTGTGCCATATCCTACTACTAATACACCATGGTCCAATTCTTCCGAGCTGCATTGTGGGTCAGAATAGACGCCTAAAAAAAAAATAAGCCAATTTTGAAAAATCGTAGTTTCTTATAATAACTAAAATTTATAGATGTTTCAAGCCTATGTTAAGTTGAATGCTAATAAAACAAAATGTATGTTAATAGGTAGCAAATATCGTTTAAGACAACTGCAAGATGAACAGCTGTCATTGAATATTCATATTAATAATATTTAGCATTGAGAGGGTTACAACTTTTAAATATTTGGGAGTGGTACTAGATCAAGAATTCTACCTTAATGCACACTGTAGGTAAAGTAAATATAAAAAAAATAACAATATATAAATCAATGATAACACCCAACTTTGACTATTGCAGTACATTGCTCTATTTTGGAAGCAATGAAAATCTCAGCAGATTACAGAAGCTTCAAAATAGATCCGAGGGAAATTCAAGTTGTAATAAACGCACATCTGTGAAATACCTGTTGGACACTGACTCTTAAAAAGAAGATAAGAGAATTTCTGGCCTTCTTCAATACTGTGTCTGAGTAACTCATATTGTTAATTCTAAGGACGATAGGACATTTACATTTGCAGAAAACGGAATCAGACAAAAAATATTATTGGACTACTGGAATAATTTCAAAACATGCTATATCTGAAGAAGTACATCTAATAAATTGTGAACTATATGATGGTCCTTTTCATTTGCCATAGAGGAGCTGAAAAAATATCAAACCCTCTAGCAAAAATTTGCCTGTCACAGAAAAAGATGATAGTTTTATTTCTTTAGGAATATTATTATAGTTTTGGACACCTTTGTATAAAATTGAATCAAGCCTTTGATATGTGAAAACTTTTGGAAGAACGATATCTGTATTTTTCCTTGTGAAATATTAGTATAAAAGTAAGGAAATATCAGACTAAATGGGCAGTATATGACCAATCAGTGTTAAACTCTTTCCAGTTTTTTGATGGGAACTTGGGCATAAGTACACCAAATAACAAAAGCATATTGAAGATAAGATCTCAACAATGAGTTCAATAAGATTTTCACTGTACTTATATGGACAAAATCTGCTCGAGTGATATATTATAGACTTACTCAATGTACGAAAAATTGGAGATAGATTAAAAGATGTCTAATAAACTTTCTTAATTAGAGTGTTCTCTCTTGTACTGTCTAATGGAAGATGAATTTACATTTTAGAGGATTATTGATAATTTTTTTCCACCTAACAACTGCATAAATACATTGATGCTATTCTGGAGTATGAGACAGTCACTTGGATTCTGTATAACAAGAAATATTTTGACATCATCGGTTCCATGAGGAATTTACTGTCATGTATAAATATACTGAACTGTAAAGACCCCAGTTGGGAGTTCTGTGAACACAAACATTCTCTCACCCCTGCAATACTATATTGATATTACATAACTTACCATCAGAGTATAGTTGAAAGGTTTCATGACTGGCATCGATAGCTACAGAGATAGGCCCAATGGTGGCAACAGCAGCTTTAAGGTCCAACTCGTTTCCAGATTCAACATCCACAAAACCTTTGTCCATTGCTCCCCTATTTTTGGCATTGTAGTGACATTTTTCATCTTCCGCTTTGTACGGATAGGTAGACTCTGTGTCAATACCTTTATTGTCTTTTATGTATCGGAAAGCATTGTCCATAAGACCTCCATTACATCCGTTGTTTCCATATTTTATGGAACAGTCTATCAGATTTTGTTCTGAGAGGGAAACAAGCCTTCCTGTTTTACGGAAGTTTTGCCCTTCAAGAGAACCAGTCTAAAAAAAAAGTTTTTGCAAATTTGATTTCAACTGTAAAAGTGGTATAAGTAATTTTCTTCAACTTACGGCACTGAAACTCCAGCAGGATCCACAATGGCCTTGATCTTTGACAGCTGTTACAGCACCGTTTTGTCTCCAGTCGACCTCATCAGGCAATTGGACATTTGCTGGTCGGATGAAAGTGACAGATTCATCCATTTCCAGACCTCTCATCAAGTTCTTAGTTTTATTGAAGCCATTAACAGTCTGGATGAACTCGTGGTGCAGCATGTCTGCATATTTGTTGATGCCCAGTTTGTAAGAGACAAGACCCAAGGCATAAAGTTTGTTGTGTTTGGCTACTTTGTGAGCATTTTCCATGAAGATTTTCATTCGGAACCGCTCCTCTGTTTCACTGTCATACTCTTTTTTGTGAGTTAGCTGGAAAAAAAAGCCATTTGTAGCATAATAATATTAATAATAATTCCGTAGATGCCGAAAATCACAATTCACCATTCAAACGGAGAGGAGGAATACCGCTCCTCTTCTTGGCATGAAAGATGCATAAACAAGATGGAAGATAAGATCAAGGAATAATGAAAAAATGGCTACATTACAAAAAACTTGGGTAGATTTGCATCACTAATAAAACAGAACGCACCCTTCAGTGAAAAAGAAAAGGGGAATCCCCGCGTCAAAGCGAAATTCCCGCGTCCAAGAGAAATCTCGCGTCGCGTTAAAGCGAAATCCTCGCGTCAAAGGGAAATCTCGCGTTTTGTAAACTACCATGCTTATGGTGTTACTTTCGTTCTAACAAGCTAGTTTTTTTTGTGTAAGTATTACAATAATGATATTGATTTCTCAGATGTAAAAGACCCTACTCTTTAAAATATAATTGTCTGATTTTATGTTGATTTCGGTGAAAGAAAATAAAATTAAACACATTTGATTAAATCACTGATTTAAAAAAAAAAAAATCATTTGATTTAAATAGCGATTTAAATTATGTTTTAAATTAAAATGATTTAACCGTGCCAACCCTGATCTTTGCCACCAGACGATGTTAGAATGTGGCAAAATCACTTTTTTTCGGTTATATCATTTTTTCAAATGGTATCTCTATGGCGCACCTTATACAACAGAGAGTTTAGAAGGAGACGAATCGAATAATACCAAAATTGTATTATCTGTCGATTATCAATTTTTTTTAAAAAATTACCAAATAGTAGTGCGGCCGCTGGATTAGCCAAGATCCAAATGATAGAAATTTTGAAATACAGTCCATACAGTCTGGTAAATGGTAAACTGTACTTTACGGACTCTACCGCATTTACAGTTCAATTTAATCTGGTGTTTTCTTGCACATGTCATAATATGTGCAATCAGGGATATATTTCCAACCTGAAAACATGAAGATAATGGGTATTTCATAAATGTTCACAATAAACAGGTAAATCATTAGCCCGGAAACATTAAAATTAATGAAGAAATTGACAAAATTTTATGCAAAATAGAAAATTCTACAAGACTTCTGACCTTAAAGATGATGTTCATGACCATAGTACCTATTTTTTTTTTTATGTTTACCATATTTTTACTGGTGCATTTGTAAATTGTTATGTAAAGAAATTCGTGCATCATCTGGTAGGTGTGAAATGCATTCAAATTTGAATAAAAACAGTAATTCTAGAAGTAATTGACGAATTTTTCAATTAATGAAACAATACTGTAAGATTTTTTAAATAGGTTTATGGTATTGAACAATAGAAGGTGATGATTCAAAAATATTGAATGACCTCATTGTACCTTTGTCCATCAATAAATTTGTTAATTGGTTCAAAGATTTGATTAAAATTCATTCAAATTCCATCTAATTGCATTCCTCCACTAGATATTAAATATTATAACAGTTAATTTTTTTATAATAATATAGCAGCAATTCCATTATTTCAATTTATCTATTAGGTATACAGTTAGTCTAAGAAAAAACCGAAATTTTCTGAGAGTTCATGAAAATTCAGGAAATAATTAGCAACAGGATACAGTGGAAACGTTTTTCAAATTCATGTACAAAATCCTAAACTAAAACTTTTTCCATGTCTCTAACATGAAGAAGAAGGTCCGTGTCTCTAACATGAAGAAGTCTTTGTTCCTGTTTTACCAAGGTTTTAGAAGAGGGTTCATTCGTCATTTTGAACATTGAAAATATGGTACTCTCCATTTGAAAAAAACGAGTTATCTACAGTTCTTTGAATAACTTCTCGGTTACTCCACCATTCATTTGTACCAGTAGATAATCATCAATTCTACTTAATTATCATGATTCATTCAGAACATTCTTCATTTCTAATGCCTTCTAATAACCTTTTTTAATTTAGAATTTCGAACTACGTCAGATTTTTTCAAATTGTGACGTCATACAATAAATTATTTCATATAGCATATATATAGTTCAAGTTTGAAAGGAATAACAAATTATAATGACGAAAAAAAATTGGGGTTTTCCATTTGTATCGAATAGTTGATGTCACTTTCAGTGAAACCAGAAGTCCAATTTCAGAATCAAATATACAGTGATTTTCAAAAAGTTTACACCATATGGGATCCTTTTTTATTTTGCATTTGTCAGAAAATTTTATTCTTCATAAAAGTTGGTGCATTGCAAAAAACTTGTATTTGAGTTATCAACATTCTGAATTTTCAAACAGTACAGGGGAAAACAAAAAATAGGAATTTTGATCAAGAGTAAACTATCTCATTTTCGAACTTATCAAAGAAGTTTATTTAGAAAAGGTGTTTAGAATCAACAATATTCAGATTTGGAATAACAGCCAACTACGCAACAAAAAAAATCCCAATTTTTTATGGTTCTAGTCTCATAAAGAATACTAGTAACTCATATGCACCTTAGGCGTCTTCCTCATATTCCTACAACGATATTGCAATGCGAAATTTGTTACAATTTATCCTTCATACTAGAATATCGACGTTTGTTGAAAATTGTTTGAATTTTTACTATTTTTTTGGTGCAAATATATAGATATTTCACTCTGTATGTATGTCCATAATCACTATCGGTGTTATTTCATGGAAAGAAATTATTAAGTAAATCTTATTATTGGTAAATGATTAAATAATACAAATCTGCAACTTTAAGATCACTTAAATCATAAAATATGTAATTTTTTTATTTTTTTTTCGCGTAGGTGGCTATGATTTCGAATTTGAATGTTGGTTTTGATTCAAAACAACTTTTCTAAATAAACTTTTTCGATAATGTCAAAAATAAGGGTAGTTTACACTTTTACAATTTTTCTATTTTTCGTTCTCCCCTGTATACCGTTTAAAAATTTAAAATTCTGACAACTTATATGCTTAGTTTTCCAAGCAAGGTACCAATTTTGATGAGGAATAAAATTTTCAGGGTCATTTTTTCCATATGGTGCAAACTTTTTTAAACTCACTGTATACTATAACCAAAAAAATTCTCCCAAACAACATACCCAAAACTTTTCATCTTTGAAAATAGCCAGATGTCGCGACGTAACAAATCTTGTGATCACCCGGTATATGTGCAAAGTGCTGTAACTCAGCAAAGAACCATAATTATTACTAATGAAAAGTCCTGTTTCCTTAGTTTCAAATGAGAAAATTATGGCATTTGATTTGTTCATATAATATGAGGGAAAATTGGCAAACAAATCCATTTCCTAGTGTCAACAATTTATGTTCATCACTGTACTAATGGATATTTGATGGTTAATCATTGATAATGAGGCATCAAGTAAACCCTGGCCATAAAATTGATAAGGTTAGGCTAATCATGTTATTTGATATGCTGGTTTTCACTGCCCAGCTGACAGATGGTGTTTTTATAATTCAAAACCAAAAGCAGTTTTATTGTCCAGTAATCATTTCTACAAACTGTGACTCATGTTTATTCCGTTATTTGAATTTCTGCTAATATAGATATTTCATCATATTATCAGAGAATAATATAATATACTAATGTACACTTTCATTTTGATGACTGATACATTATTCATCTACTGAAAAAATGTAATACATATGAGAAAGACTCAAGCCAAGTAAAGATATTGAATTGATAAATATTCTACAGTGTGAGTTGAGATTGTGGCATACTATCAAATAATAATGTTTAATGTTTCTTTTCAATAATGAGGGTATTTTAATGCAAATTTGCCAACATATTCATGCAAATATTCTATTTACAGGCCGACTGTTACAGAAAAGGGTGCCAAATAATCTTGTTTGAAATTGTTCAATAAATAAGCTCAGAATATTAAACTGATAGAAAGTGGAAACCATTGAAAAATTCAATACACAAAATTCTAGTAGATATTGAACCATATACAGTACAAGATTATTTAAATGCCTCTTTGTTGAAATAAATAAATAAATATTCTACTTATATGATTAATATTTTTTTCTGAATTTGTATGTAATATTTTTCAAGTATAATACCGGGTTTATTTGAGATATGACGCACCTCTATGCTTGAGAGGCATGATCTGATTCAAATCACGAAAATTCAGGGGGCTATTGGAGAACTAAAATATGATTTTTTGAGATAAAAACGAATTCTGTATCAGTTCCGGTTTCGTCGGAAATGGTCTTCGGTATTTTTTTTGAACACCCTGTATATTTTTCGAGATATTTTCATACTTTTGAGATCTGGAGCAAATTCCTAGTACAATAAACTGATTTTTTTTTTAATTGTTTGAATTTTTCAACAGAATAAGCTCAAGGTATGATTATTTTTATTATTGTAAGTCGTCAGAAAACAAATGAGTATGCTGCAGCAGCTGTAGTAATAGTGAGAAATGTTCTTTATGCATTGTTCAACATCAAGTGGTTTCTGTATGAGATATTCAAGCACCCTGTATATTCGCAACTTTGTAAAAGAAAGAAATTTTAGTTTCAACTGAATTGATATGGTAACCAGTAATGTCGATATCAATTATAATTGAACCAGCTGACTTGTTATGATCTAAATAATTATTCATTTATATTGCCAATATTATTATGGAAGAGCCTAGTCAACTTCATGTTAATGTTTTGGTTATAACTGTTGATAACCTTTGGTCTTGTATTGTGTTTATACAAAACAAAAATATTTGACACGAGGATGATGAAATATCTGTTGAAGTTGTAATATTTTCTGCCAAACACATTTTATAAAGCCGAACAATGTTCCAATAGTCTTTTGGAAAAAAAAACAGTCAAATATCTATTCCAATAATTTGGCTAGTTTGTTGATTATTCCTAGTATTAATTGTAACAGCATTTGAACTTGAGTTCAAATATTTACTCACTTTAACTGTCAATAATTGAATTTTAATAATCTATTCTTGAATATGATAATTAGTTAGCCTTTTCTCGATAATCGTTCTCAAAAATAACACAAACCTTTTTTATAGCAAATCAAATTATAAATTCTGCAAGTACTCTTTAAATTTGATTAGGAATTTAATTGTGGTAAAGTTGGATAACAGTAAAGAATATCAGAAGAATACAATCAGGTTTTATCCCAAGTCATTAATATAGCCATTATTTTGAGAAAATAAAACATTTCAAAATGGCAATATGTTCTTCATAGTTATGAGGGCTATATTAATGAAATTTTTTTACTATTAACTATGTTATTGTACACAACAATTGATTCATAAAACATGTTACCATTTCTGATGAATCATTATAGAGTAGGTATAGTTTCAACATTTAGCATACTGCTTTGTTCTCAGATACCCAAAACAAGAAAAACAACATTAAAAAACAGTATTGAGGAATAATTTCTTTCAATATTAATAATTGTATTCAAACAAACCTTGAATGCTCCCCATTCTTCTTGAACCAGGTCAAAGAAGGACACAGCTTGACTACCAGCAAAAAATGCTACAAGAAGTACAAGGACTTTCATGTTAGCTCTGAAAATAAAGAAAAACATTTCAAAAACACCCTCTTTTTGGAAAATTACCAGAAGTATCTACGACTTCAAAACTAGAAATAACCTTGGAATGTTCCATAAACATACCTATTATATTTTGATCCTAGGCACTACACAGCTTCTTGAATACCGTACAACGTACAACTAATCTTCAATTTTCAATAAACAACAAAGCAAAGCAAAACAATTACAAATCACTTCTTCCTGCCTGCCCCTTCTTTACAGGAATTCGCATCCTGCCTAAAGGTTGTGCCATCTACATTTATTTGATTAAACTGACAAAAAGTATATTAGGTGTTTCTTGCTATAAGCGGTAGTGTATCTATTTTAAACTGTTTTCAGATTATTAATACATTTTTGGACATATATCTTTTAACTGATAGATATATGTTTTTGGAGATATTCTTCATAGAAATGTAATCATAGTCATTATATTATAATTACATTTCTATGGTATTCTCTAGAATTCATAGCTCAGAATCAAATAACTTGAAATGATTCAACTTCTTCAACTATTTATCCAAATTTGATTGAGGATAAAATTAAACACCATATTCTCTTATGAAATTTGTTAGCTGATCACCTCTATATTATTTTACGCAGAAATTCTGAGCGCCATCTATCGCAAATACATTCATAGAAGAGAAAGTATCCACAGACAAGGACTTTGAGTTTGAACCATAGAAATTTTAATATCACCACGGAGTGGGCGACATCTACATTTTAAAATTCGAACATAAAACTCCAGGAAAATAAACATTCTGCCATAAGATCTCATGTTAATGAATTGTTGATTATTTCTTTGTAGAACTATATTTGGTTCGATTTTTTTGATATAATGCGAAAAGCATATCTTTGATGTGACGAGTGAATTAAAAAAAACTTGTTCAGTGCCGCAGTGAAAGAATTATTCATCTTCAAATGTGTCTATGCACTCCTCTTTCAGAAACTATCTAAAATATGTGAAATTAGATTAAAAATCGGGAAGCCAATTAGTTATACGTATGAGAAAGATAATGTTTGTTTATAAATGGTGTAAATATATCCAACTTTTTTCTAGATGCAAAAAAGGTGACATTGATGAAAGGTCAAAGAGGTCATTCCATCTCAAAAAATTACAGAAATTGGTTCATATCGAAACTTTTTCCACTTACTACTGAAATGTGTCGTCTAAATGAATCTTTACAACAGGCATTTCCAAAAGTTGGAAGATAGAAGTGAAAGTTCAAAAATTCAAAATATTTCAACACACAGATAAATGACATTTGCTTTGTTTTCCCGGAGTTTAGGAGCGCCACCTGGTGCCAATGGTGATAGCGAATATATATTATAATTTCTATGGTTTGAACAGTTTCAATGTCCCTTCCACAGACTACCTAACGACGTGGTTTGCATGATTACACAAGCAGAGCCACAAAGAAAATGAAAAACACAGACCACCTACCCCTAGACGGTTCACCACAACACTAACTAATGAAGACTGAAATAAGCGCCACCAGAAGATTGGTATCGGTACTACCGTGACGATGCGGGAAATTCAAATCTTGAATTTAATACACAGACCACATACTTAGATGTTCGTGAGTTTCATAATGTTGTTTACAACCTCAAACAACACTTGATATCACGACTACAAAGTTTTTCAAATATCAAGTGTTGTATGAAGTTTAAACAACATAAGAAACTTTCAAAAAATGTAAAAATTAATTTATAGTATATTAGGTATTCGATATTCTGTGGTAATGGTGAAAAAAAACACTTTCAAGTCAAAAGGTGGTTTATTGTCGAAGATGTACAATCTCATTGGACAAGCTTAAAATAATCAACACATTGTTTGAAAAATTAAAAAATTAAATATGGGTGCAGTACAAAATATATGGGTCCTCATATTAGAGAGTACATATGGTAAGTCATATAGAGCACAAAGTCGGTGCAATTGATCCATGATTACCTGGATGAATAAAACTATGGATATTGCATAGTACATTATGTGGATAAGGTAAAATCATATACCGTGTGACACAGACTCGTTGTTTCTCTAGCTATATTTCTGGAATTTGGAACATTGACTATGCTCACTCAACTTCCGGTTTTTCCGGAAACGATATCAACTTTCGATTTTCAAATGGGTCACCTTGTATACTAATACATGATCGGTTAGGAATAATCATAAGGAATCCAACGATACCAGGTTTGATGGTGTTATCCCCAAAGACTACCGAGATATCCAGAAAAAGTTTCTCTCTCCCACTCATTAAGCTCATAAATGATAAATAGCGATATCTCCGTACTCTTTGGAGATAACACTATCGAACCTGGTATCGATGGATTCCTTATGACCATTCCCAACCAATCGTGTATCAATATACAGATCGTCCCATTTGGAAATTGAACCATGAGTCTGTGTCACACTGTATAGTACAACAATGTTTATAAATGATTCCCAAATATATGTAAAAGAACAGACATAACACAAGATACATATTAGAAGGTAATCACATTGAAAACAATCAAATATTCTTGATGAGTATAGTGAAATTTGCGGCCAGCGAACATTTTGTTGTATTAATAAATATTACGTCACTGACAAATTAAAACCAAAGATATAACGAAAGCAGAACCACACATATAATTCAATATAAAAGTCACACTACACAAAGAACGGATAAAAACTGCCATTGTCATATAGCAAAAAAAAATAAAAATTTCATCATAAAATGTCTCTAATAACCCTAGTTAGTTATCAACATCTAGTAGAGTGCAAGAAATTTGGAATTTCATTTGATATTTCAACATTAAACAGCTTGGGCAATCACATGTTTAGGTTGTTTGGCATTTTTTTTCTTAATTCTGTTCATACGAATTTTATTTGCTTGTAGTTTGATTTTATTCGAAAAAATTTCTTCGAGGTGGTGTTTGTTTCTAAATTGTTCAGATTTGAATAATCTACGTCTGAAAGAATTTTTCTTGTTTCTTTCCATTGTATATTTCTTGCGCAGTTGTTTCATTGCTTCGTACATTTTCTTCTTTTTTGGTGTTATTGTATGCCTTTCAATTCCAGTTTGTTTCAGTAACTGATATGGTGGCAATAGGGCATTACCTGTATTACCTAAAAAAATATATATTTGAAATCTAAATATATGTTTTTAATAAAAATATCTTCACTTTTATAACCAATTAAAGATTAAATAATAGAATCACAGTGTTGTAGATTGTTTCATATTTTTAATTTTGTTTTATATTTTATATTATATTCGATGGAGACTCTGTGTTGTAGAAAAAAAGTTGAATTTGTTATGATGTCAATATATATGAAAAAAGTCATTAAATAAGTTTGAAAAAGTAAAATATTGAATTTTGATACAAAAAAAACTACCGAAATATAAGTTTTTTACACACAGTTTATAATGTGAATGTAATATAATAAAATGTAAATACAGGGTGTTAATTAAGTATGTTGACAAACTTCGGGAGATGATTCTTTGAAAGTTTTCAGGACGAGAAGTTCATTACTGTATTAATTAAGTTATATTCATTACCTTTGATACTATCGGCAGGGTTAGTCCATTCTGAAATCCCAATAACTGAATCACCAGGTTCAGACAGTTGAGTATTTGCTTCAGTAGAATATTTGCTTGAAATATTTTGTATGGATTTGGTGGATGTTGATGGAGTGTCACATATATCATTTGAGCCAGTTGAACTTATACCTAAAAAAATCAGGCATTTTATTCATTCAAGTTTCATGAATAAGTTTTGTACTCACCAGGAAGATTTAGTGTTGGAACAGCATTTGCAAATAACTTGTGAGACCAATTAGAAATATATTGTGACTCAAAATGTTGATGACAGAGCCTTTTAGAATCATAAACTTTTTTCTGATTCATTTCTAACAGTTCCAAATTATTGATTGCCTGTATCCATTTGTTGAACCTAACTAAATCTTTACTTGGATCAGGGAATCTATGCCTTATTTCATTAGAGCCATCGCAATGAGGAACGCAACATTTATTGTGGTAAACCATGATGAATGGTGAAAATGAATAATCACTACAGAATTTCACAGTAAACACTTTTAAATCACACTAACAATAACAATTTTCACTATCAGAAACACAGTTCTATAAGTAATATAATATTATTTGTTGAAGTCCATTTATTTATATACATTTTGTTTTGTTGTCAGTACTCTCTTCTTCTTAAATTTAACATGACCATTGATACCACACGCACAGAACTCATAATTATGGGTTCTGTGACCACAAGACGAACGTGTTAGAACCAAGCATAGAACGAAGAACAACTCTACAGATCACAGCGCCCCCAAAAGATTGGTATCGGTACTAAAAAAAAGGTTCATGGTCACTTAACCTGCGTGAATCGTCTAGGGGTAGGTGGTCTGTGATGAAAAAGAAGAAGCACTGTCACCTGTCTCTGATTTTAGCGATTTTTAGGTTGTAAATTGTTTCCCCAATTTTTTCGAAAATGTCAGAGCAATATGATGTTGATGATGCAACTCGCAGACTTCTTGAGGAAAAGTCAAAAAGGAGATTATTTTTGCGAGAACAGTTTTTGAAAATGAAGACTGATCCATTTAGACATGCCTCGGGAGAAGGTGGTACACTGGTGAGAACAATTTGGGTGTTATGTCATAGCTCCTTAACATTCAAATATTGATTTCTATTACATTTTCTGAATACAAGTTGATCGGAAAATTCATTGGCCAATGTCGTAACTACAACTTTATTACATTTCAATTATTTTGTGAACTACTGGAATGAGTCAGATTCCAGAAATTAACAAAGTAAACTGAATATTTTGTTGTCTTTTGATTATATTGAATTTTCAAACATGTGCGGATATGAAACGAATACCCTTCTCTCCACACATTACAGAAAATAACTACTTCTACAGACATTAAATTACAGCTGTCCTGTCATCCATTGGTACAATATTCTTAATGCAAGTGCTAATGGTAATAAAACAATGAATACTTATTATTATCCTTTATTTGCTTCGGAATAACAACTTGCATACATGTACGTTTCAAGGTTCTTGTGTCTCATCAGTGCTAAGATGGGTCCTGTATAACATTAGAGTCTTCTTGCCTCATCTAACAAATGATAACAGTCAAAGCTTTATCTGTGAGAGTTTGAGTTAAGTTGATTATCTTTTATTGCAGTTCGATCCAGCTATGCAGAGGTTTCAAGCTATGAAAGTGAGTGGCTTTGAACATTTCAAGCCAAACTCAAAAAATGCTTTGTATGGACTTCTATTCGTAGTCCTGCCAATGGGACTTTCTACATACTTGATGCATACATCGAGATCAAATAAAGAAGCTAGTTATCGAAGAGGAGAAGTAGCTTATAAAGATCGCAATTTTAAATTTATTTAAGCAAATTTGTGTTTGGAAATTATTAAAAATTTATAAAGTGATCATCTGCGGTCTGTGAGTTTTGGTAGAATTATAACATTGAGCAGCCCCAAAGAAAATAAATGTCTCAATATAGGATTTTGGGTCTAACTAAGTCGCACTACCCATACTCTCCCTTACTACCAAAAACACTATTTTTCAGACTTTAAGATGGTTGTATATATTGTATATGTAGTAGACTACTGTTAGTTTGAAATATAAATGAAATATTGCATGATTTTTCTGTTCATTGTAACAAATATTCGATTGAGTTATTCAGTAAAAAAAAAATTGATTGTTAAAAATTAATTAAAAATTTAATTGATAACTAAGGAATGAAGAAATATATGTAGATAAACAGTGTGGCCCATTTAAAATGGAAGCACATTTAATTAGAGTCTTCAATTTCAGGGCCAACTATATAATTTTTTAAGTAGGTATTTTGTGTTTTTGAGTGAAAAACCAGTTTGAATTCAGTATTTGAAAAAATAAAATTCACAGTGGAGATAGAGGTTGATTGTCAGTTGCCATTTTTGGACACATTGGTAGTCAGGAATTGAGAATTATGTGTGGACACAGACATTTACTGAAAACCAACTAACACAAGTAGATTTATACCTTCTGATTCTAACCACCACATACCTACAGCACGAGAGATGGCCAGTTTCAATTTCGTAGATCATAGGGCGTTGAACTTTCCACTTAGTACTCAACCTTTTCAGATAATAAATAATAGTTTGAAAAAACTAAAGAACACACTTTACTTCCAACATGGACTAAAAAGTAAAAAATAATCGACAATTTAAAAGAGGGTGGGTGCTTTCCATCTTTATTCTCATATTTTTTAGTGTAATTCAACAATACTGAGCGTTCAAGAGCTCAAGAGAACTTTGTCAAGCACCCCACGTTTTTTTTTAATATTTGTGTAATTAAATTGTCAATTATTTTTTACTTTTTACTCCATGTTGGAAGTAAAGCGTGTTCTTTAGTTTTTCAAAACTATTATTTTTTTCGGGACTAAAAAATCGAAATCTCCGATTCGAAACTGACCTTAATCACAAAACTAGTCCACCATCTTGGGCCGCCATCTTGAATTCATAAACCGACAAAAAAATTTATAATCTTTGATTCCGAAAACCCTCGCACATTAATTTTGAATCGAGTCGGACCATAATGACAAATATCGTCGGTCATTTTGGAGCCACACCATCTTTAACTTATGAATTTTGGCAAAAATTCCAAATATACGACCTAAAAACCGTCATATACCTACCAATTTTGAATCGAATCTGACCATAATCACAAATCTCGTTCGCCATCTTGGAGTCGCCATTCTGAATTTACGAATTTTGACAAAAAACTCATAATCTCTGACCCCGAAAAACCTTACATACCAATTTTGAATCGATACGGACCATTATCACAAATCTCGCCCTCCATCTTGGAGCCTTCATTTTGTTTTTTCTATAACAAAAATTTCGTATTGCATTGTCACCGGAATTATGCCAAATTTCAAATCATTCGGACGTCTGAAAGTGTGTGAAAATTACGTTCAAAGTTTCCGTTACATACATACATACAAACAAGTGAAGCTAATATAATATAATATAACAGGTATTGTACATAATTTGCTTAGAAAGAAAAAGTTTGCTATGTCCTCAAGACAAATAACTCAAATAACAAATTAAAAGTGATACCACCTATAACAAAACTGAAAAATAAAAAAAAACATGAAAGAAGGAAAAAGAACACAACCTAAGGTTACAAAAATAACTTTTGAAACCATTATGGCCAGATGTCAAAGTCAAAAGTCAAAAATAGCTTTATTGTTCAAGAACATAAATAAGAACATAATTGAAACATAATACCTCATATTATTTGTTTAAAAATATACATTTTTGTAGCAAGAAGTTAATAGAACATATAAATTAAAACAATTAAAACATATCATACCATCTAGTATTCACTTAAAACACATATATATGTATACATAAAATCTTATTTCATAAAAAACAATTAAAATTCAGATAGAAGAAGATTAATACTCTTCGACAGAATAAAATGGATGTTCTACAAGCATTTTTTTGTTGCCCTCCTTAACCTAAAATAGGCTTCAGTTCGTCTATCTCTAACCATTGTCTAAGCTCTAACCGTCCTCGAATTGGTCAGCTCTGAATCAGTTTTCAAAAAATTATCTACCTATCATGAAATACTCGACTTGTTTGTCCGTCGATTTTTTTCGTCCAAATTCTCAGTATATACTGATTCGGCCATTCTGAATCGATTGGCGTTCGCAGAATTCGTCTATCTCTAACCGTTCTCGAGTTGGTCAGCTCTGAATCAGTTTTCAAAAAATTATCTAAGTATCATGATATACTCCACTTTTTTGTCCGTCGATTGTTTTCGTTCAAATTTTCAGTGTATATCAATTCGGCCATTCTGAATCGATTGGCGTTCACATAATTCGTCTATCTCTAACCGTTCTCGAGTTGGTCGGCTCTGAATCAGTTTTCAAAAAATTATCTATCGTGATATACTCGACTTTTTTGTCCGTCGGTTGTTTTTGTTCAGATTTTCAGTTTATACTAATTCGGCCATTCTGAATAGATTGGCGTTCACATAATTCGTCTATCTCTAACCGTTCTCGAGTTGGTCAGCTCTGAATCAGTTTTCAAAAAATTATCTATCATGATATACTCGACTTTTTTGTCCGTCGATTTTTTTCGTTCAAATTCTGTGTATACTAATTCGGCCATTCTGAATCGATTGGCGTTCGTAGAATTCGTCTATCTCTAACCTTCCTCGAGTTGGTCAGCTCTGAATCAGTTTTCAAAAAATTATTTATTATGATATACTCGACTTTTTTGCCCGTCGATTGTTGTCGTTCAAATTTTCGGTATATACTAATACGGCCATTCCGAATCGATTGGCGTTCGCAGAATTTGTCTATTTTTAACGGTGAATCTTCACCGATTTGTTATTACCAATAGATCGATTAAAGTAATCGTGCTCTTAAACAAACAACTGATGAATAGTCAAAAAGTAGTATCGAGAACTAATTTTCATGTGGTTTTTCTGAGAATTGAGGAAAAAAAAACAATATTAGCACTAATTTGGAATTATGTAATGAAATGTCATTGTATAGAGTGTTAGAGATTCAAAAGGTCTTCTACATAATAAGCTAATTACTTCACTCATAATTAGTTATTTTATCACATTCAAATCCCGGCTACAAAAGTATTGCAATTAAAATTATATCTGATGCGGTTGAAAGACAAACTTTAGTCGCTATTTTCCATGCGTGGAATTTTCACAATTTTTTATTTGGTATCGTCTATTTGAAAAAGACGACCCTGGTCTATGGGGTCGCGTGCCTCCGCCAGGGTGATATATTATAAACACTTAGATATTTTAGTGACATGCGCATTTCCTACAAGATACAGGCACTTTTTTTGAAGTACATAAGAAATTTCATAGATGATGACTTTTAATTGGTTCTGGTAAGTGGTTAAACATTTTCAAACCATTATAAATGAAAGAATTTCTCAACAAGAGTTGATGTTGGAATTGGCAGTTGGATGTTGTTTTCCTGTTGTGTGTCATAAACATGAACTCTAGTATAGGAATGAATGAACTTTTATATTTATAACTGATGCAGACAGTTTTAAAAATAAAAAGAGCTGGAAGGGTCAATATTTTAGTTTTAACAAAAAGGGGTTTACACAATTGTCTGTAGTTTGCTTTGCAATGATATCTGAGAGCTCTCTTTTGCAGAACAAATATCATGTAGAAATGATATCGACTATACTATACCATAAGGTGAGATTCTACAAGTGAAAGATACACGGGTGTAGCTGCTACTGTACCTAGCTCACTCACAATAACTCTTATAGCATAGGCACCCTTCGAAATTCTTTTTCCAAGCGCCACAACGCGATCTTCCCAATTCAGTCTACTGTCAATTTAAGTTCCCAAGAATGTGTTGCATTGTTTAGATTCAATGGTATGGTCATTTACAATAATGTCCTGCTGGCCACCTTTGAATGTCAAAGTGTGCGTTTTATTATAATTGAATGGCTTTATTAGCTGCACATTCTGTAACCACTGCGAGGTCTCTAGACATGTTATGGTGGAGGTTATCACGGTGTCTGTCCAACCAGCTTATTGTTGCGATGGAAAGCGGTTGCTGAACTAAACTTTAAATACGTCCATTTTACACGATTTGACGGATACAATGGAGAAATTCATTTGGAACCAGGAGAAATTCCATGAATTAGCAGTAAGCAATAGAGAACCAACTGACTTTTCTTCACTTATAAGTAAGTTTCAAGTTGGTTTTTCCGCTAAGAATATTGGTTTCATTTTCATACAAGGCAGCAGGACCTGACGGAATTTTCCCAGCAATGCTACAGAAGGGCCTGGAATACCTCGCCCCAATACTGGGGAAGATTTTCCGGGCCAGCTTAGCGCTGGGGTATGTCCCAAAGGTTTGGAAGTCAGCAAGAGTAGTCTTCATCCCCAAAGCGGGGAAAGAAAACTACACAGTAGCAAAGTCCTTCAGACCCATAAGCCTTACACCGTTTCCGCTTAAAACACTGGAAAAGATGGTGGACAGGTTTCTGATAGAGGGGCCCCCTTCACACACAAACCAACACGCATACAGGAAAGGGAGGTCGACAGAATCGGCCCTCCACACTGTAGTGCGAAGAATTGAAAGAACTTTAAGGTATAAAGAGGTAACGCTAGCAGTGTTTTTCGATGTAGAGGGTGCTTTCGATAAGGCGAAAACGACGACTATACAGGAAGCGCTAATGGCCCGAGGAATACCTCACTCGATGGTCAGCTGGATTGTATCGTCACTAAAGAGGAGGAGGGTTGAGTTATCCAGGGAGGACCTCAGACTGGGAGCCGAGGTGGGGGGGGGGGGCTGTCCTCAGGGAAGCTGCCTCTCTCCCCACCTATGGTGCTTGGTCATGGACGAACTCTTGAGTAAACTCACACACGAAGGTTTCGAGGCACAAGCATACGCGGATGACGGAGTTGTCCTAGTCAGCGGACGATTCATCGGTGTCGTCTGCGACCGTATGCAGGCCGCATGCAGGATAATCGAAAGGTGGTGCGGGAAAGCAGGGCTCTCTGTGAATCCGACAAAAACAGAGATGGTCCTGTTCACCAAACGCAGGAAAAAAGATGGGTTCAGACCACCCACCATGTTTGGCCGAGAGCTGCAATTGGCTCAGCAGGTCAAATACCTGGGGGTGGTTCTGGACTCCAAACTTTCATGGAGGCCGCATATCGATAGGGTTATTCAGAAGTCGGTAGCCATCCTATGGCAAAACTGAGGAGAGTTGTAGGAAAAACTTGGGGAACCAATCCAGAGATTATGCGCTGGCTATACACGGCGGTCGTAAGACCAAAGATCCAATACGGGTCAGCTGTATGGTGGCCAGGCGCACAGAATGGCATAATAGGTCGAAAGCTCAGTAAGGTCCAGAGGTTGGCCTGTTTATTAATAACGGGTGCAATGAGAACGACCCCAACTGCGGCATTGGAGGTACTGTTGAGGCTACCACCCCTTCCGGTCTGGATCAAGAAGGAGGCAATGGCAGCTCATTTAAGGATGCGAGACTCGGAGGTCTGGGTAAACGAAGGAGAGATGATAGGACATGCGATAATCACAAAGTGGCCGGAGCAGGAAATTCCTATTTCCGTCCTCAGAGTGAAAAGCGCACAAGACAGACTGCGATGGAATAGGAAGTTTGCGCTTACTATTCCGAGCAGAGAACAATGGGAAGGAAACACAGTGGAGCTTCGTCCAGGAGGCCTAGTATGTTACACGGACGGTTCGCGTCCGACTGACAAACAGGCTTCTGGCGCAGGCATCTACCTGGAAGGAAGAGATATACGAAAAAGCTACGCTCTAGGAAGATACACATCAGTTTTCCAAGCCGAGGTGTACGCCTTTCTAACCGTAGCTACGAGGCAAGAGGTGAAAGAAGGGCCCGAACAGAAAATTTATATCTGTTCGGATAGTCAGGCAGCTCTCAAAGCTATCCATCCTAGACTAAGCTCAGTTTTGGTACAGGAATGCGGAGATGCTCTTGAGAAATTAGCGGAAACAAAGGAAGTCGAGTTGGTATGGGTCCCTGGTCACAGGGGGGTGCCAGAAAACGAGATGGCAGATGAGCTTGCCAGAACCGGTTCCGCTGCGCCGTTCTGTGGACCGGACCCAGTACTAGGCATTGCAAGAGGTCAAATCTCTTCTGCCCTAGATGAATGGGTGGAAAGAGAACTAAACGAATCTTGAAGGAATACCGCCGGCTGCAGACAGTCAAAAGACTGCCTCCTTGTAGGAATACTAACAGGCCATAACAAACTAGGTAGACACCTGTCACTAATGGGTATATAAAAGACAATCCCACTTGCCATATGTGCGAAGGAGACGAAGAAACTTCGTCTCACTTCATTGACGAGTGTGAGGCGTACGGGAGGCTAAGATTCGAAATCTTCGGAGTCGAAAAACTCCAACAAGAGGAACTCATCGAACTAGAGTGGACGGGCATACTGACCTTCACTAGAAGGTCACAAAAGTTCGGAAAGGAAAACTAGAAGAGGCAATGTGGTTATGTGGAGAGCAGGGGATGGCAAAAAGGGCCCATTGGGGCCTATTTGCCTGGCTGCGGCAGCGGCCTCCCCATGATTACTACTACTACTACTACTTCATACTTAATTAAAAAGTAAATTTCATACATAAAAACTTCGGTAATAAATTATTTTGGATAAATATCAAAATTGTGTTTCTTAATTATCTCAAAACTCGTGTAATGCTTGTTGGTTCTTTGCTGCATAACGGGGTCCAATTGAGTATTACTGATTATTTACTAGAAACTCACCATAAAATTAACATTCAAAATTTAAAATTAGTGAAACCAGTGTATGATTATAGGAAATTACATTGTTATGAAAGTATTCCTATTCACAAGAACGGATTGAAATCTTTGCTAAATAAGGAGAATTGGCATGCTTGGGTGTGATCAGAGCCGGTTTAAGGCTTTATCGGGCTGGGCGGCCGTCAGAATTTTGGGCCCGCCCACTTGACCCATTATTGAGGTAGGTTGTGAATTCGAATAAATATGGAATGGAATTGATTGAGAAATTGAAAAAAATCTTTATAATAATTTTACTTCATTTTTAATAATTTAATGTAAAGTGAAACAACAGTTTTGCGAAGTGGTCGAGGTGTTAAGAGCGTTTGCTCCCACCCAGGAGGCCGGGTTCAATCCCCACCGCCATCACGGAGCTAAAGTGGTTCGAAATCCACTTTTTAAGCGGTAGGTCCCGGGCCTCTCTTGCTCGGACAAGCTCTGCCTTCAAGGGGTTTTCTACAAAAACCTGGGAGATTCCTAAGGACAAATTTTAACAATAATTTTTTTTTAATTTCAACAAATTTCTCAACACTAAAAATATAATACTGCAAAATATAGATAATCGTTAATTGAACTAAAAAGAAAAAATAAAAACTATTATAATATAATAATAAATATTGTAATGAATTGAAAAAGAAGAAGAATCAAATAAGACAACTCTACAAAAAATGTATACACACAATCATTTGCAAATTCATTAAAAGTTTCTTCAGAATTTATCTCATTCAGGGCTTCACTTTCGATAAAAAGGACAAAGAAGGCATCCAACTTTACTTGTCCCAAACAAGCACGATGTTAATTTAAAGTCAACTTTTCCGCAGTCATTTTGGTTTTGAAAGTGTAACTTTTACTTGCGGAAAAGTAAATTTGTTTAATTTTTGGGGAGAATACCGACATTTGAATATTTATCGACTATATATATATATATATATATATATATATATATATATATATAGCTAGGGAAACTTGTTGGGTAAGCAGCATGCAGGAAGTATACTCTTATAACACTTTATTCCAATATTTCGACAAGTATTATTGTCAAATATTGGAATAAAGTGTTATAAGAGTATACTTCCTGCATGCTGCTTACCCAACAAGTTTCCCTAGCTTGATCTTAACGAGTCAACAAAGACTACCTCTCTGCTATATATATATATATATATTTATATATATATATTTATACCTATTTTACAATATGACTAAAAAATTAAGAAATTTATTAGAATTCTGCTATAATTTTTAACAAAAAAAATGTGTCAAGTATGTTCGAATAATTTTTTAATTGGCCTGGTATAACTTTCACCAGTACAGCCTTCCAAAATGACCTCTTCTAGCCATGGCCACGGAAAAGTATTACTTTCCGCACTTGTTAGGTATACTACTATTTTACTTTATTCAACGCAGAAAAGGAGCGGTGGATATATATATATATATACATAAATAAAAATTTATTATAGCATTAAGACGTTTGGAAACGTAGATTTTAATGTTTGGATCATGTTATATTTTTCCAAAATGGACTTTTTATTTGATTGTTTGCATAAAAATAAAACTGCTTAATTTCTTTTTCTAAGCTGTTTTTCTTAGCTGTCGCCCTCGAACGCACTTCCTTAATTTTAATATGCATGTATTAAACTCCAAGGGATCGTTGGTAAAAAAAACAATTAACAAAAGTAACTAGTGACTTAAGTAAGTTAACATCACCAGATAGATTTTAGGTTGGATCCTCTGTTTTACTGATGACATAGTACACTGTCCTGAATGTTTTGACCACATTATTGTAAGAGAGCCGTCTCATATTCATTAATTTTTTTAAACAAATCTGTAGCTTTTTCATTGATATCATTAGATATATTTAATAATACAGACAAAAGAGAGCGTCAAAAAGTGCCGGCATCAGTATTTTGTAAGTTCCTACAAGACACTCGGCGCTCTCTGCCTTGTTTGTTTTATGAAGGCTTTGCCAACAGTGCTGTTTTGTTTTTTTTTTTCGAATTATGGGTACGAATTCCGGGCCCTGTAAGCCACGGGACCTAGGCGGCCGCCTAGTCCGCCTAATGGTTAAGTCAGCACTGGGTGTTATCTTACTTGATGACCATCTGGCATATGAGAGGTAGGATCACTCCCACGTTATAATGAACATCATAGTGATTGATTGCAGGATAATTTTGTTGTATTTTCTAATAAAAATTTCAGTTGACTTTTGAATCTTTATGCTATATTGTAAAATAATTCTTGTTATCAAATACCCTACTATTCGATGATTAGAGGTATTCTTATGCAGGTTCAATGTGATAATGACTTGTTCAAGTACAAAACCGCAGCATCCCTTCTCCCTCTCGTCTCTACGGCCACGGCGCCATAAGCACCCCTGAAAACTTGAAAGCTCTCATCTCTTGCCTGCGAGCATTGTCAGTCTGATGCTGGAATCCCTTCTCGTCTGCAACTCGAATGCGGAAAGTGGAAAGCGCGGGAACTGTCGGAAATCTCGGGACTGTTTGTGCATCTAGTGGAAGTTTCGGAAAATTTCTATTATTCATGTGAATTTTATTCGGGATTTGCTTGAACGATGCATTATTTATGAGGTAATTTTTGATGGGGACAAATACTGTTTATAGAGGGACGAAAAGGGTTGAGTTGAGGGATTTTCAGGTCGTCAAATCCAAATTGAGTGTTGGAAAAGTTCTTATATTTCACATTTCCTGAGTAGTGATTATTTCAATTCCATAACGAATAAATAGGTTTTTCATAAAAAATATTCGAATACCGCACGGAGAAAAATGTATATTAGTGATATTTACAATAATTTCTGGTACTATATGTGAGAGCAATAATTTATACTAACGTTAACCATAAATAATTCATTAGTATTTTACTACTTACCATCCAAGTTATAAGGGTTACCAAAATATATGGTATAATTTCTTGAATATACCAATATGTTCTTCAGATTTCTCTCACTGCGGTGTTAACGTATCCTTTAGACAAGAAATAAATCATTCAAATTATCTTTCAACAACAACAAAAAATCTGGTGATAGAATAAATTTAGAATTATTAAAAAATAACTTCAGTGTAATCGAACATATATTATTTAACATTGTATAAATACTTCGGAAAATCAGTATTATTTCCCTAAAATTCAAAAACTTAAATCATAATTCCGGTACTAAAAATATTGAAGAACATAGACCAATAAATACACTGCCTTGTGTTGAAAAGGTACTAGAATTATCTGTTTATAAACAATTCACAAAATATTTGGATAATCAAAAATTTCTGGATCAACATCAATTTATTAGTCATTTTGATATTATATAGACTTCACTGTACATAAATTGATAATTATATACCTTTTATTTTGAAAACATGTGTTTTACAAAAAACCAAAAAATAATGTATGAGACATTTTAAGATATACATATATAGACTCATGTATAGACTCTACTGTACATAAATTGATAATTATAATGTCATTGTTCTCTGCCATTTGACACAATGTCATCTTGTCAAAATTGAATACCAATTTAAAAACTTTTTAAAAATTTTATACTACTCTTTATAACTTTCATGTTCATTACTTTGTTTTTTATATAGTAATCGTTGTAAGTTATGCATATTTCTCTTTTGTTTTATATTCAATGTCATATATATTTTACAGTGTGCCCTGGAGAAGCTTTGAAACAAATCGAAAGCTTGGCCATAATGCCAATAAAATTATATTCTAAAACTGAATATTTGACTGCCTTTCCCACTAAACAAAAATAGAAAAATGGTTTCCAGACTTCCAAGGTTACTAGATTAAAATTTGGAATGGGTATTGGATTCAAGAATTGAAAAAATTTCCAATATTTCATACTTCTCCGTTACTTCCGGTTTCACCAGAAACGACCCTAACTTGGGAATTCAAAATGGAACACCCTGTATATTTTTCCTTTTTTCGATTCTACGGACGAGCCTGAGTACGACCACATAATTTTAAGATAAAAATTCACACATTTGATATATCAGAAGAATAAAATTGCATTGGACGCACTTCAACCAATGTGATAGACATGAATGGTGAGTAAAAAAAGTGCAGACAGTTTTTCCCGCTAATACAAGTACCTAATTACTTATGGTGGTTTGAAATCTCTAATATTATTAATTGTTGAGAGGACAACATCATTCAGGCAGTTTTCACGACGAATCCGATGATGGTTTCGAATAAAAAATCGGATGGATAATGATCCTAATACACTAAGCATGTGGTAATTGGGGTAATTCGCTTATCAACTAGTAGTAGCAGTAACTGTACTTTTTCGACATGTGTCCTTCAGCCAGAGTGTTCTTGTAGGCTTTGTTACTGACTTCATACGCCACCTTAGGAGCGGCAAAGTTTGCATAATTGTGTGAATTAATCAATTAATCAATAGGTCACATGCATGTAAGTATCATAAAATCACTGGAATTTTTGTGTGCACCATCTACTTTGTTATTAAATCATTGAACATTGTTTCATTTAATTGTAACCTTTGAAAGTTTTGAACAATCCAGATTTTAAAATGTGAAGCAAATTTGAATTTGGTAAAACGCGCGCCTTAGTATGACGTCAAAGTTCATGTAAACAAAATGTATTTTTCATGGTATTGACTTGTCGTTGATCAGTCTATCTAGAGTTTTTCAAGTGGTTGATTATTATCTTTTTATTATTGAGTTACTGCAAACCTACTGAAACTATGTTTTCTTTTGATAATATTTGTTGATAAGTATTTTGACATCACACCCTACCGCCAAAAGACAATCGTTTGAATTTCCACTATTTTTCAATCATTTTTATTCTTGTTAATTATTGATATTTTTGGCAGCTATCTTATTTTCCCAGTATTTGAATGGATTGTATAATTTATTGGAACAAATGGGAAAAACATGTTGTTCAACTCGACATGAAGAACACATAATACGAAGTATCAACGATGAGGTAATAATTTTTTTTTGCCGGTATCGGGCCTGACGACTATATCTTAATGAATTCGTATACTTAGTATGCATTTTCAACAAACATGTAGGTATACGAGAGATGAAAAAGTGGACATGCTATTGATTAAAGGCGGATGGAAGAAAGAAAATGAACGCTCCAATTTTGTATGCTGAAAGATATCCTTTGAGGAGAAATAACTTAGACAAGAAACTTACAGACAAGAAACTTTCATTATTGAAGAGTGACGGAAATTAATGTTTTAACATTTGTAGTACTGCTTCTACTAGGAAAATTAGCTATGAGTTACAAATTATTCATGAGTCAGCAAAAAAGATTTTGAGAACTAGTATATATATGAGAGTGATGGATATCAAAGATTAGTTTATTGCGATTGTTATCTTCAGAATAATAATGCTATACTTATGAGAGTTTTAAATGACATTGGGAGCCGAGTGATACCTCATTCGAAACGTCTTTCACTTTTCTATACGACAATGAAATTTCAAACGAAAATGCTCATCCAAAACAAAATGCCAGTACATCATGTTGGAGTTCTCCTATGAGAATCTTTTTGAATAAATGGCTATTATCGATCGAGTAAAATCATTGAATCTTTTTTGGGATCATAAAATAAAAGTATTCTGTCCCCCGAAATGGCATCAGAATGCCATCTTCCAAAAAAATTCTAATGAGAAGACAGGTAGAGGGAAAATTAGGAATATCATTCAGACTAAAAAAACATTCTTAATTTACATGAGTATGTGAAAAATTGAGAAAGAGAGTCGGATTAAATGTTCGAAATATTCGCCAGTGACTTCCTGGTGAATGAAGAGACGATTCTGAACTTCAATTAATTTTCAACTATTTCTGGAGTAACATTTCTGCATAAGTCTCTTATTCGGTCCTTTGATTCAATGGTCGTTTCTGTGGCAGTTCTGTAGACTTGAGATATCCCCATGAAAAAAAAACGAAAGGGGTCAAATCAGGCAAGCTAGCTGGCCATTCAATAGGACATCTTTTCGGAAAATGATCATTCAATAACTTAGTTACTGCGGCCTGAAAAAAATTAGAAAGTGCTTTGTCTTGTTGAAACTAATTATTTTTTGTTATTTCCAGCCACCTGAATAATTTATGGAAAAATATCTTCTTGTAGCATTTCTTCATGCAACTCCTTTCAAATTTTCTCTTAAGGATTACGAATCAATGATATGGTTGGCCCATATACCAGCCTAAAAATTAACATTTAATAATGGTGATTATGTCCATTAATATGTCCATATAAATCCTTTTTTGGCGAAGATTCTCAATTTTGTGATCAGGATCGTCTTCAGAAAGTTCGTGTTGCATTTTAATTCACTAGGTGTGTAATTAAATTTTATTCAGTATTTTACGTACTGTCGAACATGACATATTATTGTGTTTCGCTAGTACAGTTGTGGATTTTTGAGTTTTTTTTTTTATCAACCAAGATATTGATTTGATTGTTTTGCGAGACAGATTTCTCTTAAATATTTTCTGTGGTATTGTCTGGAAACATATCGAATAACAACTGATGATTGCAGTGATGAAATTAATTCCTTAGTATAATTAGGAGAATTAGAGAATTGAAAGATGTTTCGAATGAGCTATTACTCGACCCTTAGTACCTTTTGAAACACTCTTTGAAAATAGAGATATTTTCAAACATAGCATTCTTCATATCGTCGAAAAGCCGTTTATGAACTACAATTTGACAAACAAAAGGATTTTGAATTCGGGAGGGGGGTGTCGTCATTTTGAAAGATGGGCATTTTTTTACGTTGTCAAAGGGCAGTTCATGAATACCTACCATCTGACAAAAAAAATTCAATCCATTCAAAAGTTAACGGAAGGGGGTTTCTTTATGAACATACTGTATATCACTTGATTTCGAGTGAACTCGGTGAAATGGAGCATCCTGAAAAATATGCCAATCAATGCTATCAGCAGCGAATAAAATAATCCTGTTCTCTTCTGGGAATAATTTGATGAACGAACAATTATTTGGACTGCAGTGATGCATGCCTCGCCGATACTCATACTTATTTATGAAAGGGATATTTAATTAAAAACGTACCTAGATTGTGATAACTGAATGCGGATTAAAATGGAAATTAAATTTTTAGCTTTTGAGGCGAAAGTTAATCAAGATCTGTCATTAGTTCGAACAAACCAATCAAATATTGATCAGGTCTTAATGAGTTTATATTTGAGCGAGCGACATGCAAAAAAATCCCTTTAGTGTACCAGTAGTTTTATCCATATTTAATGATTATTAAAAACTCACCTGAACTTTCCGATGAATCAGATGTATTCAGATGATCTTTCAAAAAATATATAGCGTGTCAGATGTTAAAATTGAAAAGTTGTCATTTATTTGGAGCTTTTGCCGATCCGAGTGTGGTGATTTTCTGGTAATAGTCTTTCCATGAGATAAGAGTTGTATATAATTATGACCTTTTCTAGCATCAAATTAACTTTCAAAATCGAAATTCTTTAGTTGAAAATTAAAATTTTAATCTTGCATTGCTGATCCTGGAGATAAATACTTGATAATCCAAAAAAAGTAAGCAATTCTTATCAGGTAACTAGAAGTATCGTGACCGGAGAACTTCAAATCATCTACTGACAGGGTTAGTTGTTGGTCAAGGTATTGCGATAGAAATCGCGATGTTAACGATGTTAAAATAATATGGTTATTTGATTGATCTATATGTTCAAAAATATGCCCTTCAAAGACGAGTCAGTCTGGTAAAACGGTTTAATTAAGAACCAGTCAACAAGAGGAATATTTTACCATCTCTTCGATTTTTTTTGTTTATATCCGAAGAGACCTCTAGGTCTAATTATTTGGATAAACATGTGTTCTGGTTAGGCCTTGTTAGAAGAAAGAAAGAAAAATCTTTATTAACTCCACAAAGACCTTACATAAAGGTATAGAGCATGTCATTCATTAAAAGTTTTATGGGTAATTGATATAAATGAATTATGCGTCATTTACATATTAAAATTAAAATGCACCATAAATATATAAAAATATAAAGAGGTATTCAATCTACTTAAAATAATAAACAATTGTGAAAATAATTTGACAAACAAATATGACAGATTAGTGTTTCAGAGGTGCAATAAATTAAAATAATTTTTTTAAATTGCATTTGATATTGGACACAACATTTTGAATACCAAAAAAAAATAATAAATATTTTACAGTAATTTCACAATTTCACAATGTAGAAACTATTCTAATCAAAGGAGTCACAGAAGAACTCAATCAGGTCGTAATATGCTTTGCAGAATAGAACAGATTTAAATTTTGTTTTCAAAGCTTTGGTTTTTAGAGTTTTCAAGTGCATGGGTAATTTGTTCCATATTTCTTTTATTGAATACTCAACATTTTTCTGAATAGATGTGCATCTAGGTATGTCAGATGTCAATGTGCCTGTTGTTCTTGTTTTATAAGGATGATCATATATACTCAAATAGATCATAATTTTTCTTTTTAAGCATTGTAAAATATATATACACACTGTAGTTAGTATTTTGTTTTCAATAAAAATGCTTTTTCAGCTGTCTCTTTGTTTTAAATGAAATATATTTCTGATACACCTCTTTTGCAGAATTAAAATTCGTTCAGAATGAACTGACTTTCCCCAGAATATTATTCTATAGCTAACTCTTGACTGTACATAAGCATGATATGCCATTATTGCAGTATTTTTGTTAATATTGGATGAAATAATTTTCAGAGCATAGCTGTACCTTGATATACTACTTGACATTTGTTCAATTTGGTCTTTCCAGTCCAACCTCTGATCAAGTCTGACATCTAGAAATGTTACTGATGATTCTGATACAATATCTTTATTTTTATATGTTCGTTACCTACTCGTTGCCCAAAATTTAATATCTGGGTTTTGCTCATATTTAGGAGAAGGTTGTTGTTTCTAACCCAATTTTCTAAGGTATTCAGTGATATGTTTATTTTTTCTGTACAGGATTTAGATGTGGGTTCGTTGAAAATCAATGAGGTGTCATCTGCATACAAAATCATTCTATCATCTACTATTTGTGGCAATTCATTAACGTATATAATGTACAAAAGGGGGCCGATTATTGAACCCTGCGGTACACTTTTTTTTATTATTTTGATATCGGATCGGATCGGATGTTACTAATTGCATATGCCACCTTATGAGCAGAATGTTGATTATTACATTTTTAACGCAACGGTGAATAGTGGAGGATTATTGAAAAAATATGTAAATTAGGATATGTACTGAAGCATATTCCAATATTCAATTTAATTTGATCAACAAAACAAATTTAATGAATATTTTTTTATTTACAGGTATCATGAACATAATTCCAACTAGTTCTGGAAGAAAAAATGAAGAAGACACTTAGCGAAAGCTCTCTAGATCTGAAACATTAGAACTCATTTGGGTAACAGTATCAAACTCAGCCAGTGAATTAGTGTTTCGAAATAATCAACGGTAATTGTGCTGAAAAAGGGTGCTTTCGTTTGCCGCATAGCCCTAGGCGGCTATATAAAGTGTTTAAATTTCGATAATGAGTCAGAAAACTAATGGCCTTTTGTTTTTCTCTCACAAGTACTGAATAACTAAATGATTGGTTCGAAGTGTCTCTCAGAAACACCTATTTGAAAATTAACCAACCTCTTTTCTATTACAAAAAATTAGGGGTAAGACCCTAATTTAATTTAAATTAAATTTGGAGGATATCAATGAGTTCAAAATAATTTGTTTTGATATCGAAACAGATTGGAAGCATTTTTTAAAAATTTGTAGATAATGATGTAAACTAATTATTGTATGTTGAACAGTGGCGGCGCTACGGAGGGGAAAAGGGGGGCAGTATGACCCCAGCCACTTGCAAAAAGTCGTTCTTAGCGCCTCCTTCAATTTCAGATATCTCACAAATATGGTGTTAAGATGTGCATAAAAAAAATTCCAGCAGCACGAAAAACCAATAAACGTGGCAACATTTGCTTTCAATTCCTTGGTTAATTGTGAATCCCATACGTCTAGCTGCCTCTCTCTCTCTCTCTATACCTGTAGAAAGAATACATACTGTAATTATTATCTAAGAGATTGTACCCCGGCCTGGCATTTATAGTGGCAGTCTCGTTTGGTTCTTTGAGATAAAGAAAGATAAAATTGTCCAGGACGGATTATCATAAGTTATGCGAGAAGAAAAATTCAAAGGATGCTGCTACATTACTTTGTTTTTTGATGATAAATACAGTATTACTTCGAATATGGCTGGTGCTAATAATAGCCGTCCTCACAAGATATGCCCTTGAGTACCTACACTCACGAGTGTTGATAAGGGAGTATTTTTATTATTATTATTACTATAGTACCCATGTCTTTTCAGGCGCGTATACAAGGGGGTGAGGGTAATTTCCCCCATGATCAGAGAAAATGAATCTTATATCATTCAAGGCGTCTATCTAAATCTAATCATCTAATCTATTTCTTCTTAAAAACAACATGATTAATAATAATTATTATTAAAGATTCATAAAATCAAAAAATTCAAAAATTTAAATATTTGAAAATTTAAAAATTTAAAAATTCAAAAATTCAAAAATTTAAAAAAATTTAAAATTTAAAAAATTCAAATATTTAGAAATTTAAAAATTAAAAAAATTCAAAAATTTAAAAATTAAAAAAATTTCAAATTCAAAAATTTAAAGATTGAAATACTTTAAAATTTAAAAATTGAAACATTAAAAATATAACAAACAATAAAAGGTATCTAGCTTTTCTGTCGCTAGAAACAGTTCAGCATCACTTCTCACAACTGCAAATTACGGTCAGCAGGTTTGAGGGGGCATATAATCAAAAAGTTCAAAAATTCAAAAATTTAAAAATTTTAAAATTTTAAAATTTGAAAATTTAAAAAAATTAAAAATTCAAAAAGTAAAAAATTTGGAAAATTGAAGATTAAAAAATAAAAAAATGAAAAAAAATTAAAAATTCAAAAATTCAAAAAAAAATTAAATTCAAAAATTTAAAAATTAAAATACTTTGAAATTTAAAAATTGAAACATTAAAAATATAACAAACAATAAAAGGTATCTTGCTTTTCCGTCGCTAGAAACAGTTCAGCATCACTTCTCACAACTGCAAATTACGGTCAGCAGGTTTGAGGGGGCATAAAATCAAAAAGTTCAAAAATTCAAAAATTAAAAATTTTAAAATTTAAAAATTTTAAAAAATTAAAAATTCAAAAAGTAAAAAATTGGGAAATTTAAATATTAAAAAATAAAAAAATAAAAAAAATTAAAAAATTCAAAAATTCAAAAAAATTTAAATTCAAAAATTTAAACATTAAAATAAAATTTAAAAATTGAAACATTAAAAATATAACAAACAATAAAAGGTATCTAGCTTTTCCGTCGCTAGAAACAGTTCAGCATCACTTCTCACAACTGTAAATTACGGCCAGTAGGTTTGGGGGGGCTAGGTACTACTCTTGACATAATCTTTGGGAAAGGCATCGGGCTGTTGCAACCTATCCCCATTCGAGCGGATTATTTTTGTAACCCAGCCACTGCTGCACTTGGTGGTATTCGCGGAATAATGTAGCTTCGTAGCATCTTGCGTGTGAGAAAGTCTGGCCAGCTTGAAACTGGTCTTGGTTCTAGCCTTTGTCAAAAGCTGGTAGCGCAGGTCTTGGGCAGATGTCGCAGCTCGATTAGAAAAAAATGTAGTTTTCTCTTCGAGGTCTACATTTCCCTGTAGTAACCGAAGCAACTTGAGTTTTCCTCCACCGAAGAAGCACGAGGTGGAATCACAGTCACTCAATGCTTGGATGAAAGGGATGAGTTGGCAGATGTTGAGGGGGTGGAGTAGAAGATATCTGGCGTTTTGCCTTTTTCACACTTTTGAAGATATATAGTACCTGGTGTTGGACCTCTGAGACCGGTAAGGAGGACCAACAAGTCAACGTCCTCTCTTGCAATAACCACGACCTGAAAATAAGAGGCCTTTCTGAAGCTGTAGTGATGTGTCCGCATTTTATTCAGCCTGAGAAACCTTAATGTGTTTGGCTTCAAATGTGACAGTTTTACTGCCTCAGATATCCCAATACCTACGTGCAACTTGTACCTCCGAATACTCTCATTTTACTCAAAATTTGTCATTGCTTTCAAAATTGCTCGCACACCACGAAATTACTCACAAATGGCAACCCTGACCGTTTGGGCCTTTATATCAACTGAGCAGGGAGTCGAGGAGGGATGTTTTCAGATGGAACGGAAATCGTGGGAGAGGAGTGGGGACGGAGAAAGACGTCCTTGTTTCTTATTACCGCTTAGGAAGAGGCAACGCATCACAAGGAACAGCATCAAGATCAAAATGGGACAACACCAAAAATGTGCAAAAATTTAGCAGTTTTTGGGATATTCAAAAGTGAAACAGGGGGTTGCCGAAGTGGATTGCGCATCTCAGTCACATCCCATACCTACTACCACTATTTGATGTAACTAAGGCACGCCCTTTTCATGACAAGGTACTGGATTACTACTTGGTTCCACCCAAAAACATATGCGTCTAGTTAATCAATTATAACTTGGGACCTATACAGTTCTATCCGATATTCCTCGTCGACTAGTGCAGATATGATTCATTTTCAGGAATTATTCTTTGGCCTTTGAGAGAACCGCCATCTTAAATTTTGCACTATACGTCTACAAATTGTCACCTTGCACATGAAGAAATGAAGAATATTATTCAAAAAATCAAAGAATAAATAGTCTTCTTGATCAACGCAAAGCTTTCAATATATTTTTCAAGCGATGTGAGTACTATGTTCAATAAGCTGATGTAAAACTACTAACATAAGTTCAATCCTCGACTAGTTCAAAAACCAACTTGAATAAAAATGAAGAAATATTTTTCACGCTATTAGTAAATTTGAACATTGAAATTCAGGAATCAGTCATTCGTTTTCTGACTCAATTCATCACCAAAACCAAAAAATAATAAAATTGCAATAAAATGCCAACAGTTGCAAAACCTGAAAACAATTTTCGTTACTCTAACCCATGTGAATAAAAATGTTTACATTAATTTCTCTGGTACAAAAATTTAAGTCTCCTAAATGAAATCGAACATAGACATAAGTGACTCATCTATATTCATTTTAATAATAAAAAAAATATCGTAGTAAATTATAATAAGATAATTAACAATGTTCCCGAGTTTCAATCCTGGGATCATTTCCGTCAGCAACAGCTCTACTGATCAAGTGCCAAGAGTGAAACCCGTTTCCACACATAGCCAAAAAGACAGTAATCGATATAGAAAGTTTCTTGATGTATTGGTGCCGTTTACGAGATTTTGGGGACTTCTGACTGCTATAGGTGAGTTGATATATAATATTTTTCGGCAACCGTCCGGGAAGTAGGTACTACTTTTTCTTTGAGAAGTTCGGGAAGTACGTACTTTCCGGACTAGTCCGGGAAATGCCCGAATTTCAATATAAATATTTATATAGATAAGAATTAAATATAAAAAATAAATGTGTCTCGATTTGTTATTCTACACTGTTACCGAAAAAATTGTGTACGCAACACGTCCGAAAACAGTATTTTTGGACTCGCAGACTTCCAGGACTCGCTACGCTCGTCCTAGAATCTTGTCCACTCGTCCAAAAAAACAGTGTTTTCTGGACTTGTTACGTAAATTACTATTCTATCACGATATTTTTGGTGAAGATGTGGGGTTCAGATTATTCAACTTCATTATAACATGAAAATAGTTATTTATGATACCAATGTTAAAAGTGGGGTTATTAAACTCGCTAACGCTCGTTTCGCAATATTCCCCACTCACAAAATAAAAACACTTTTATCAAATGCATCATACACATTTTTTTGTGCAACAGTTACTGATAGTAAGAAAAATACAAAAAAAATATAAGATCCATAAGGATTCGAGCACACGATCTTTGGATTACAAGGCAGACAGGCACAGGCTCTTACTATAATAGGCCGCGGGCATGTGACGTCACATGACAACTGTCAATCAGCCTGCTGGACAAACAAACCGTATTTCAATTAACAACAATGGTAATTTAATGATATTATAATTGCAATTCTGAGGAGATTATGGGTTATGGGTTTACCCTTAGTATATACCTGTAAGAGGGGAATGTAATTTGATATTGTAATCATTATTCTTCCTGTTTGCAATGGATTGTTTGTGAGATGGCTGATAAAAGTGATTATTTAAACACCTTGTCTATGGATGTTCAGAAGAGATATTTAGAGAAAGTGAAAGAAAATAATGGATGTGATCGTTATTTTTATTGAAATTCGGAAATTGTAGTTAAAAAATTAACTTTTTATGTTGCCTATATTTCCTAGATTCTTTGAATATACCTACCTCCTACAAAATGTTTTGAGTATACCGTTGCCCATTTCAACTTCTCAGTAGAAGTATGGATTCATGCAGCACCTATTAACAATTATCAATTAACAATTAAACAAAATATAGCATTCATGGACCCAAATTAACAATTAAGTGGGAAAACAAAGCATGTGCACAAGTCAGATTGGTATTTAGTTAATCTTTCTTCGATACATTTTCAGTATCAGATTGTATTGCAATAATTGTAGAAAAAATTTCAACTTATACTTGCTAATTGTTAATAATTGAAAATTGTTAATTGGTGATGCATGAATCCTACCTCAAATCTGCTCTTCTAGTTGCCTGAATCCAGAATTCACGTCTCTTTTCAGCAAGATTTAATATTTTTTGTATTGTCGAAAACAGAAGGGAATCGATGGAATGAAATGTTCGTTGTCTCTGCCGCTTCTACTTCCACATTTCACAATCGCGCAAAATTGAGGCATTATCGAGAAAAAAAAATTTAAAATATGACATAAATGCACACTAAGCATTTGTAGATCCGTTTGTTTGTCCAGCAGGCTGCATTGACTACTGTCATTTACTGTCGTCTGTCAGATATGCCCGCGGTCTATGAACATCAACGCAGTTTATTTATGAATGTCATTATTTGTCAGTGATGAAGGACCTCCTACACTTGGACTGAATACTACTTCAAAAATAATTAGTATCACCAATTGCACAAACGGCCAAATACATGTGTGAACTTCTATAAATAATTCCTCTTGAGTAGGTATTCTGATTATATTTGATTGAAGTGTTATTTCTATTAGAGAGATCCATATTACTGAGTATCCATCATCTCATCTGTCATTTTAATTTTAACACTAGTGTTAAAAGAATTTTTAAAAACGTCATTTTTAATGACAGTTGTACAAAATAGTTATTTATGACACAAGTGTTAAAAGTGGCATTTTATTTTGTGAGTGGGGAATATTGCGAAACGTGGAGCAACCCCACGAGCAAAATAAAATCACTTCTAACAAATGTATCATACAAAATTTTTTGTTCAACAGTTACTGCTAGTAAGAAAAAAACAAAAAAAAAAATAAGATCCATAAGGATTCGAACACACGATCTTTGGATTACAAGGCTGACTGACAGATACTTCAAATATAATAAACCCCAACGCACTTTATTTATGAATGTCATTATTTGTCAGTGATGAAGGACATTCTACAGTTGGACTAAATACTACTTCGTTTGTAACTTCAAAAGGAATTAGTATTATCAATTGCGCAAACGACCAAATACATGTGTGAACTTTTATAAACGATTCCTCTTGAGTAGGTGTTCTGATTATAATATCTGATTGAAGTGTTTCTATTAGAGAGATCTATATTACTGAGTATCCATCATCTCATCTGTCATTTTACTTTTAACACTAGTGTTAAAAGTACTTTTAACACTAGTGTTAAAAGTGATTTTGTGAAAACGTCAGTTTTTAGTTCATGTGTCAATGAATTAAAAACGTCATTTTTAATGTCAGTTGTACAAAAAGGCCTTTATTTGCCACCATATATAGAATGTTGATATTATTAACTTTCTAAACGCTTGAAATTTACACTTTGTGTACTTCCCTAGGTTTATCTTAGATCGCACAAGTCTCTCTGTTTCCCAGCGCTCGTTTTTTCAACAAACGGAAAGCTTTGGGACTTACTGTCTTGAAAGGTGTTCCCTGAGTCATACAGCATGCAAACAGTCAAGAAGAACACCAATTCCTAGGTGTTTTCTTCAACTCTCACGATGCTCTCTGAACATTATATAATTTTTCTTTTGGTGGCAACCACAATACTGGGTTATTGTAAGACGAAAAGTTTGCAGAAATATATGTCCGGTAATGCTTCGTAGTGAAACGCTAGTTTACGATTTTCATCGAAAATTGATTATAATCGTAAAAACATGATATTTTTGGATTGCTCTATCATCGCAATAATCGTCGAATTCTGATATAACTGTTACCAAAGAACCAACGTAACAGCCAGGGTTCTGACAAAATCTAATTTTTTAAATTTAATGCTCTCTGGTGTGTAGAAAATGAGAAAGTTTTGAATTACAAATATTTCAGTAAAGTCAAAAGTTATTCATAAGTTATTCGTTATAAAAAAATAGTTATTTTTAATACAGATGATTATGTCTTCAAACTTTGTTTATGTGTATAAAGTTGGATTCTAATTTTTTCAATTAATTTTTCAAGTGATTGTTTTCGATATCTTGCTATCTTTCCCCACTTTTTGCCTTTTGACAGCAACTTTTTTCAAATTGCCGCCATAACAGAGATCACGTGACATGTATAAAAATCGATTTTTAGGTGGAATCAGAAATGAATGAATTTTTTTTACAATACTCTAATGATAAACTTTTTTTCCCATATGGACATACTTTTTGGAGGTCGCTGCAAGTTAACTCATGAAAATTATTTATTTGGTAAGTCGGTGAAATATGTTTATTATATTTCACCTGATGGAAACTTATATTGATGAGTATTGTATTCCGAGAAAAAAATATACCGTAGAATTGGGTCACTTGGGACATTGGTGTGAATTGGGACAAATTACACAACATTAGACATTATGTTTTACCATCTATCGGTTGGAAGTGAAACCATGATTGTTATACTAGAGGGCTTCGGTAGATGTCAGGGTAGTTATCCATGAAGGTTACTATATTTGTTTCCGTTGAGTGTCGGTGTGATTCAACTTCCAATATATGTAAGTAAATTACAATTTTTTATAACAGTTACACTTCCTATGACACACGATGGAGTATTTGATACTGGTATGTCGTAAAACTTTGCCATATTTTACTTAACTTTATTATATTTTTTGTGGTATTACTATCTTTATTTTTTTGTTTTTTTTAAGGGTGTCTTGGTGACTTGGTTCCAATATAAAACGCTTTTGGAAAGTCGCAAATATCGCGACTTCTCAGAAAAAACACTTCAAAAGGCTATAGGAGATGGAGGAGGCATGGTTTTTGGCGAAATCGCTAGGAGAAAATTATCATGAAATGATAATTTAGAAAAAAATCTTCAATACGTCCCAAGACACCTTGAAAACGCGTTTCTTGACAACCAGTATGCAAATTAATAACGTGCCCCAAGTGTTCAAAATCAACTGGTGCCTTGGGACAGTATGTTTTTTATTTTTTTTTATCGAAACGGGTTTATTTTTTTGGGTACAGTTGTATCCTAACTTGTAGTCCTAAGTATTTGGCATGATAGTGGCATTTTCAAATGTGAATTTTTTCAAAAGTTTTTCAATTGCGGTCAATTAAATCTCAAAATTATACCAATTTTGCTAATTCTACGGTATCAAAATTCAAGAAGATGACAAGAATACAATAGTTTTTTGTTATATGAACTGATTTTTGTCCCAACCAAATTTAGAAAAGAAATTCTTGACATAATTTTTTGGGTTTATGACCTTCCACAATCTGAAAATGAAAAATTTTTTTTAATCCAAAGAAATCTGTACAAGTGTAGAAGGGCAAATTCATTAATTTGCCCGATAAGTTACTGCGTTCACAAGACTGCTGTCTTGAAAGAAATTAATTTTTGTCAGTAACGTACCCTACACTGATAGGCAAATTCAGTGTACAGATTTCTTTGGATTAAAAAATTTTTTTCATTTTCAGATTGTGGAAGGTCATAAACCCAAAAAATTATGTCAAGAACTGGATTTCCTCCACAAAATCAAACTTTCAATCGATATTTAGAAAAGAAAATTATGACAAAATTTAGTATAGTATCTGATACCATACTGACATCCATCAAAAACCTAAAAAGATCTTTCCAGAAATGAAAACTAAGGTGTTTTGACATTTTGTCATTTTTCATCTAGATTTCCTTTTTCCTCTGTTTATAAACGTTCTGTTTTTTGCGAAATAAGCATAGACGTAGGAAAATAATAACCATTCGCTATAAAGTCGCACCGGACGCTATCTAGTCTCATCGCCTAGAGTCATGAAAACGTTTTTACTTTGAAACTCATATCATTTTAATGAAACAAAGTTAATTAGATCCCACCGGATGTGCATACTCTCTCCCGAGTCTAAATTGAAAAAATAAAATCATCCGATACATTTTCTCGCCAAGCTTTTTAAAAGCGTTTCGAGCTAGTGAGCTATTTTTCTTTCTGTACAACGTGATATAAATATTGCAGGATCATCATTTTCCAGTTCCGAGAAAAAATATAATTTCTCTGATTTATGAAAAGTTTTTCTCGGACAGGCGAGAATAACGAGGCACAATTTTCTCCATATTTTCACCCCGGGAATCTGGTACAAAAGAATACAGTCAAACATATAATCTCTCTTTTAATTATTATGACTTATGATACAGTTTCAGAACTTGGTAACTCACAAAGATAGATCTTTTCCTTGTAGGTATTCAAAAAGTGTCAATATAGACTAAGAGTAAGCCTATATTTGACGTTTCCGAATCACAGAGTGGCAGAAGTAAAACAGTCCTATTATGCTACATATTAAACTCTTCAATAAATATAATTCAGAGAAAATACATATGAACAATATATGTGTGCTCTTCCCACTAAAAGAAGTGAAAAACTTGGAAATTTGGACCAAAAAATTATCTCTTGTATAAGTATGAAAGCGCCGTCCCAGGATTTAAAAGTGCACAGCCAGAATCAGTGTCCATCCTTCTTCATCGAACGTGCGACTGAAACACTGAGGTTTTAATACGAATCTCAACAATACATTGCAAAAATAACTAATTTTTGTAGAACATAATACAACTCAAAATTTCATTAAAAAATCTTAGTATTCATAACATCGACGGAGCGTTGACAAAACATAGAGGTTCAATTCAGTGGCGCAACTTTTTAGGTGGACAAGCAAATAAATTTACAGGTGGGTTTCCACATGATTAACTAGTTTACCATTTTGAGTTCAATAAATAAATAAATAAATTTACATTATATTATGAGGGCAAGGACCCAGAAATCGATCTATAGATGGTCCAAATGTTTCAATGAACATTTCCATGCAACTAGCAATTGCGCAGACATCCTTGTAGGAACTCTGCACGGAAATTCATTAGATGTTATTCAACATTCGTCGTGGTGTTAGCCAGGAAAGTAGTTTTTTTCTGATGGATTTTCGACCCAATTATTCCTATTGTATAGGATTATGGCAATAAGTGTCGTCCTGGTAGGACAGGACATCTTGTTTCTCTCTAGACAAGCTTATTGTGAACAATGCAGATTTCTTTATTTGAAGCATGTTTTTATGTTTCTTGTAACAAAGAGTAATTCACTCTCAATGATGATGATGTGCATAATAATTACGAGATAGAGATAGAAGAAAGATATACATTTTCAATCAGTCCGGTTAAAGTTGAACAATCAATCTCCAAACTACATAGACCCTAGATTGTTCGATAACCTACCACCTCATATGAAAATGGATGACAGCAGTGGCGCAGCCAGGATTTCAGTTTGGGGGGGGGGGGGTGGCTGAACATACAATTCATCAGTTACCAGAACTTTTTTTTCGACATCCGAGTGCTATGACTAACAGTGGTAATTTAGTGGATTGGGGGGGGGACTGCGGCCCCAAAATTTTATTGATTTACAAATTTGATTTTTGCAAATTGCATGAAGTTCCGGATGGTGTACGAGGTTGCAAATTTATGAACGCATCAGAATAGATGTCTTCAAAATTTGCAACAAATTTTCGGAACTTTTGTTATTATTTCGAGACTACCTTGATCAAAAAAATGGGCACGAATTAAAAAATATATGTTCCGGTCAACGTAAAAGGTTGAAAATCTGCACAACTGTTCGGAATATTTTTCCGATGTATCTGCCAAGTTTGCAGAACTTTTGGAATTTTCTCTTATGGCATATCAAAGAAAAACATCAGTTTTCTAAAAAAAAAAAATGTTCCGTACACTTGAATTGGTTGCAAACTTGATTCATGATATGAAATAATATACTTAATACCACTCCAAGTTTGCAGAATTTTTGAAATTTTCTCAACTAGTACACAGCAAAATTCGGGTTAATTGCTATTTTGACAATGTTGCGGACTTCAGAACAGGTTGAAAACTGAGACTTATTGCTTTCTCGATGAACAATTCACTTGACGAACGTTTGAAAATTTTTGTAATTATTATGAATTGATTGTCTATTTCTACTGGCTTATAATTGTTTCTCAGAATTTCTCAAAGAGAAGTGTGAGACTACTCAAAGCCTACCTGCATATCTCAGTGAATATTGGTAACTGTTGAATTTCAAGTTTTAATTGTAGTGTTTCAAGCATTGTAATTTTAGTACTGTGACAACTTTCAATGCAATTTTGTAATTGTCAAATAAGAAATAATGAAGGAAATGAAACGATTTGTATTATGAAAAACTAGAGTATGATCAAATTTAAACAACCGCCTTTTGCTTTCACTAAACATTGAAAGAAAAATTCGTTTGAACTTACGCACATATCTAACGTGGGGAATTGACAGTAGATGCGACCGGGATAAGATGTATAAAAACCCTGGTGTACCGACTGATTAGATTTTGTTTAGAATTTTTTGAAGACAAAACAAATGAATTAGTGGTCTACTTTCATAATCCATTCCAGAGATGGCGTCATCTTCCTCGTGTCAACACTGTCAACATTCCAAGGAAATGGTGATTGTGATTGCTAATAGAATTTTATTAAACTTTTTTATTACCATACGGAAGTAATAGTCCATACTCGAAATGGAAGATCAAAAGTTTTATTGAAAAAATAACACTACTAAAATTGTGTAATTTTTTCCAAAAAAAATCTAAAAACCATTTGAAAGTCCATAGCTGTGGTGTAATAAAGAAAATGTGCAATTTTCTTATATTATTGATGTGTTTCTTAATTTTCCTTATATTTTAATAATTTGATCATGTTCCGTTTTCGCGCCGACAAACCAGAAAGATGAACAAAGTAGGTAACTCATTTATATTCAGTACAGAAATTGAGTACTCACCACTTAGAATCTGAACATAATTTGAAACAGATATTTTATTTCAACACGTCATGCATGTTGACAATATTTTATGGCAAAAATGTTTTCTAATCAATTCAATCAACTCTGGATGCGTTTTTATATCTTACCGTTTCTTGAAATCTTCCATAAGTAGCGAAAGTCTGCGATAAAGTAAAAAATATAAATTTTTATCCATTACCACTGAAATCTATCAATGTTTTGTCTTCAGTAAGCTTGTTAAAGTTTTGGTTATTTTCCATGCATTCCTTTTATTTTGAAATGGGGAAATCTTTTTAGTGAAGTTGATCAAAATTCGAACAAAATTGCACAATAAATATATTTTAACTCATCACAAATATCAAATCCCAAATGCAACTAAACTCAAAGCCACAAAATTATTCTTTATTCCTTTAAAAAAGTTTATAGTGAAAACTCGGGCACAAATGCACAGATATCAGCGCGAGAGCATGCGCTGCGCATAAGATTGACAGGTGCTAATGGTGAATTTCCATGGGATGCAGCTGAACTGCAATACTTTAATTAATTAATAAATCATGTCGAAAATGTAACAAATAGAACTGATTGGGGACAGTGATTCCGTATATTCCAATAATTATATGGTTTTATTAATTTCATGTTCGTGAATCGTGGGCAAAACTTCAAACTTCTGTTCATGAACATTAACCCTAACAAGAAAACCGACGGTGGCGGTGCACTCAAGTGTCGCGGGATATTCGAAAAATAGCCCACGAATTCATTTGTTTTCTCGTAATCAAGTTGGCGAATGTCTCTCGTTTTATCCCACAGTTTTGCAGGTATAAGTCGGTACATCAGGGTTTTTAGGCATCTTAGACCGAGACAATCAATTTATATTTTACAGAAACAGAGTTGTCACTTGTCAGTTAATTAGGATATATTACGGATTGTTCAGAAAACTTCTTTTGAAAATATCATAAGCAGAGACTACTTTACACAATGGCAAAATTACGAAACACTCTGTTTCCGTTACATCGTTACAGAAATTCTCAACAAATAAACCAAGTATATCGGAAAAACACTACATCACTGCGGTTTCCGAGTTTAATTGTTACCGATTGATTGAAGTGGAAGATGTCGCTTGAAATTTGCCATAACGAGTGAGTTCTTGTCTGTTTCTGAAGTTTGCAGTGCTTCAGCCTCAAAACCTTAATACTCGAGAACTCCGTCTGTTTGGAAACCCGCGCTGATCAGCGACGGATTGTTTGCAAAAGGGCCTTCCTGAAAATTAAGCAATTTGATAATTTTATTTTAGGTAACTTGTAACATACACGCATTCATAAAAATACAAAATGAAAATATTCTATTGGCTAACTATGAAAAATAAAATAACAAAAAACAAAACATAAAACATCTTATTTCTTGCTTAAAATCAATTGCAAAATTTGTACCAAACAGAAAAACAAACGAAAAACAAACAATCACACAAAAATTTTTATTTATTATTTTACTTTTCTGAAACAAACATCCGTACTACGTTTCTTATATTTGGGTCCAAATATGGTGCCAAATAGGTCCATGTTTCCAAGAAAATGCCACTAACCTTTCCATTGCGAGGATGTCAAATGATGTACCACTGGAACGCTTTGGGGATGTCAGATATAACTTCTAGTCCTGATCATTTGTTAAATTTTTTTCTCATTTCGGGGTGGACTTGCAGTAAGACGGAATTTTCTTCATGATATATCGGTCGTATCCGTTATAATGACTAGAACAAAGAAAGACAAATTGATGTCCGGTGGTTTTTATTTCCTAAGGGACCACATTAATGGCGTGTATCGTCGGTTACGTGAGTTATTTGAGTACATTCGCATTATAACTGGTCCATTCTGGTAACGAGAAAAAAGCATTTTTGTTGAAAAGCTTGCGCTATGCGTTGACTTGCTTCATTATTCGGTCCATTTGAATCTCAGATAGAATTTCCGAGATGAATTCCTTATAATTCTATACATCGCAAGAAGATGCTATCAAATTATAAGATCGATGGATGGAAGAACATTGTTAGGTCAGGAGTTTTACACTGAAATAGTTTTCACGAAGAGAATGCTTGAATATTGTCCTGTAGAAACTCAAAATCGTGATATGCTATGTCTGTCAAGAGTTTTGAAATGAAATTCTTCCTATTTCCGTCAATGAGTTATCAAATAATCCATCAATATTTCGAGACTATTTCCAATAATTATTGAGAGAATTATGGAGAGAGAGGAGAGAGATGACATTGAGGAAGGAGATGACAATGAGGAGAGAGATGACATTGAGGATAGAGATAGAAGAGAGTAAAGGCTGGAGACAGAGGAGAAAGAGGAGATAAAGGAGATAATGGACCTTATCACAACCCATATGGAAACACTGTTATTAAAAGTGTATACGCTGATATTACTCGGGAATTTTCAATTATTTTTTTTTTGACTGCCAGTTTCCAGTTTTTCTACAATAAAGAAAAAAGCGGTTTCGAGACGTCAAGTTCATCAAAATTAGACTCTTTGACATTGAACCATGGAATCTCATTTTCAACAGACCTCATTGAAGTTCGAGAATTTTTGCCGGAGAGTATCAAATAAATGAAATAGTAAAATCAACAATGTCGAAGTACCCTTCTTTCCAAATATTCCCCCCATGTGGAAAATATTAGGCAAACATCTGACAGGAAACAACTACTTCCCTAATACCACGACGGACATTGAATTGCATATGACAGATATTTGTGCAACGTTCTTCCAAGAAGACCCAGTTGCAATTACTTATTGTAATTATACAGCAGCCAAATGAAGGATAATCTGCTTCCGATGAAATATTATTGTAAGACATTCGTCGCGTTGGTAGATTATAAAAAAAATATCTAAAACCCAGAAAACAACATATATAACATATACAGTCTGACGCTAAATTATGGAATAAATTCATTATTTCGGAATATAAAGATATTTTGAAAAAATCCTCAGATAGAATACTTCAATAGTAAATTACTTACAATCAACTTCAAAAAAACAGTTTTTCTTCCTTTCACTAGCTATGAATCTAATCTTCCCAGTTATTCTGCTCTTGATATTCCAATTAACGGCGACAACATTAAAATAATATCCTCAAAAACTGTAAAATATTTAGGTATTACATTGGACAGTAATCTAAAATGGAATGAGCACATGAAGAATTTGACTCAAAAAATTAGATTCTTGGTATTTAAATTCAAGTACCTAAAAAATATCCTCGGCCTCAAACACCTAAAAATGGATTATCATGCCCTGGTTCAGACGCATCTGTCTTATGGTATAATCGCTTGGGGAGGAGTCACTAACAATCACCTAAAGAATTTAGAAACTGTACAGAAGTGGATACTGAAAATCATATGGAAAAAGCCATATACCTACCCAAGCGATGATCTGTATAAGGAGGCACTGATAATGGACATTCGACAAGTTTTCACTTTAACGCTATTGGTGTACCAGCGCAAGAATATAAAACAAGCAAAAAGTACTGAACATGAATATAACACCAGATCTAGATTAAATTCAATTGAAATACCAAGAATGTTGAAGACTATTGGGACAACGAAGCTATTCATATCTGGCTCCAAAGCTATATGGCGTTATTCCTTCCTATCTCAAAGTAATAAACTCGTTATCGCTGTTTAAATCCAGAATAAAAACATGGATAATGGATACACCCAGAAAACAAATACATGTAAAAAATAATTGAATAATGTATTGTTCCTGCGTTTGTTTTCTCAATATTGGTTCAGAAAATGTTTATGTCTGTTGTGTTTTCCTGTAAAAAAAAAAAAAAAAAAAAAAAAAAAGTAAATAATTCTTGTGATAATTAATGTTACAAAATGTATCACTTATATAATTCTTTTTTTATTTAACAATCCCATTTTACAATTTTACAACTTTATCTATTGAAAACCATTTTATCAAATTTATATCTAATCTCCACGTACAGGCTATGCCTTTGTGGATTTTGTTATTTATTTGCCTTAATGGTTACAATTGCTGTCTTTATTATATTATTATATTGAGTAAATTATATTGTACTTTTGGTAAATAAATATTATTATTATTATTAGGTCGATATTCTTCCAAATAGTGAGACACACAGTATTTTTTTCCATATTTGGTTAGTGATCGTCATCACGAATCCAGTGACACCAGGTTTGATGGGATTATGTCAAATGGCTGCGGATATATGGGCAAAAAACTTCCTCGTAGGTTGAAAGTCCGCAGCCGTTTGATATAATCCCATCAAACCTGGTATCACTGAATTCGTAATGACGATCCCTAACCAAATATGGAAGAATATACTGGGTGTCCCATTTAAAAATATCACCAAAGTCATTTTTACTTAAATGCGGATAACCTTATATATTTTGGGAGGGGTTCAAAAATTGTCCTACCGGAAAAGAAAATCGACCTATCCGAGGATTTTTTCAAAATATCTTTATATTTAATTGAGCGTCGCCCGGTATAAAGCAAAATTGTTTCAATGTACGGCAAGTAGTTAACCAGAGGTCGTATCGCATGTCTTGAATCTCTTATAATGGAATATCTCTGACTGTTTCGCAAACTCCACCAGAAAATGGAAGACAAACTAAAGGAAAACTCTTCAACTTATGAGTGTTCGTTTTACAACTTTTCCCATAAATATCAGAATCTTTGCAATCTCTGAGGCTGTGAAGTGGTAAAAAGGCACTGTCACATGCAATAAAAGACGCCTTCCAATTAAATGGATCTTACCCTGGTGAATGCATTAATTTCGAATCTTCAAACTTTTAATTGAGTTGACGAAGTTGAATACAATTGTAGAGCTTGTTTCAAATTTGATGGATTTCATAGCTGCTTATATAAAGTATAAAGTATAACTGTTTCCTCCATTTACAGGGTGACGATGCGATAATAATGATGATTAGGAGTAAGAAGAGTAAGAAATTTTTATTAAAGTAATTACATGTTGATTGATGATAGCTTATGTACATTGAATCATATACAATGAACTACCTAAGCAGCGCTTGTTGTAGCTTTCAACCTGTAATCATCATAATATATGTTGCTTAATTGAAAATATAGTTTGAAGTACATCCAGTCTTGTGCGTACATGAATAATAATAAAATAAAAATACAAATGAATAGAAATAGTACATATCATTAAAAGCAAGCAGAAGAGGAGGCCTGTTGAAGAGAGATATAGAGTAAGAGTGATAGATAGAGAAAGGGGTAAGACTGAATAGTTTTGATAACGGAGGCAGATACAGCCTCCCAAACGTCAACAATTTTCAAAAAAAGAGAAGTATTCTTTGTTAATTCGATCTCATTTTTTCAGATAGGCGAATTCAGTGTAGGGTACGTTACTGACAAAAATTAATTTCTTTCAAGCCAGCAGTCTTGTGAACGCAGTAACTTTCATTTTCAGATTGTGGAACGTCATAAACCCAAAAAATCATGTCAAGAATCGGATTTCCTCCACAAAATCAAACTTTCAATCAATAATTCAAAATAGTTCATTTAAAACTTGTAGAATCAGTATAAACTTGGAAACCTTTTCTTAATAATCCAGTAGGTCATAATTTTGATTCACATATTCTTCAATTTTGACTTGAATTTGTGTTTTTTGGTTCATTAGCTTTGGACCTAAGTAAGCTATGAATCTCTGAGTGCGAGATAACCTACAGAGAGGAACATTCGTTTTCTGTTGAGCTCGAGTATCATAATTATGATTTATGCAGGAAGTTGGATCAAATAATCCTGTTTCTTTGTATAGTGTATACATGATTTTTCAACAATGTGAATCAGCTTTATGTGGTAAGTGAAGATGATTATAATGATGATGATAATATTCCAGAATGGTCTGGATTAAAATTAATTTTTTTCAAATAATCGTGAAAATTGTGTAAAAGTGTTTTTTTTTCGCGGTGCAAAGTATTTTGATTGATGACCACCATGTCTAAGACTTCCAAAAAAAATAATGGGTAAAGTTACACTTTTTTTTTTAACGCCGTTGTTGGTAATGGGGGCAATTGTTCTGTACTGTTTCATTGTGAATTTACCTATTTTTTTTTATATCGAATGTCCGTTTAAATCACAAAAAATTTAAAAAAAATCCAAGAATTGCAAAACGTGACCCTTTGCTGCTAATTAAAATTTAACATGAATGTCATGAAGCCAATCTCTAGAGGCAGTACAGGGAGGGTGACATTTTTTTAAGAATAACACTTGCCGGACTATTTTTGTGAATGAATATAAAATCATTTCATTTCGACTAAGAATTGGAGGAATAAAAAAAAACATAGATGATTTTATTGAGAATTCAAAAACCTGTCAAACAAGGTACAACTCAACCCCTCTTCTTTTCATAAAATTTTTAAGGAGTTCATGTGTAGGGCAAAGGGTTGAAAGGTAGTTGAAACATTTTATGTGCAAAAATTTATTTTTGAGGATAAAAATTGACTCATCCTAGGATTTTTCAATATATTTTCTGTCATGGAGATTCGGATTTTATTTCATCATAGCCACACTGTATTGATCCTCATCCTAACCAACCTGTGAAATAAATTGTTATTGTATAATCGAATTCAACAGATTATTGGCAATGTTTTTATGGATTTTGGGTTGGTACACCTGCCTAATACAACTGAATGTAATGATCTGAACGCAGCCCTAACAGAAACACATTCCAAATAAATATTTTTTGTAGTCGGACTTCTCTAATGGCAAAATACTTCCATCTCTCGGTCCAATTTCCCGTCCATTTTATCCGTTCCCATGTTTTTGGCCCTGTAATTTGATAAAAAGCAATCACATTTAACTCGATTCCCAGTTTTCTCAGCGGACTTACTCGAACGGGACTGGAAGAAAAGTTTGAACCTTGTTAAGGAGCGGACACAAAAAATATTGAGCGACATAACTGACAGAAAATGGTTTGTTAAGCTTCCACTGGCGTGGACTTTTTTCATCCACTCGAAAGAATAGGGATGATTTCGGATACATTTTCATTTGACCACCAGAAGTGACAATCCAATATGGAATAAGGCTATCAAAACTTTCTTCCTATGGCTAGGAATTTCTTGAAAAAATCTTTGAAAACGTGAAGAAAGTTAATGTGATTGAGATGATTTGTTCCGTAGCCAATCTGAATGCCAGCGAGTTAAGCATTGGTCTTCAATGCTCTTCTCTCTTAATGCCCAACAAAAAAAGGATATACATTTCATTTTCAATTTCAAAGGTATCTGAATTATTTTTGATTGCATGGATTTGGTCAAAAACTATTTATAGATGAAAGGGATACATTGAAATGTGTTTTCAACAGTTGCTGATGCTGGTTATCTGGTCCACTACTAACAAATCTTCAGATATCTCTCTATCATACCTCACATTTACCTTAAATGGCTTAGAGAGTGTGTTTATTTTTACGTTATGACAAATGAATAGTTCCAACTATATTTATGGTTCAAAGGTTCAAATATCGATGGGATATTCAAAAAGTCATCCCGAATAAATAGCCTGAACAGATGATTTTTTTCAATATCCGTTATAACTGCACTCTCATTCATTGCATAGTGAACAAAATTCAGCTGGAAATTCGGGAAAGCGTCAATAAATTCAGAGTAAACATTTAAAATGACAACTCGTCGAAAAAAATTCAATTGAGCTGTCTCGAACATCCAATCATCCATTTATTTTGTAAAGTATGGCTAGTCGGATGACATCAAACACGATTCTATGTTCCATAATAAAATGAATGTGTGGCTTATGCTGATGAAACACGTTGTTACTTGTTTGCTCAATACTGCTTCCGAAGTATTAATCCAGTACGATTGGGTTTTGAGACGAGGATCGATTGTAGCACCACCAAACTTGGTACGCTAGTTGTTGGAACAATGATGAACACGAAAAAAAAATTTTCACCAAAATTCCAGGGGTTCAAAAATAAATAAATAGATTTTTGCTGTAACCTTAGAAAATATATGATTTATCTAAAAAACAACTCAACAAGCTGAAAAACAATTAAATTTTCCACAAAAATTATGCCTAGTAATTTCGTATGCAATGCGCACGTTTTCCCAGAAAACGTGTTTGAACGCCGACATGAAATTTCAGGTTCACGCTTATCCGTCGCTGAAAGTTCTGGCGGAGCCGAATATTTGATTGGTCATAACTTTGCTAAAAATAATCGGAGAAGGAAAAGAAAAAGTTCATATCGTTTCTGAAGACTCCTACTTTCTCATGCAAATAAATATGCGAGTATTTGAGTACCTACCTAAAATGTGTTTTGTCGCACTTCACAGAAATGTTTGCGGATGATCCGAATATCCTGAATAATTTAGTAAATATGAAATTATTATACTGAAGCAATGAGAACAAAAAGTATTTTACCCCTTCACCACACAAGTAATTTAATTCCTAGATGCGCATTTCGATAACAAAGTTACCTTCATCAGTAGGATTACTAAACTAACTGTAAATAGGCATACCAGTCTTTTTTATATCAAATAATTAATTACCATGGGTTAATCTGTGTACTGGAAGGTACCCTACCTGATGGGTAGGTATAGCCCACCCAATAAACAATACACCATAGGCACTTAATTATTCCTTTACTGGTATTAAGTCAAATAGTTTGGAATTTAATGGACCATTATCATTATTGAGCAAGGGTTTCGAGCCCCTTTTTCGAATAGCAATACTCTCATAGCAATCTAATTTTCTGTAATCATCAACAGGTTTTATTAATTTTAAATTTTGGATATTAATTTTGTGATGAGTTTCTAATAAATGATCCGCAACACTCAATTTATTTTCTCGTGAATATTTCAAATTAAAAAAAAGTTAGATGGTTGAAAAGAGAATCAAATTCTCTTTTCAACGATGTGTCACTCGACCCCCATGCCATTTAAAAAAATTAGGTTTTTGTGCCCCACCGCGCCATCTATCGAGCAATCACAATGCGTTATATTTCAAAAAGTAGTATCGGTGAAACCCTCGAAACGGTTTTTTTTTATCTCTCTACGGCAAACCGTTCAAAAGTTAACAGGGGGGGGGGGACTATAAAAAGCCGCACTGTATATTGAATACACCGGGTGTCAACGTATTCTTTAGACAAGCCATAGTTTCCAGAGTATGCTATTTGAATTTGGCAGAGGTACTGGATTCAAGAATTGGAAATTTTTGCAATATTTCATACTCCCCTATCATATCCTTCATATCCGGTTTCATCGGAAACGACCCCAGTCTGGGAATTTCAAATGGAACACCTTGTATATTTTATACATATACTTTTTTGGATTCTAGGGATGATTTTTGAGCGGGGTCACCTAGTTCCGAAAGGAAAAATCGACGCAATTGTTTTTTCGATAAGAATTTTTATTTTCAGATCTAGAGTCAATAATGTCAATATGATGAACATGAAAAGTAAAAAATATTTTGAACACATTTTCCGCCCGGTATACTAATACTGTTCCTAAAAATATTCCTGATATCGAATTAATTAGATCCAAGCAAAATTACTGAATTGCCAATATTGCTAAAACGTCACTAACCACTAGACAATTAAATTGAATGAAGCAACATTATTATTAAATTACTATAAGTATATTTCAGTCGACATAAACTTTTCCAAAAAAACATATCTCATAATTTCGGCTCATTCGCAAAAGATCCATTCGATAATCTTCCCGACTCCTATAAATATCAGACAAACCAGAGGGAAGTCACTGCTACTTTCGGAACTTCGACACTACTGCCAAATCTTATCCAGAAATTATGAACGCGAGTGGAAAAGGGGATTAATAAAAGCCATTCCAAGAGAACGATATTACTTTTTGATGCAAATCTTGTCCATTTGTCACTTAACAGTCCTACTTCCCTGAATTCTTTATTGGAATCACCCATCTGGAACTCAATAGATATTCTTCGATCTAGGCCAAGCAGAAATCGCAATTTCAACGGATTTTTTCGTAACCAATTCATAGGAAGAAAAATTAATGGCAATATTAACCAGTAATATTACTACGATTTGATTTCTATTTTGGCTCTTGGTTCTTGTGAGTGGTTCATAAAAACAAGGAATTTTGTACCTATATAATTTCTCTGAAAGAGCTCGTTTCAAGTTGGGCAAATAGAATAAAAGAACTAGCGAAGTTTGTTTCTAATCTGGAGTTTTTCCAACATACATGAAGAATTGACGACACTACTTGACGGAAAATCATTCATTAATGATGAGAAATGGATAATGTCTTTCAATCTTTCTCCAAAAACCTTATACAATAGATAATTCATCAGCAAGTATCTCCAACATAAAACAACTTTTATTACATTCATCTCTTCTGCAATTTGGTACCAGGTCTGCAGTATTGGTATCCGGGTAGATGTAGCTCGAACGGCAGAGGATTTATCACAAAGGTCACCACTCTTCGTGTTCGACGGTTAGCATGAAAATGACGCGATTGGCGTTGTACTCTTACTTACATAGCCGCAAGCACTCAAATTGTCAGTCTAACGCCAGATGTGGGCGTGGTCACATGTAACATAGAACAATAAAAGTTGTGCAAGAAGAGCCGGCTCTGGAAACAGTCAATTTGGATTTCGTAGGTGGAAGCTTTAAGATGAGTTTCCTATTGGGTGGCTGACGCACGCGTCTGCCGCACAGCGTCTGACGCCTAGTACTGCTCATGTAATAATAATAATAATAAATTTATTCTTCCCAAGAAACATTACATGTTTATGAATAGGGATACAGATAGATAGAATACACACAAAGTAATTTACAATTTAATTAGTAGCCAAAGTTAGGGAAATATTAAATTTATTTATCTGTTTAAGTGTTTGTGCATGTCAGATAACCTAAAAATATCCATGTTGAAAAGGGGAACATTCTCCATGAAAATTGAAAAATGGAGAATGTTCCCCTTGTCAACATGAATACCTCCCGAGAACGAACGATGGAATATAGCTACAAAAGTTTGTCTTTCAGTCGCCGAAGATTCCACAACAGATTTTATGAATGTCCTATTCATATTTTCGAACTAAAATCTAAAAATATATTTTGACATGTCACGTGATAGCGGGTATGGCGCAAAATAAAAAAAATTACTATAAAAAGGCAAAAAGTGGGGTAAGATGTCAAAAAATGTATTTGAATAAGTTGCTTAGAATTTAATTATATACAAATAAACAAAAGCAAGAAAATTAAAAACAGATTTTTTAAAAATATTTTCCTATTCATATAAAAATATCAAATTTTTTCTCATAAATAGCTTGACTATACTGAAATATTGGTATTTCATTGGAAAATATTGGATTTTGTAGGCTGGTACATTGGTTCGTATCTAACAGTTATATCAGAGCTGCACGATAATTGCAATGACAGAGCAATCGAAAAATATCGTGTTTTTACGAATATAATAAATTTTCGACTCAAAGTGTTGATATGAATGATGAGGGTATCATTTGGAAAAGGAGAGTTTGATGTTGAGGAAATCTATTAATATTCTTTAATATTCTCAAGGAATTCAAATATTTCGAGGTAGAACAGTAAGTATTATGCACCAGAGTGGTCTTGAGAGCTTCTCTTTAGAGTTATCTAAAAGAACAACGTCACAGATTCAAAATGTCTGTGGTTGAATTTTCTGGGGATGCCACTGTGACGGGAAATTGAATTTAAGACTTCGGGTAAATATTGGGGAAAAAGTCCTGCGTACGAATGCGGTCATGTAGAATTGTGCGCCATTTACATTTTTTCACAGCTATGTTTTTTGCGATAACGATTTTTCGTGAACTTCCGCATCAATAAATGATTTTTGAATATTTAGCTACCCAGAATTGTTAGTAATAATTGACCATCAACTTTCTAGGTCACATAAACTCAAAAATCGAGATCAGCCATTCAAAATACATAAAATGCACATAATTCCAGCTCGAGACCCCAAAAACCTATGAACTACAAGCAATGCCGTACGTAATAGCGCCTTCCTTCATCTTCCCTAGCTACGGCCCTGGTGACAACTATTTGATTCATCATTCCGTTTTTCTACCACACTTGTGAAGTATACTGAAAGAGGGATTAAGACTGGTTTTCGTTATTTCTTTTATAGGACATTTTTCATTGTTGAGGAGCGGTTTTCACCCCCTTTCCGACACCCCTGAGCAGGGATTCTGGCATTTTTGGTTTCCGTGTACAAAATACTACATTTGTACCAAATTTCATTAACTTTGGGCTCGGTTAGAGGTTGGGAATATTTTGGTCTCTAACGACTGGAGTGCATAATTGTACACGTTTTACGTTTTGGCGAAGTCACGTATGGTTTTGAAAACCGGTGAATGTCCAAAAACGATATATTTTCAGGAGAAAGATTTTTAATTAAAATTCGGGTTATTAGCAAGTCGGTTATGTATTTTCAGCAAGTAAAAAAACAGGCCCTCCTTATACAAATAATATCTTATTTATATAAATACGTTTTTCGACTATCAGATCTGCCTTTAAGAAAATATCCCCCGAAATGTAATATAATCACGAATTTTTTCTGGAAAAAAATTATGAAAGTCCGATTTTTGTGAGAAACTCATTGATGGCAACAATAATATTTTCACCACCTTATTCTAATTTAAGCAATGAATGTAGGCTGTAAATGAAGAACATGAAGACCTTTGTTATGTCGTATTTTGCCATATACAAGGTACTAAACCTGAAAGTGAGGAAACAATTAATAAATTTGAATTATTTTTTTTTCAAACACCACATACCATTTATGATTGAATAATACTCGCACGAAGTTAATTTAACCTCAAAATCTCACGTGGATTAAACAACAACTTATTTAGAACTGAGCCAGTTCTTGGTGTTTCTGAGGACTCATAAGTGGACCCTCATCATTTTTTCAAATTCCGTATGGACTTTCACCGTTTTCCCGTGTGCTCTTCAAATGCGAGTATTTAATTGGGTAGGATTCTGTTCACATGGGCAATTATTCAACAAAGAAAATATTTGATTCATTATCGTTGATCGCTCACATATCAATAGATTGTTGTATTTATATATTTATATGACTCGTATGAGATATCTTCTGATCGACAATGACATGTACGATTAAGAATACAGTAGTTGGAATTTCAAGATAATTTTATTTTTTGAAAATGGGTGAAGTCGCGCAATGTATATAACAAGAATGAACCACTTGTAAGTGATCAAGGGCATTATAAGTTAGAGCCATAGTCAGCATGATTCCTTGAATAATGCACGCTTCTAACGAATCATTCATTAAAACTTCTTGTTCATGGTTCCGGAAATCAGAGATTTCTTCAAAGCGATTTCCGTTTTTTTTTTGAATTCGTGGTAATTTTTTATTGTTTTATTCAATAAAATGTGGACATAATTTATCTTAAGTTACGATATAAAATGCAATTGACACTGTGTTCATTTGAACACTTCTCACCCTCTAGAATGCGCTGTGATATGCTGATTTTTATTTTTGGGGTGAACTATTTTGGCATTAGTCGACCACCCCCAAAAGCTCTAGCTACCCCAACTCTGGAATCTTTCATAGAAAGACTCCTCCTGATATCCTTTTGTTGCGAATACACAAATGCATCGTTTTTGGAAAATGTTTATGATTTCACGAAATTATTATGTGGAATTTCTAACAAACTATAATAAAAAATGGGATAATTTATTTTTCCACCGGGTGGAAAATATGGGGCAAATATCTGACAGAAAGGACTACTTCCCTGGCCAATACCACGACGGACATTGAATTACATTTGACAGATATTTGTGCTTATTGTAATTATATAGCCGATTATCCTTCATTTGGCTGGGGAAGACTACCTGCAGACGCGTTTCGAGGTTCTTGCCTCGTCATCAGTACAGGGTAATCCGACCTACCCTGTACTGATGACGAGGTAAGAACCTCGAAACGTGCCTAGTTGTTAAATGAATACAGTATTTCAAGAACTTTCAGGATGGATCATTCAATTATTGCATATAAACGTGAAACAAGGAAATATATGCTGAATAATTGAAATTGTTCACTGAACTGCATATTTGTCGATTCCATCCATTGGTAGAAAGCTGATATGGCTTTTATTCCTGATAGGTTGATAAATCATTCGCCTAATACGTATTGAATGATACGGGTGAACGAGAATTATATTCAATTGGTTGCAAAAATTCAACTCGAAGATTCCGAATTTCAAGATTGTTATTACTTGAGAAACATATACGTATGCGTGGTCCTAAACAGATGGAACAAGAAAGGTAATTTTTTATAATCTTCTAGATCCTACAAAAATACCCTTCCATATTCCGACAACATCTTGAGAACCAAAAGGGGAAGAGGTATATAATATGGTTGATACTCTAATCTTCATTTTGAGTCAGTTATAGCAATTTTACAGTGTTTGCTCCCCGTCATAGGAATGTATGGTTATTATTGTAGGAATGCTTCACGAGTGTCTAACAGACGTGACTCAGTTGATGTGAATGACAGTTGTTGTTTTTCGTTAGATACCTTAAATTCCGGAAGTTTGAGTTTTCCAAGCAGTCTACAGACAACTTAGTTCGAATACAACAAATCTTTCAAGGTGTCTTCGTTGTTACAATAATAAATGGACTTTGAAAGGAAAAACAACTTAATAATATTATGTGAGGTTCACAAAAACTCACTCATCTGTCAGAGTAAAATTGCATTAAACTAATCACATTATTATTTCAGGATTTTTCCAGAAATTATTTTACTGAAAGTTGGAAGCGATTGCAAAGTGAATAAATCAATTACGTATAGAGTTCATTCAGCTAGCAAGTATTTGGATTTTGCGGAGAACATATAATTGAGTTTGCGAGAATTTCATAATAATTATAATAGGTTCATTCGTAGGAAATAAAGTGGTACATACAATTTAATATAAACGAGAGAGTATTACAAATAAACAGGAAACTACATCAGAGACTGTTTGCAGTATAAGATTATAAGATTGCGATATGGATTCAACATGCGTTGAAATTATACCGGGAATTTGAAGTGAATAGAAGAAATGAATAATAACATCAATTCATGAAAATGAAAAGTTATTATAAAGCTACAGGAAATATAGCGAAGTGATGGAAAAATTTGTATATAACTGTGCTTGATTCATAAATACTGTATTACAATTTCGAGTCCGAGCATGGTGAGACATCATTTTGATAAAACATCACCAAAAAATTTTCAATTTCTACTACTACTCTTATTTGTTACGACCGGTTTCGGATTATTAAACGAATATCAAGTAGGCTAAAACGTAATAGCTTACTTGTTGATAGTTTAATAAGCCAAAACCGGTCGTAACAAATAAAGTCGTATATAGAGGAAATTAGAGACAAAAGTTATTTTCTCTATTCATTATTTCATTTATCCTTATTTCAACAGATATCAGCATTTGCCATGAATGAACATGAATTTCTATTTTATTCGACCATGATTAATTGAAATGCTCACTCCAACAGAGGAAAATATTTCATTGGATATGGTGAACGGTCCGTCATAATGTTCGCAGCATATGGAAAACATTTGTATTACTGATTTTTCAGAAAATTCATCTTGATACAAACCTTTTCTTCATCTCAAATATGAATTGCAAACACCAGAATCGAAATGATGCCATCACTTTATTTTTCACGCCAGAATCAAAAGTTAGGTAGAAAAATTGTTCAAAATCGAACACTCATCCAAAAATTCAAGTCATAGCCACCTAGGACCAATTTGATTTTTCAACTTTACTTCCCATTTTCTCCTCATCGCCACAATACTATGCTAGGTGGATGGATAATCTTAGATATCTCTGGATATCCTCACCTTTCTCGCTTCTATCAGAAAATCACATTTCTTGAAATATGTGATGGAATTTCACATAATCTTGCTGCATGTATGAAATGAAACTGAATTATCTCCAAGATATGATGCCAGAATGAAAATCAATAGAATAATGAGGCATATTAGTATAAAAAATGTTATTCGTAGTCTTCTGTATCATACCTTGGAGACAATTCAGTTTTAATTACTATTTGCAGCAAGATTTTGTGAAATTTCATCATATATTTCAATTAATGTGATTGAAAAATGAAATGATTATTTCATATTTTTTTGAAAACAAAGCATGTTTTTTTCTCCCTCGTATAGGGTCGTAAACAATCCAATGTGCTGTGAACTTTATGCCAGACACTGTAAATTGTCGACCTAGTGTCCTTAGTCAACAATTGGCACGTGTGCGATTCACTTTTTTTTAAAATAAATATTATATTTATTATTGTCCTCTGTCTTCTCATAAAAATAGTTTCTTAACTTTGTTTCGTCTGGCAGACAGTTTTCGATTTAAAAAACAAAATACATTTATTGAGACAAAAAAAATCGCATACGTACACTCAAATGAAGGTATTATTTTTAAATCGAAAAACGTAAGCGTTCAATTTTATGTGTGATGTGATCCATTTAAGACGGAAGCACCCTTCTAAAACTTACATTTTTCAACCGATTGGAATGATTTTTTTTTCGTCAGGTAGATATTCAAAAAGTCTAACAGGACATCAAATTTCATGAATAAATTTCCATATCCAGGGCCAACTTATCTTATTTTTCAAGGTAAAAAATCGAATGGTTCATATGTAAATTACGTTAAAATGCGTTAATCATAAAAAACTGTATTCGTTAGCTGAAAAGTTTCTTGAATCGTAGAGCTGAGAATTTGTCTGAGACTGTAACCATCGATTTTCAACTGAAGCAGAATGGTACTTGTTTGGTTTCCTATCAACACCGGAGAAGCCAGTAAAATAGCGCAAGTAGGAACAAAGTGAACTCAAATCAATAATTCTATCGGAGAAATTTATTCCTTCGGTTGGTGTTTTTTGGAGGTTTTGAGTTACATTAATTTTCTTTCACAACCTCTAGGAATATTCTCCAGTATACGATGAACGCCGATTGAAAAGTTATTACCATCCCTGGTGTTTCCACTTCGTTATTTGAAAAAGTACCTATGCAATGACATATTGAGAAATGTGAAGTAAAAAACGTCAAACTTCAGTTAGTTCGAAAAATAGTCCAGGAACTTGTACCAAAAATTCAAATGTGGAACAGAATTCTTCGCATGACTCTGAAGAGGAGAATTGCCGATAATGAATTACAAAAAGTACTGAAACATTTCGATATTTCAAAATATTAAACAGCCATTCTTGAATAAAACACAAGTTTCTATTCCCGATTATTCACAGAACCCAGACGAAGTGAATGATTACTTTGTTTCAATTCCTGCAATTTGAAATTGCCTAATCTTTGTCCAGTTGAAATGTTCCTATTCATAATTGCTTAGAATCGCTTGTGAAGGAACTTCCTTAAATTCCTTCATGCAAAAGTGGGGTTTCTATTAAAAGAATATTAACAACACATAACTTTGCAAGTATTAAATAATCCAGTTGGAAAAAATTCCCGAATTATGATGAAATATGACGGGTTTTCCAAAAGATATTGCTTGAATTTTCAACAAATTTATTCTCTACTTGATTGAGCCTCCAGGCAAAGAATCATAATGCTGTTTTTCCTGAACCACTCTCCTGAATATGCCTGCTTTCCTGAGAAACAGCAACAGATGTGTTCATTTAACCCTTATTGTTCCCTTTCGCACGACTAATCTGAGCTCAGTTCATGAAGGAAATAGGAAACCTCACGACCCACAAATCAAACCCAAGTCTCCGTGAACTTCTTCGAAGTTGAATGAAGTCCCTTGTTCGGGGTTCACACCAATTCATTAGATCCCCAGGAAGGGTGGAAGTTGTTGTCGAGAATACTAATTATAATATAAATATTAGGAATTGGGAGTGTCGCTACTTACGACACTTGATATTTTCGGCTGCTAGAAGAGGAAAAGGCATTGGGGGTAACTGTATCGAATTAGGAAACTTGTAAGCTTGCGATTGAACTCTCCTGGGTACTAGACTAAAAAGGAAAACCATTACATCCTCAATATACCGGGTGACCAGGAACCATTTTTCCCCCAGTATCTTCGTTGATATTTTGTATAGGTGTTTCAAATTTGGTACATCTTTTTGATGTCATGAATATACAATTTAGCATTATCAGATCAAATAAAACACTTCCTGTTTGGAGGCATCCATTAATTACTTGAGGCAATATTGGCGATTTTTCGACCCTCCCTCTCCCCTTGGTGAAATTTCGTGAGATATTGCTCGACCCCCTCCTCTCTCCCCTAATCTCACGTGGGATTTTTCAAAATGCGTATTTGTAATGTAAATGAGTTGCATTAGACTTATTTAAAAAAATAATGTTATTATATATTTTTTTATTTAAGACTAGTTAAGACTAGTATTTATTGTTTAATTAGTTGTCTCGCAAATTTTACGCTGTTTCTTGCGGAAAAAAATTACGTGATATTTGCCGTGACCACCTATTATATATTTTAATCATTTGGTATATTGTCATATTCAATGTTTTGTTTTTGAACATAAGAAATCTATTAATATTTATTCGAATGTCATGTTATACATCATATTTCTGAAATAAAAAGTATTCATACACAATAATTTGGCGACGAAGGTTAAAAGAAAAACAGAATTCAAACTTATAGAATATTCAAGAAAAGACCTACACATTATTCCAATCATCGAATATCCGCTCAGTAATTCCAAATGGCTCAAGATCTTGCACCACTCATAACAGCCCTCAGTGATTTAGTCAATTCCCTTCAACAACAACAACATCAACCATCCACAGTGAAAGATATTCTTCAAAAACAAGTACTTACTTTCGAACCTTTCGACGAGAATTGTGAAAATTTTGACAGTTATTGCCAAAGATTGGAGAATTTCTTCAAATTAAAAGGATTAGATAAAGAAGATAATGAAACAAATGGAGCAAAAGTCATGGTTCTAATAAACTGTTTAGGTAGCAGACACTACAAACTGATATCCAGCTTAACATCCCCAGAGCTTCCAGCTACTAAAAGTTACCCAGAACTCATTTCTCTTCTAAGAAATCACCTCACACCCAGAAGAAATATTTTGACTGAGCAGCACCGTTTCTTTTCGAGAATTCAGTCTTCAGGTGAATCAATTTCAAATTATGTTGCTGCACTCAAAGACCTTATCAAAACATGTGACTTCAAAACTGAGTGCAACAAAAATGAATGTTCAAAAGGTGTTATCAACATGTTGTTGAGAGCACAATTCATTAGAGGTTTGCTCGATTCCAGTATAAGGGAAAGAATTCTACAGTTAGTCGACGTATCTTTCGAAAAAGCCCTGGAGACAGCGTTGGCGATTGAAACTTCACGCATACAAAACCGAGAAGTCTACGAAAGCTGTTCGACGTCGTCGAGAAATGTTCATAAAGTTGAATTCCATCAACATCGTAATCGTTCCAGATCAAGAAGTAAAACTCACAGCCACAAACATTCAAGCACAAATTCAAAAGCCAGTACTAACCGAAATCTGAAACTGCAAAAACTTGGACTCACAGGAATATGTCTCCATTGTGGCAAAAATAATCACCAGTCACAAAACTGTTTCATAGCAGAGAAACTTCGATGCAGACTCTGCAACAAGAACGGCCATATTGAACGAGTTTGTATTTCATCACTTCTCAAGAAAAATCCAGCAAATATCAAAAATGTCAATGACATTGTCACGTCTGACTTTTCTGACGAGGAATTTGCAATCAATCAAATCATCGATGTTTTCAATGGAACTTCATCCGTTTTCGATCCAAAAATTATTATCAAAATTGAAATCAATAATAAACCGTGCAATTTCGAATGTGATACAGGAAGTCCAGTTACCATTATTTCCAAACGTGACTTTGATGAACTGAACTTGAACATTCCCCTCCAAAAATCGAATATTTGCTTCCGATCTTACACAAAACACCTATTTAGACCGCTAGGCTACATCAGTGTGTCAGCTTCATACAGGGGGAAACACTTCATAGGAGATCTATACGTTGTTCCTGATTACGGTAATGCTATTATAGGAAGAAGCATTACAAATCGATATTCACGATGTTAACTCCATCTCTTGTCCTGAAACCCTAGTATCAGAAATTTTCGAACAATTCAAAGATGTTTTTCAACCTCAAATTGGAAAAATTCCGGCTTTTCAATGTTCCCTTTCGCTTCGCACCGATGCCAGACCAGTCTTCATTAAACCTCGAAGAGTACCATATGCACTTCAAGAACAAGTCGAAAAAGAATTGGACATCTTAGAAAAACAAGATATAATACAAAAAATCGATCATTCTGAGTGGGGTACTCCGTTAGTTATCGTTCCTAAAAAAAATGGAAAAATTCGACTCTGCGCTGATTATAAAGTGACAGTAAATAATCAGCTTCAAGATAATCGGTATCCAATTCCAAGAATCGAGGATATTTTCAATAAAATGAAAAATGGTGAATTTTTCTGTACCCTAGACATTTTTAAAGCGTACCTGCATATTCCAGTTGATGAAGAGAGTGCCAAAATCCAAACATTATCAACTCACCGAGGTACATACCTGGCAAAACGATTATTTTTTGGAATAAAAACAGCTCCAAATGAATTTTACAAGATAATAGATCAAATTGTTCATAATTTGGAAGGAACTACGGCTTATTTCGATGATATTTTGGTACAAGGATCGTCATTAGAACAGTGCAAAAATCGATTAATCAATGTTCTCCAGAAATTACGAGAATATAATATTCATCTTAATAGAGACAAATGTAAATTTTTCGAGAAGAAAATATCATATCTTGGACATATCATCACCAAAGAAGGTCTTCAGAAATCGGATGATAAAATTAAAGCTGTTATTGATACACCGAGACCCAAATCCAAAGAAGAAGTACAACAGTTCCTTGGATTGATCATGTATTATTCAAAATTCATCCCAGATGCTTCAACAATACTATATCCTTTAAATGGTCTGCTGAGAAGAGGTATAGAATTCAAGTGGACTGCAGAATGTGAAGCAGCGTTCATTAAAGCTAAAAGGATGATTGCTAATGAAAATGTTTTGATGCCATTCACACCTGATCTGGAAGTAACTCTTGCCACTGATGCCAGCCCATTTGGATTGTCTGGAGTTTTATCTCATCGCTTACAGGATGGATCTGAGAGACCGATTGCTTTTATCTCAAGATCACTTACTAAAGCCGAACGAAATTACAGTCAACTAGATAAGGAAGCAACAGCGATCTACTGGGCTTTCAAAAAGTTATTTCATTACATATATGGCAGAAAATTCATTCTCATTGTGGACAATAGACCTTTGATGACCATTTTAAATCCCCAGAAACAACTTCCAGTATTATCTGCAACCAGAATGCTTCGATATGCTCAATATATGTCAGGCTTTGTCTACATTATAGAATATCGAAAATCTAGTGAGCATACTAATGCAGACTATTTTTCAAGAAATCCACTCAAACTGTCTCCAGAAGAAGAAAGAAAGGTCGATGATGAACACATACTGAATATTGCCCTCGTAAATCAGATTTGTAATGATACACTGACAGCAGAAAAAATCAAATGCGAAACAAAATGATCCGGACTTATCAAAATTGAAACAAGAACTGTTGAGAGGGACAAGAAAAGATCCCGAATTGTCATTACAAGACGGACTGATATTTCGAGGACACCGTATAATCATTCCTAGGAAATATCATTCCGCCATGCTTCAAGAACTCCATTCTACACATCTGGGAATAGTGAAAATGAAAGCACTAGCAAGAAACTATTGTTATTGGAAAAACATCGACAAGGACATAGAAAATTTAGTTAAAAGTTGTCCAGCTTGCTGTAATGTCAAGAAAAACCCAGAAAAAGCACCAACACATCATTGGGAAGTACCGACAAAAAACTGGCAGCGAGTTCATATGGATTATGCTGGTCCATTTTTGAACCATCATTTCCTCATACTAGTCGATGCAAAATCAAAATGGCCAGAGATAACTATGATGAAGAATTTTCCTACAACTTCATCTACAATTCATCACCTGAGAGAAGTTTTTAGTAGACATGGATTGCCAGAGGTACTCGTAAGCAACAATGCTTCTATATTTAAATCAGAAGAGTTCAAACAATTCTGCAACAGAAATGGTATTCAACAAAGAATGATAGCACCAGGTCATCCAGCTACAAATGGCCAGGCAGAAAGATACTGTCAAACGTTGAAAACCAAATTCAAGTGCATGATGAATGAACCAGGCGAGTTACACGAAAAATTATGCCGATTTTTATTAAGATTCAGAGTAACACCCCTCTCGTGTGGAAAATCACCTTCAGAAATTCTTATTGAGAGAATTTTAAGGACCAAACTTGACCTTATTCGACCACAAGAATCAGAAAAAAATATTACCTTACAACCACGATTTGACAAATTTTTTGCCGTTGGAGAGAGAGTGCAGTCGAGAAATTACTCCAATTCCAGTATATGGAAGTTTGGTACTATAGTGAAAGGAAGACTCCACTATTTAGTTCAATTAGATGATGGTTATATCATCAAGCGACATTATGACCAACTTCGTTCATGCCAACTAGGAAAACCTACTGTATTCCCATTCGAAGCAGGTCCATCACCTCCTAGACTTATTTCTCACCAGACAGCTATGAACACCGCAGTACCCAGTAGAGTTACATTCAGCGATTCTACTGAGCAACAACCAGAATTTGCTCGGCCTTCACCTAATCAAACGCAAACCGACTCTACCAGTAATCAACAAAAACAATCAACTGTCAATCCTTCAACGAGTGAAGAATCAACTGTTGATCCTCAAAGCCTCCAACCGATACTGAGACGTTCTACAAGAATCCGGAAACCAGTGGATAGACTAAATTTAAGTTGATATTGAATTCAAGCGAGTTTTTAGTTAAGTGGTGGAGAATTATTATATATTTTAATCATTTGGTATATTGTCATATTCAATGTTTTGTTTTTGAACATAAGAAATCTATTAATATTTATTCGAATGTCATGTTATACATCATATTTCTGAAATAAAAAGTATTCATACACAATACCACCCTCTCCCCCTCGTGAGATTGAGTGAGATTTCGATCAACCCCCCCCCCCTGGAATGTCTCACGTAATTAATGGATGTCCCATTTGACCAGAAGCGCATCTAAATATTTTAGTACAATTCAACTTATCTTCATAAAATAATAAATAGCAAACAAAAATAAGTAGGTAGTTCTTTTCATGTTTTGTGTTTCAATAGGGATAGGAGTTTCTAACCTCCACAAAAAAAGCCGATGTTCGCATTCCCTTTGCGATCCCATGTCGTGAAAGTCCCGACAGTAAAATTTTGACGTTCCTGGACCGATGCCGGGTTAGACCCGATACTGACTTTGGTCGATGTCGCTGCTTTTCTGTTTTCCTTGGCGACTACACAACTAATTTTCTTGTCATAATCTGTCTTTCCTCTAAGTATATCAACTTGGAGACTGAGTAAAATTGTTAAAAATTTTGATTTGGTGGTAGGAAACAGCTCCAGTGTATTTATAACTGCTACAAAAGGTTTTGAACAATACGAGAAGAAAAACATTAATAATATTGGTAAGACGACTTGGTAGTGTGGATATATAGTGTATCAAAATAAAACTTTTTTTATGATATGTTACGCAAAAAGGCAGCATCCTTACGAAAAAGAAGCCGTTCACTCGTACAAAACGTGAGTAATAATGACTATGATTCTGAAGAAGATTCATTTCAACCGAGTGATAATGAAGAACATAGTGCTACTGATGATGAAGACACCGAGGACGCGGGAAGTGAGATCGGAGAAGACAGTGGAGTGGAAGGAGAAGATTGTGCGGTTTGTAGCAATCGCAAAATTAGAGGAGAGACGGTATACTATTGCGACACCTGCACTCGTAAACCTGGACTTCATCCAGGTGAATGCTTCCAAAAATATCATACCGAGAAAATGTTCAAATAATGTAGTTTCATTCATTATCAATACAATTATCAAAGATTTTAGCATTTTCATTGTTTTTCTATTTTTTTTATCCGCTCTCTCACTCACTACTTTTCTCAATTCCACAATTTTTCTTACTCTCATTCGCTGAGAAAAATTCCAAAACGATCAGGAATAATAATGATAATCATGTCGTTTTTCATTGTTTCCAAATACGCTGAAAAAGTTATTCAATAACGTGAGATATTCTGTTACCTACGTCACATATCAATAGCAATCACTTTTTACTTCATAGTGTATTTGAGTAAATTCTTGTTTAAGATTTCTTTGGAATTCAAATTGATTATTTCCTTTTTAGTCATCATTGCTCATCATGCTTACTTCTCATGCAATAATTACATGCGACATCTTGAAGCCGCCATCTTCAATTCATGAATTGTTTCTAACAAATCATAATCTCAAAGCCCATAAACTCTCACATACAAATTTTGAATAGAATCGGACCATACTTACAAAATTCTATCGACATCTTGGAGCCGCCATCTTGAATTTATGAATTTTGACAAAAGATTTCCAATGTATTACCCAGAGAATCCCCACATATTGACGTCTAATTATTGTTACTCACAACTATTAGGGAGTTTTTAGGCCACTTAAAATAACAACTTTTGTCGTTATCGTTATTTCTGCGACTGCGCAGTAAGGGAAATGAGGGGAGGCAAAACAAATAGCTATAACGTCCAACGTTATTAACGACAGATTAGAATAACGAGGTTTGTGGCTATCGTTATCACAGAACGGTAATTTTGATTCACGAAACGCAAAGTTACCACCATTTTCCTCACTTACATTTGTATTTATACAAATCTTGCATTATTCGTAATATTCCTGCCCCCTTCTTATGATAATTTCAATATGTTCATCCATTTTAAATAAGTATATCAACAAAATGACTTTTTGCTAACGTCAAAACTTATAGGTTATGTTTAGTTTCTTAACGGATTTTAACGTTATCTTCCTCTACGTTCCAAAAACTCTTTAAAATCAACCAGTCGTTATCCTTATCATTATTGAGAATAACCACAAAAGCTGTTATTTTCCAACGTTATTTTAAGTGGCTTAAAAACTCCCTATTGTTTCATCTTCGATAGCACACTTTTTCAAAGTATTCCGTTTCGAGAGGAATACAAAAAGTATGTCAGTAGTATGTGAATTGGAACAATGATTGTGATACATCGCTGGAAAGGTAATTTTTTACAGAATCATTATAAAAAAAAGAATGTTACATTCCATCTCAACCGGTCAAACCGGAAGTGCAAACGCGCTTTGAGCGAAAAATTACCGTTTTGGTGTTTTGGGCATTTCTGTTTCTTGAATTGCATTAACACCAAAGTTTTGAATTATTTCGATGGAGTGTAGAAGTGAAATGCATGCATTCAATATTCAAGGTGGTTCGTCAATCAATTGTTGGAAGTCATAACTAGTCAAGGCTAGAAACATTTACTGAGGTAGTTTTCGAAATCAAGGAGAGGAGAGAATTTGTCAACCTGATTTTCTTGGATTAAAATGATGATAATATTTCCTCATAGAGTGTAGTGAAGACGTTTATCATCATTGCTCAAGTGGGGCTCTGAAGCAACTAATTAATTTTCAGTGGCGCATTCAATTTTCAGCTCCAGGAAAACCCGGAAAACCTACCACACCACCCCGAATAGTCGGAACACTTTCCATGCAATAGATTATAAGTTGCAATTTTTATACTTCCTAGGTTTGTGAAAGATTATTAACATAAAAGTACTGTACATCATTCATAATAAAAAATATTGGAATGGCAGAAAAAACAATACTCAGCCTTAACTAGGCAAGTGAAGTAAAAACGAGCATTTCAAAACGTCCCAACTTGGAGTGGAACCTGAATAGATTTCACCCAGTAATGGTTTGCGTTCATTCTCTGCAGGATACAATAAACTCTATTATTATTTCACAGCAAAAACGGTTTCATTGGGCTTTAGTTGGATGAGCCATTCTATGTGTTATTTTGCTTTAAAATTAATGAAAGTTTTCTAATATCCCTGCCTAGAGGACTACAAGTGAACTCACTTGAATAATAATGTGGATATTTTAGAATGTTAATTAATTCTCTCAGCAAAATATCCGGATATTGCGTTCTTGATGTTGGGTATCCCGTTGATTATAATGAACATTGCATATGAAAATTAAAACCAGAAGTTTGAACCTTTGACTCAGCTGTACACGAACGGAAAATAGATGAAAGTTTGTTTATGATATTCATAAATGCGAGACAAGAAAATATTTGGTATTGCAGTTGTGTAATTAACACCGGAATTTTTACACTTATTCGGCTGATGTACTGTTTGGCCTTAGGAGAGATAGGAACAGATAATCAAATATGCTTGTACACTCCAATGAGTAATTTTATGTTTCCACTCGTAACAAAACAGGTTATTGTGGAAACTTAGGGACGTAAAAGATAATATACATTCCTATTTAGCATTCCTATTTTGCATATTACTGAAAAAATGTGAATACCTCGGTTTGGATGATATTTCTGTTAGGTTCTAGAGTGTATGCAGTAGAGCATATTGGGACCGCCACTGTTTTCGGTTCATACAGCAGTTTTCGTATATTTTTTGAACACTTGTCAGTCGCACTAATATGCCGATGATACTCAGTTGTACTTTTCATTTTCAGTATCAGAAAGTTTTCTTGCGATTGTTGCTACTGAATGAATCAAAAACAGAACTGATGGTATTTGGTAACAACAGTGACGAAATAATAAAATTCAACGGAATGAATATTGTGAATAGTAAGATATCTGAACATAAAGAGTTCTTTTGGGAGATCATTTGATAACGATAGTCGTCGTCGACCCATGTTTTTACCATTTTCACTCCCATATACACCTACATCGTAGGCCAATTGTGGCAAATACCTGTCAGAAAAGAACTACTCCCCTGGCTTATACCACGACGGGTATTGATTTATATGTAGAAGATACTTGTGCAATGTACCTCATTGCAGAGGAAATAATTGAAAGTGCTCTCTGTAACCAAATAGCAGTTGTTTTGATTCGGACAGGGGGACCACCTGCAGACTAGTTTCGAGGTTCTTGCCTCATCATCAGTACAGAGTAGGCCACTACAGACAGCTTTGAACCAATCTGTTCCCCGTCCAAATCATCTTATCATTCCATCTATTTGTTCAATCTTGTCTCGCGCTGATGAAACGGGTGTAAGCCGCTCCACCTGGTGGCGAGAAGATCAAGAAGCAATCCGATTCTCCGGGTTGAGAGAATCAGTAAGATATCTGAACACAAAGCTCAGAGTTCTTTTGGGAGATCGTTTGATAACGATAGTCGTCGCCTACCCATGTTTTTACCTTTTTTACTCCCATAGGTATATCTCCCATATACCTGCGTCCGTTTATTCAACGACAACCAACTCAACCGTGACCCCACTCATTCCGACAAAAGTTTTTTATATAATGCTGTCAATATGATTCCCACAAGCATCGAACATCTTCAAACTTAGCACAATTTCAAGAATCATATCAAATCCTGGATTCTGTCTGAATGACAAACTATATATTATTATATTGTATGATTTATAATACTGATGCATGCCCTGTTTCAGCTGACTTCATGTCATTCATATTTTAGAAAATATGTTAGTTTCATGTTAACGTTTTGCTCATTCTCAATGAGAGCATAATCTTAATAAAATTGAGTTTTTTCTGAAGTATAGGAAAGACGAGAGAAAATTTTGTTTGGGGAAATGAGTTCAGTATGAAGCGGCTATTGAAATCTACATTGATATTTACCAGACAGCTATTTGAAGCGCAGTTTGTTTTTTATGCGTTATGTCGTTATCATGGCCATACTGTAGCACTACCCATTGGACATCCGTTTGATTTCCAGAATTAGTCCAAACGTCCATAGAGAGTTGAGGACATCCAATGGGCGTATTTTGCACAATTGGATATCCAAGTGTGACGACCAATGATCGTATAAAAGAGTTCAATCAAACCACCAGTCTCACCTGGTCTAAAATACAACTACGATAAGTGCCCCACCGATCCTCAAATTCAAATACACAAATCATGTTGACCAGACAATCTGAAAAATTCGTTGAAAAAACGCCCGTGAATGACCAATATCCCGTATTTTCATCGGCTGTAAATTCTACACCTCCGCATGCCAGATTCAAGGAAAATTAATATCATCGATATATTCTCGAATATCGAAGTACTTTTTCATTTGAGCCTGTGATATTAATTTCCACCTATTGCCTGTCACCACGATTTTCCTTGTCGTTTCATGAAGATATATTCCCATTATCGGGATTTCGATTATTATGCAGATATGAAGAGGTGATATAGCTTGAGGAGTATTGAATATTGTTAACAGTGACATAGCTCAAATTGATGATATGGGGTTGAATATATTCAACTGGTATGTTAAGAAAACCATTATGGATATCGTTATCGTACGTATAATATCCAGACAGCAACATTCAATAGACGTCCATTTAATGAACATCTCTGGACATTTGGACGTCCATAGAAATACCATTATTGGACATATATTCAATGGACGTCCAATGGACGATACAAAGTTAACACCTTTGGCTATCCGCAGGACGTCCATATTTGTGGGCCTTATTCAAGCACAACTGATAAATATCCAAAATTTTTCCTTCTTCATTCGTCCAGACGAATTGTTCGTCGTTTTGTTTTATGGACCGTTGGACCACATGTGGACGTTCAATATACTGAAAAAAACAATATTTCTGTGGTACAATAGACGTCCATATTTGGAACAAATATGATTGAAATGAGAAGCTATAAAAATATGGCTCTACCCTTCAACGGTAATACACCTTTAATAAAGTACAACCTGTGATATGTATTTCCTTCTTGGCGATGCCGGTTTATCCCAAAAGCTGAACTTATGCCAATAACGAAAAAAACACAAAAACATGAACAAAGGACAATGGCTACTCTAACCTTTAATCGCTCGTCTCATTAGAGACCGATGTTCAACATTTGACATTTAGACATGCGCATTACCAGTTTTTGACGCTGTTGCAAAGTGTAAAAAAAAATTGTTAAAAAAAAACGTTCATTGGTCGTCACACTTGTATATCCAATATATACAAAGTACGTCCATTGGATGTCCTTAACTGCCTATGGACGTTTGGACCAATTCTGGAAATCAAACCGATGTTCAATGGATCAAGTGTGCCATCTGGGTAGTGCTTCAGTACGACCATGATAACGAAAATCAACGCATAAAAAACAAACTGCGCTTCAAATAGCTGTCTGGTAAATATCAATGTAAATTTCAATAGCCGCTTCATACTGAACTCATTTCCGTCAAACAAAATTTTCTCTCGCCTTTCCTATATTTCCGACGTTGAAACTTTATTTTACAAGGCATTAAAACTTTCTGAAAAATTAAACCTTGGCGGAGGGCTCCTAAAATCATTAAACTTGATACAATGAACTTGATATTCGAAGAAGATTTACCGAAAATATAGAAGCCCCTCCGTGAAAACTTAAGAATCGCCCTTATTTGTTTTAAAGTTCACGAAAGCTTTGCTTTGAATGTATAATTATGATATTGCTCCTATCTCTCGATAAATCCTAATAAAACACAATTTATTCTCTTCATGAAACGGGAGTTGAAAGATATGAAATTGCTTATGTTTCCAAAATTGGAGCGATTAAAAATGGGTTGTTATATGGAGCATAATGTAACAATAAATAGCAAGAATTTTTGTTTTTGAAGCAAACCTAACCTAACCTAACCTGTGGCGCTTTGTTTATTTTCTGTCATTCTCGCACCACGAATTTCCCCTCCCCTCCATGGAACAAAGCTGTATGCGTCTATGCCTTTTTACCGAATACTCGGCGCCTATCGATGGTATGCCCCCCTGCCCTTAATTTCTGGAACTGCCACTGAATACGCCATCAAACATTCTCTATCTTTGGGTACACGTGTTTATGAGAAAGTATTATTATTATTATAAATATTTTTTTTTCTGATTCGACAAATGAAATGAGAAATTGACATTAACGATTGCAGCATTTGACATAAGTCGGTCGTTCTGTTGACTACCATGCGGTTTTGCCCAATTTCTGACTCTCGTGTAATGTACTCGTATATGGACTGGTAACCATTCATTACTGTTTATCATCAAACATTCCAAATTATTGATTTTTAATCAACGAATGACTGTAAATTTCCATTCTTATGAAGACATAAATAATTTTTTATGAAAGTACATAACTTTTCATCTGCTCAAGTCGACTACAATGCATTAATTTTCTCCAGTAGGCCCCCAATAAAAAAAATACTGCTGCGTTACGGAATTTTCGACGGCCCGTGGAGACTACGTGCCTGCGAGATAACTCCCTTAACTAATGCATTGCCGACAATTAGGAGTTTCCTCGGGAAATTTGCAAGTTAATTCCCAACTTTAGTCGGTCTTATTTTCTTAATTAATTTCTGGGTTCGCCGTAAGTCTTGAATAAGGTAGAGTGTAAATGGCCAGGATGAGCCAAGGGAAGAACGGTATAACTGGTGGTACGTGGAGATTGCTGACTACAGATTTCTAATTCCAATCGTACAGTTGATAGACTGGAAAGCAGTTTCTTGCAAGGACGAGAATTGGATGCTGAAATTGAACATAATTTCCTTGTTGAAAGAAACTTCATAGACAGTCCAAAATGTTAATTTAAAACTTTGTGCTACCTGCACATACTTGGGTGGAAGAAACGAAGATCAAAAGAGAATGTGCTGATCAGCAAAGAAGATAACGAGAATATATTATACATGTCACTTCGCAAGTAGTTTGATCCAATTCTCAGTCAGTTGCGGAATTGATGTGATATAATTTGGTATAATATAGTTTTGCGATTGGCTTGTTCGTCAGTTTCGAAACGAGTAGAAGATAAATTATAAGATCACTACAAGTGTTTCAAAATAGGAATTGGATCACATAACGACTCTAAGTACGAAATTATCCTCTGGCTTTTATGCAGTGAGAATCACATCAGAAGAACTGGGGATAAAAACAGTATGCCACTCGTTAGTGGAACCACACTTGACATATGGAATTCAAGAGGAGTATGTAGTGAAACTTCAGACACTTTTTGTCTTGCAAAAGAGGGCAATGCCTATGCAAAGCAAATTGTCTATAATCTCACTACTCCTATATTTGAAGTTGGCAAAACATCGCAATTTCACATATTTCGTGCTCATAGCACCATTGTCGTGCAAATTTGATTAACGGAAGTCGAACATGGCTGAAAAAGTCAAAGGAAAATCTGATGGAAACGGGACTTTACGATCGCGATAGTACACGCTTTTTTCTTTTCGAGGTCATAAGATCACGTCGTCAAGTGGCAACTACAAAAATAAACAACAATGATATATCTTGTGATGAAATATGACATAAAGGTCAGGTCGACAGACTTTATGTTTATTATACACTAGGTGTAACTATTGAAGAATTCACGGCAATGAAACTTTCTTGACTTTAATTGTTCGTGAAATTATCGCAACAAATACGACTCATGCTCACAAGACTTTGGAAAAATCTGTCAGAAATCTTAAACTCGATCAAATCGCTTGCTGAAGTACCAAGCAATTTGATCTCGCTGATTTCTGACAGAACTATTATCGATATGATTTGTGTTCGAAAATATGAGCATGATGTTCATAAAATCAGTTGTGGAATCATCTGCGGCTGAAAGATAACTTGAGTCGCTATTTTCCATCGTTCAAGATAACCTATTGAAAAGGGGAACATTCTCTATTAAAAATTACCACCACTTGAGTAATAACTGTTGATCATTTTTGGTCAACGCAATATCAAATGCAATTTGTTAGATCTTAACACCAAACAACTATTTTTTGCGAACCCTATAAATTATTCAGTGGATGTAATTATGGTGAGTGTTTCATTCAACATTCAAAATTCACATGAAATGGCGTATGTTCGATAGATTGCATTCGTCATTTTTCCAGAAGAATCCAAAATATATTGTAAAATACAGAGTATCCTATTGAAGATTACGAAGATGACGTCAATACTGGAGGGACCAGACGTGTCATAATTGCAAAAATATTTTATTTGGATTCTCAGAATCGAGTACTCATGAAGACATACCCTGTATGAATACCATTCCAAATATGAAGTTCTGCTCCTAAACTTACACTACGACTCCCCATTAATTCAAACCCGCTTTGAGACAATACTCGTAATTCACTTCCGGTAATTCCCAGCGAACATTCAGGAGCGTCTGAACGGAAATTGTCGTCAAATCCATGTATCCGAGATCGTTTTCTACCCTTAATCTCGGAAGGGCTGTCACCCCTCATTATCTCGAGGGATTGAATCGTAAATATATATGTCGAGTGCAATTTCATGAACGATAATACTCGTTTCCCACGATTACTGTTACAATTCGAATGGAAAAGATTAGAAAATATTTCTCAAGGGCTTTGGACCCACGATAAACGAATATGTGTCTTGACGCGAGCGGAAAAAATAAAAATTCTAGTTTTGTAGAAGGTAGTAGCTTTTTGTATATTCAGATCGCAAAGTGATAGATTGCCGCTTTGGAGAGCGGCAATGACACTTTGTGCTCGAAAAACATACAAGATAACTAAATCGCTGAGCCACTGTTCACCCAAACCTCTACAACATTATTTTTACTCAAAATGCTTGAATTGATCTAAACTTTGCATAGATCTGAAAAGCGTAAAAGGGTACTTTGGTAAGTGGTGAAGAAATAATGTTTTTTTAAGACAGTGCGTAAAGTGACGAAAATGTCTCTTCTGTTATTCATAGTCGAGACATATATGAATAATTTGGGAAAGGTGATCCTGAAAATATCATTATGTGACTTAATGAGAGAACACTGAAAATTGAGAAAATCGCATTTTTTCGAATTTCGAGCATGTTTTACTGGAAAACGGTGCATTTTCAAGAAAAACTTCCAGACACTTTTTTCGTAGACAATTTTATGAAGAATATTATGAAATCATTTGTTTTTGAAAAAAATGGATTATTCGATTTTCCTCGGAAAATCGTCAATTCAAATTTTCCGGATGCTTTCACGGCTTATCAACCTCGAAATTCGGATTTACCGGGTCAAAATACATAAGAATAACGTGGGTGATCCCGTCGCGCTTCATCTGCTACGAAAACCCTTCCTGCCACCGGACTAATAATACATTTTGTAGTTCCTATTTTTATGAGAATTTCCATATCTACTATTTAATCTCGACATTCTGAGTTGTACGTTCTAACGCTCATCATCAATTAACATCAAAATAAAACGAAAGCCTCGCCAGAATAATCTATAACAGTGAGGTCGACAGGGACAAGATCCTTGATAAATATCCGGATAGTCGAGTGGAACAAGACCCTTGATAAATATCTGGATTGTCTCACATGGGACCTTTCCAGTGGGTGAGGGATTATAGCGGGTAAGCTGACATGGTGTTTCCTAACATAATGATCCACAGCAAATTCCCTCTCTTATAATCGAGAGACCATTCTACATGTACAATAACGGTGGAATTCCCTTCAGGGTTAATAATAATTGCTTGTCCTTTTTTGGGAAAAAGGGTATCTAATTATACCGAAACTGGTAAAAGAACAATGCAACAATGCTCCTTCATTCACTAAACTCAATATTCTTCAACAGAGGATTGTAGTTGAAATTAAACTTCAAAGGTTCATATTGTAAGCACAAACTGCAGTTTTTATGTGCCTTCTTGTTAGGTGAAAATGAATTGTGAAGGGATATTCACGTAAAGCATTCCTCTGGAGTTGAAATATTCTGAGTTAGTGTCATAATTTTCCTAGTCAAGTAAATGATACCATTCACAGTTCGTTTTAATAGTTATTTGAGTAACAAGGAATGTAAAGACGTGTTAACATTCGAGGTGAGCGAGTACGAGCCGAGGCAAAGCCGAGGCTTGTCGCTTGCCGAGGATGTTAACAGTCGGTACATCCGTGTTACTTATTAGTTTTTTCCTGCTGCTTGTTGACATTTCTCAAAAGTTTGTTTTCTTACCCTTCCTTCAGATTTTTCGTTCCGCTATTTCATTCTAAGTTGCTTGTGCGCGTAACTAAGTTACCGAATGAACAGACAACAATTATATCCAAAAAGTCTCATAACCTAAAAATTGATATAAATTTAGCTGAAGGTATTACTTGTCAAAGTCATTATTACCCTAGGCATGTAAATAACACCATTTACATTCCGTTGTCAAGATGAATTAGTAAACGAATGATATAGGCCATTCACCTGTTTTGTTGCTAGCATGTATGGACTATTTGTCGGCAGCGGGAAAAGAAAATTTGATAAACGAATGATATTCATTTGTTCTGTAGTTAAGCATGTACGGGTTATTTACTTTGGGAATACGTTACTTTTGTATCTAGTGCGCGAATTGCTACTTTGGTGATCGAGAACTGATTTTTTTAACGAGGCGCAGAAAAAATAGTGGTGTTTGAAATGGACTTACAGTTTCTTTTTTTTCTGTTCCTAATGATATTAGCATTTTGGAAAATTCACCACAATTGAATAGTTACACGTTTCTCTTATCTTCTTGTTTTCATAGAAAATAAAACTTTGTAAGAGATGTTCGGCATGTCTTCAAAGTGATAACAAACGTGTGAAGACTGAGCTGAGCCGGGTCAGTGTCGATGGAACCGATGAAGGTGGAACGATTGATGATATTTTAGAAGAAAGTTGGCCATGAGGATATTTAAGTGGCTCCTTTCGGACATCATCTAAAAATTTTAGTGGGTGTTCAAGTGCTGCATATATGATGAACAGTATTCCAGACGAACCTGTGGCTCAAAAACTTCCCATCAGTTGATGGGAAGTTTTTGAGATACACTTTTGGCAATTAACCTCACATGGTTTTCCCATAAAAGCGTACTGCTGATGGAAATATCGAGTATTGAAATCGAGGACTCCATTGATATGGATAGTGATGAAATGTCAAATGTCAAAATAATATCGTTGTTATTCACCATATATTATACAGTGTGACCCATTTAAGATGGAAGCACCCTTATAGAACTTACATTTTTTAACCAATTTGAATAATTTTTTTTTCGTCAGGTAGACATTCAAAAAGTCCACTAGGACACCAAATTTCATGAATATATCTCCATTTTCAGGGCCAACTAATCTTATTTTTTAACGTCAAAAATCTAAAAAAATTACTAGCGATTTTTTTAGAAAAAATCCAACTACACCGCTGGATTCGCGAAATTGTCAAATGGTTCATATGTAAATAACGTTGAAATGTGTCAATCAATGAAAAAGTTATACGAGATTGAAATTTGAAAAATATGCCGTTTAATAAACCCACTGATTCAATTTTAAAACTTTTATCAAATCTTTGACTACACCACTGGTTTAAGGGAGTCTTGAAATATCACTGACTATAATTTCATTGAAATCTGTTGATAAATAAAAATTCTGAGATAAAATGACATTTTTCTGAAATTACATTTACATATTTTTAAAATTTTATCTGGTGATTTTTTTATTTATGAACAGATTCCGATAAAATCTTGAACATTGATATATCGAGACGTCCTGAATACAGTGGTGTATTCCGAATTTTGATAAAAGTTCTGAAATTGACTTGTTGGGCTGATCAAACGGCACATTTTTCAAATTTCATTCTCTTATAGCTATTTTATTAATTGACGCATTTCAACGATATTTACCTATAAACCATTTGAAAATGTCCGAATCCAGTGGTGTACTCAGATTTTTTCTAAAAAAATCGCTTGTAATTTTTTTAGATTTTTGACCTTGAACAATAAAAATAGTTGGGCCTGAAAATGGAGATTTATTCATGAAATTTTGTGTCCTAGTGGACTTTTCGAATGTCTGCCTAACGAAAAAAAATAGTATCTCATATTTTACCTATTTATTTTGTCGTACCTACCCGATATAAGACTGAGAAGAAGAGACAATCTATCTCGAACAATTTGTCTCCTCTTCAACAATGTCTCCAGATGATCAAGGTCGGATCTAGGCAATTTTTCTGGGGGTTTACAACATTTCTGGGAGGGGGTGAAACATATATTAAATCTCAAACAAAGATAATTATTGTCTGCCGGGGGGGGGGGGGATTTTTACCCCGATTACCTCAATTACCCCAATTACCCCTCTATACTATACTAGACGATTAACGAAATGTTCTGTGATCGACATTTATTCAGTATTATGCTTAAATGTGCATGAAAATTTTCTGGTCAGTTGTTCTAGATTGTGTGTAACTGCAAGATTCTATTAAATGAATATTATTAGTTGAGGAACTTTAAAAAACTGTGCATCAGGTGAGTGAAAATCATTCTTTTTTTTTTTTTTTAAAAAAGAACACAAAGTCGTCTGACAAAAAAACTTGGCCTTCCACTTTGAGTACGGACTACTACCTTCTTATGGAAATCATTCTGTTTGTAATTCGGTATAAACATATTTCTACTAACATAGCTATAAATATGCGCGTAGACAACGGCTGTAATAATTATAATTTGCGATAGCACTCCGGGGTGCCATACTGACTTTGGTGGAAGCATTTACATTGCCATTTAATGAAAACCCTGAAAAACCTTCATCACTACCTCAAGTATTCGGCGCAAAACAGGAAAACAATTTGGGCTTATACCAATTCCTCTGACTTTTTGAGTCTCTCGGACGGGAAATTGAGATTGAAGATTCCATATTTGTATTGTGCGCGTCACTTGAACAGTTGTATATTTTCAGGAGATTGGATTCTTTCCCCTGAGGATGTGATGTATTGTACAGAAATTGCTTTCAAACTTTGAATGAGACGCAATGCAAACAAAACTTCGATATAATCTCAAGTATACAAAGAGGAGCGAATAAAAATAATAGTTTGAAAGAACTAAACACGCTTCACTTCCCATGGACTAAAAAGTAAAAAATAATTGACAATTTGATTTCTCAAATGTAAAAAAAGCGTGGGTGCTTTCGATCTATATTTTCATATTTTTCAGTTTAATTTAACAATACAGAGCGTTCAAGAGCTCAAGAGAACTTTATCAAGCACCCCACGCTATTTTTACATTTGAGAAATTAAATTGTCAATTATTTTTACTTTTTAGTCCATGGGAAGTGGAGCGTGTTCTTTAGCTTTTTTAAACTATTATTTTTTTTTTAATAAAAAATCGAAAATCTCCGACCACGAAAACTATACCAATTTTGAATCGAATCTGACCATAATCACAATACTCGTCCATCATCTTGGGCCGCCATCTTCTACAAAAAATTCATAAATTCTGACCCCTAAAACCCCCACACACTAATTTTGAATCGAATCAGACCATAATGACATCTTGGAGCCACCATCTTTAATTTAAGAATTTTGACAGAAAATTCGAAATATACGACCTAAAAAAACTCACATACCAATTTTGAATCGAATCTGACCATAATGGCAAATCTCGTCCGCCATCTTGAAGCCGCCATTTTGAATTCATGAATTTTGATAAAAAAATCATAATCTCTGACTCTGAAAACCCTTATATACCAATTTTGAATGGAATCGGACCATTATCACAAATCTCGTGCGCCATCTTGGAGCCGCCATTTTCTTTTTTAAAACAAAAAAAATGTCATATTGTGCGACAAAACACATTTTAGGTACTCAAATACTTGCATATTATATTTACATGAGACGGTAGAAGTCTTCAGAAACGATATGACTTTTTCCTTTTCCTTGTCCGATCATTTTTAGCAGAGTTATAACCAATCAAATATTCGGCTTCGCCAGAACTTTCAGCGGCGGGATGAGGGTGAACCTAAAATTTGATGTCGGCGTTTTCTGGAAAAACGAGCGCATTTCATAAGAAATTACTAAGAATATTTTTTGTGGAAAATTGAATTGTTTTTCACCCTGTTGAGTTGTTTTTCCAATAAATCATATACTTTCTAAGATTACAGCAAAAATCTATATACATATTTTTAAACGAAAAAAAAATATGTTTCACTCCTGAACTTTTGGTAAACATTTTTTTTCTCGTTTTTATCATGGTCCCAACTACTAGCATACAATCGATTCTTGTCTCAAAACCCAATAATAGTGGATTAGTGTATGAATGATGGTTTTCCGGGTTTTAGGCCGACGCCGACGTTTATTTTGAGAAATTCTCGATGTTTCGCCAACACGAGTGGTTGGCATTTTCAAGAGATATGTTGACAGCTCCGATCCAACGATCCAATTTACGTATCCAATTCACAATGGAAATAGAAAGGGATAAGGAACTGTCCTTCCTGGAGGTTCGCATTTCTCGAAGAGCAGGACATCTGGAGCACAAGGTATATAGAAAGCCAACAAATACTGATCGATACCACCACAGTATCTCAAATCATCATCCATGCCAAAAACAAGGAATAATCAAAACGCTAGTAGACCAGAGCCAGAGCCGGAGCCGGAGCCGGAGCCGGAGCCGGAGCCGGAGCCGGAGCCGGAGCCGGAGCCGGAGCCGGAGCCGGAGCCGGAGCCGGAGCCGGAGCCGGAGCCGGAGCCGGAGCCGGAGCCGGAGCCGGAGCCGGAGCCGGAGCCGGAGCCGGAGCCGGAGCCGGAGCCGGAGCCGGAGCCGGAGCCGGAGCCGGAGCCGGAGCCGGAGCCGGAGCCGGAGCCGGAGCCGGAGCCGGAGCCGGAGCCGGAGCCGGAGCCGGAGCCGGAGCCGGAGCCGGAGCCGGAGCCGGAGCCGGAGCCGGAGCCGGAGCCGGAGCCGGAGCCGGAGCCGGAGCCGGAGCCGGAGCCGGAGCCGGAGCCGGAGCCGGAGCCGGAGCCGGAGCCGGAGCCGGAGCCGGAGCCGGAGCCGGAGCCGGAGCCGGAGCCGGAGCCGGAGCCGGAGCCAAAGCCGGAGCCAGAGCCAGAGCCAGAGCCAGAGCCAGAGCCAGAGCCAGAGCCAGAGCCAGAGCCAGAGCCAGAGCCAGAGCCAGAGCCAGAGCCAGAGCCAGAGCCAGAGCCAGAGCCAGAGCCAGAGCCAGAGCCAGAGCCAGAGCCAGAGCCAGAGCCAGAGCCAGAGCCAGAGCCAGAGCCAGAGCCAGAGCCAGAGCCAGAGCCAGAGCCAGAGCCAGAGCCAGAGCCACAGCCAGAGCCAGAGCCAGAGCCAGAGCCAGAGCCAGAGCCAGAGCCAGAGCCAGAGCCAGAGCCAGAGCCAGAGCCAGAGCCAGAGAGAATATGTGAACCCGAACAATTGGAAGCGGAACTGACACACTTGAAAAACGCACTTCTTCCAAATGGATTTGAAGAAAACGAAATTGATCGTTGTATAAAACGCAAAAAAAGAACTCTAGCGACACTGGATCGAATGTCTGCAGAAAGATTGGCGATCTGTCTCTGTGTTATAGATATTTTTATTGACGATGCTCTCCTGAAATATCATCAATCGTTCCACCGTAAGCGGTTCCGATGAGACTGACCCGTCGAGCTCGGCCCTCACATCCATATGCTGTCACTTTGGAGACATGCTGACCATCTTTTTCCCACGAGCTTGTTCTTTCAACGTTGATATCAGATTCAATAAATAGGACTACTTCATTTGACTTGCGATTATTTAAAAAATGCACAACTAAAACAATTAAAGTACCTCAATGTGGCTCGAAACAATGGGTGGTATTCATAAAAGCTAGCAAATGCTTATACTATAGGTTCGTCTCTTTCATCGCCTAACATAGTAAATAGGTCTCTTTCAAGAAATTCGAGTAAAAGCATTTGCTTCAGGTTTATGCATACGACCCAATGTAACAATAATAATTCAAATCCTTCATTTGCCAACTAAATAAGTATGGATATCAATATTGAGTCTTTATACTGATAGCTGCAAAGTCATGTGGTTTGTTATCCATTACTACTGGCGATCCCAATGTTAACCCATGAATCATTCTTTAATATTTAACAACTTACTCCATGAAACTATCCATTGAAATAACAGCACATATGGTATTTATTAAGACAGCTACAAATCATAGATACCCCACGATTTATGTTCATGTATTTTGCACCCAATAACGCTCATATATCTACCTCACTTTTTGTTTTACTTCTTTGTTGTACGTAGAGAGCATGAATTACACTCATACTCCGAATTATTACATATTGAATTTTGTTTATGTTCCACACAGGTGAAATAGTAGATCACGTGGAGTTATAATTAGTCTAATGCGGATGTTATTACTCTGGACGAATGTAGTAATTGGGAAAATTAGTTATTTGAGAGTGTTTTGTTACCGAACACCACGTTTGATGAAATTACAACTGAATTTGGCAGGAACAGAGTTCAGTTCCAGAATTGAATAATCCGATCTGTTCTAATTATTGTACATTCATCAGATTGCTACTTGTTTTCAAAATAGAAAATTAGTATGAAAAGTTCCACACAGGCTGGTCAAACGAAAAATGTTAACCCATGTTTACTCAAGAATTGTAACTTTCTGTGAAAAATCCCAAATCCTGTCGATTTTCTACGGAATCAGTGACTGAAAATTAAACGGTGTTATGACAATAAAATATTAGCAGTACTGAAAGCTCGCAAGTCAAGATGAAATGAAATCCAACAAAAGCTGGCAAACTTGACACGTCGCTTTACGTCATACAATTATTACAATGATTGGTTGGAAGCATTGAAAATACATACGAGCGGTGCTTTTTGATAACATCTTAACATTCCTCTATTATCAGATCACTAGAGGAAAGAAATATAAACGCCACACTGAATAAACATACATTTTTTGTTAATATGGTAATATGATAACAGTTCAATGCTAGGTGAAAAATTAATTTTAGAGGATTGTTGAAAATAATCGTTGATATCACCAGGTAAATTCAATTGATCAGGTGTATTTGTGATTTTATTTTTATTATATTTTTTCCACAATAGCTTATTACTATTACTGTTGTTTAAAGCTAACTGATTCAGATACGCTTACCTTACATTGCAAATAGCAATACGTACATGATTAACTTCTCACATTACTAACTTTATCGACATCATTGACTTTTCAATTCTTACTTCTTCCTCAGGTGCTACTGTATCAAATATGAGAATTATTTATTGTAGATAATATCGTTAAGGGACTGAGATGCAGTGAAAATTGAAGATATTCATCAGCAATACCTTCATTTCAGATTTCAAGAAATTGTCTGTGCTAACAGATGTGTTTTTTTTATGACAATATAAACAGCATGGTGTTACGTAATTTGTGGAATGGCTATATTGCCATATGACGATATCACTGAAACATTTAATGAAAATAAGGATATATAGTTGTTGATGTATTAAGGCAGGACCACATATACTTGGTGGCGATGGTGGTGGCGATTTTCCGATTTTCCCGCACTTTGCTACTAAGCGAGTTTTGAGTTCTGAAAAAAGAATTATTTTTTTGAAAAAATCTAGGCTGCTTAGAATTCCTTGGTAAGCCTACATATTTAAATGGTTCACTCATGATTCCTGTAGGGATATTATTTATTAAATTTGGTTTGTAGAGAAACATTACTCATTTATTTAAGATGCATTGAAATTGAATAGAATTTATTGAGAACCTCATTACTCGAATATACTTGAAACCTGATCAATAATATTGTTGATTACCTTGAATGGCTAGCAAATCATAAAATTCAGTCAGGAACTTATAATACTTTTATTCAAGAAAAACTAGTATCGCCAGCGTAGATGAAATGAATGAAATATGATAAATCGATTTCTGAATTTTGATCAGTAATGGAATTTCCAGCTTCTCCAAACCGGCTTTGTTCTCTTTCAAGATTTAACGCAATTGGATTTTTCCGAACCAGAGCGAAATAATGCAATTAAAATTGAATGAATTTCCAACTGGCTTTCAAGGCTTCAATTCGATATCCTGAAATGGAGAAATTGCCTTCGAGAATGAATTGATAAGTTCTCGAATTATTCAATTAATGTTTCAATGTGGAAATGATGATTGAGGTGAGCTCGATGATGGCGCGGAGTTCTGTGAAAGAAATGGAAGCCATAGAAAATAACTCATTAGCGCGTGAAAAGAAAATGTATTTGGGGTGTGTATACATACTTCCACGTGACATAATTTTATACAACTTTCAAAATAACTCAGGTCAAAATGAAGGCATATTCCAAATCAATATCGTTATATCAGGTGATTTCAACATGTCTGAATATAATAATAATATACTTTATTCAGTTGTCAGCATATTACACATTATAATCAATCTTCTGTCCACATATGAACAACTGCACTCATGCTGAATGTACAGACCTAGATCCAAAAGAAGCGATGACCAAAGTATGGAACTGCGACTTATGGTGTAAAAAGGAAATAAAAACATTTCATGGAAAGTGTTCATTGTGTAACGAACAAAAAATTTTGATCTACCTTCCTTCAATAAAACGTGTTTTTTGTGTTTTTTATTCATTATTTTTACATTATATACATATATCTCGCCAACTTAAATACTGTGGTTCGTCACCTTAGTAACCCTTGTGGGTCAGACGATGATTTTTTTAATAAATAAGGCATCAAAAATATTTTTAACTCTAGCCAAATTTTTTTGTAGATGAACAAAGAATATTAAAGTTGACCATATAGAAATTTAAATAATTTTTCATTATAAGAAGGATATGTAAATTGGTCATCAAACAAACCGGGAAGGTTACCGGTTTTTCCCTAAAAATACGAGTGAAAATCATAATACTCCCACTTCTAGTACTTATGTCAGTGGTTGATGAATTATTACAGGAAAATGTCTAGGTCAAAATCTCACCTGCAAATATTTCGATACACCTGCTTCAGTTCAGAATTCCCAAGTCTTCAATCATCCACGCTACCCTCCGGTCCACATCCTGCTATAAACAAATTATAAACCTATTTATCATCTGTCGGTACAACAACGGCGTTATCTGACAATTTTCGAGTCTTTTTCACATTGCCAGCAAACAACCAAACTTTCCCCACACTGCGCGGATGTCTGAAATGTGGTTGGAACTTTTTTATCCAGGATTCTAATAGTACAGTCGGTGTATGACTCCGGCATGGAAATGTTCTTTCATGAACTGTTGGCCATCATATTGGCTGAATCTTGATTTCATATTGGGCCAATATGGATATATTGTAAATGTAAAAATAATACTGACTCAGTTAGGTGAATAATGAAAAACCAATATTTCATTAACAATATTGGTGAAATAATATTGGCTCAATCCGCTCTGAATGTACATTGTTTCTTATAGTATTGGGTCAATATTGATTCAATAATTTTCACCAATATCAACAAACCAATATTGCCTATATATTGTTTCCAGCATCTAGAATCAGTATTGCGATTCCATTATCTCATATTTTCATATCGATCCCGTTTGATAGCACATTGGTTTAATATTATTTCATCCATATCCAAGAAATCAGGGGGGAACAAAAAATAGAATTTTGATCAAGAGTAAACTACCCTGGTTATGATTCCAAATTTGAATATTGGTTTTTTTCCGCCTTGGTATACGATATACTATTTCATCCATAATTGTAAATAGATTCGATACACCACTTTTGCTTTGCGATACGTTCACTATTTATACCATACCGGAATCCTGGTCCTCTTCATTTTTAGAATTTGTCACATTTTCGCTATATTTATTTTTTACTAAAATGTTAAAGAAACAGGAGGAAAATAGGGAAAATTAGTTCATTCTATTTCATACATAGAGAAAAATACTGAACTAATTCTCCCTATTTTTGTGTTTTTCAACACTTTGGTGAAAAATAAACAATCAGCGAATTTTTTTCAAATTTCAAGATACCAGTAAGTTTTTAAAAGAGAATATTTCAATTTTTCAACTTTTGTGCATAAACTAGTTCCATCCAACTATGACTGATCACATTTATAAATTATATTGAAGTCCTCTATTTTTCGTAGGACTGTATGCAAACGAAATATCACTGGATATTGACACTTATCACTTATCACTTTGACAGCGGCAAAAGTTAGCTTTAACTTTTACAGCGACAAATACACAGTGGTTTTTTCACTTATTCATTTGTTTATCAATTATCGCCGTGTTGGTTGCCAAAATGAATAGTTTGACATTGATATGTTTATGAATTTTTTATTCATTAAATTGTTCTGCCGAATTACACTCGAGGTTTGTATTGATATCGGGTACATTTGTGTTGTTAAAATTCTAAATTGTTTCCTTTAGCAATTTGACTCGAATAACTGTCAACCTAAAAACACTCTACCTTCGGTGTCGTGTTCTTAATAATTGACAGTTATTCTCGTCGAATTACTAGGAAACAGTTTCTCATTAAACAACCCAAATTTACCGGATAAAATACAAACCACTTGTGCAATTATCAGTGAAAAAAATTCGCCTTACCCATACTGAGAATTTTGACATCGATTTTCTCGTAAAATTGTAAAGACAAATTAGAAGGGAACTTTCTTGTAGCAAATTTATGGTGCTTCTTTTTTTAAATGAATAATTTTTTCTCAAAGACGAACGAGTTATATGCGAAACCACGTTTAGTGACCAAAAGGGTGCTTTTTAGGGGTGAAGCCGTGTCGGTCCAGAACGGTTGTGGTTTCCTGATTTATGAGAACACTACTAACAGTTTATGAATGGAAATTTCCATGTCAATTTATTGGGTAGATATAATGTAAATTATACCTTAGCGACTATACTACAATGTCGATTCTAGCGAAACAATTTTAACTTTTTACCAGGATTTAATGCCCCCATTTCAGTTATGTGGAATTGGACTATATCGTGGACCAGTGTCAGTGACAATGAGCGTCAACTACCAGATTTTCTAACATGTCAGGGTATGTTCAGTGGTCGGATTTATATTATTCGAAAAGTTCTGCGGATTCTATACATTCAGCGACAAAAAAGTAATGGGATATATGTCTGTGACACTTTTAGTGTGGGTTGGAGATTACCTGAAGTAGGATTTAACATGATATTTTCCTCAAAGCTGGAGTTGAACTATTGTATTTTTTGTATAATTGAGATTAGTCTGGTTCACGAATGCTTTTTGGATGACAGAGGCAAAAAGAAAGAAGTATCAAAAAGGAGAGTTCCGCTCGCAAAAAATGCAGCGATTATTTTGAAAAAAAAAAAAGAACTTTCGACAGATAGCGAAAGTCGTTCGGGTAGACCATTGTTCATCTTTTCCAAAGAACCACTCAACGACCAAGTCGAATTTCATAATAAATTATTTATAAAAGTCCTTCCCATATGATGCTAACTCTTTGAAGGACACTGTATATTATTTACATAACCGTCCGAACCAAAAAGAACAGCTGTCACAATTCCTTTTGGAAACTCGAGGTAGATCGTGGATGGTACTGGCCCCCACTCGGCCTCCTGAGGTACTATACAAGTAATGGTTACTTCAAAGCTTATTTCATTTCAGATTTTAATTTTTTATGCACTAGCGGGCGCTAAAGTACACTTTACTCTTCCTAAAATTTCTTCATAATCGACATTTCTTCAACATGCAACTAAGTAACAATCCTGAATATTGAAAATGAAGTTGGTTTAGTTATTGATGTTGAAGATGGAATAGTCTCTCAAACATAATTATCATTACATATTGAAAGCGTCGTTACAACATCTGCATCGATACAAGAACAAGTAAAGTGGATGATTTAGTTCAAATAACTGTCTGGTATCATTCCGGCACAATCGTTGTCAATTTTTTCAGTGATGATCAATTTATTTGATATAGATTTTTCAATATAAAAGCCCTCAGCTACTATAGTTGACATTCCCCATACTGTGTTACTCTTGATTATTGTATACAAAACGTATGAAACGTGTAGATCATTGGAATTCAAGTCAGTATTTGTTATTCGCGCTGTTAAACCTCTAGTGCATAAAATTTTGTTTTGGTGGTGCTACAATGTATGTCGTCTCAAAACCCAATCGTACTGGATTATTACTATACCTCGTATTCCTGTATTATTTAGCTTAGATAGAAGCAAATAGTAGCTAGTCATTGATTTCGAAATCATTTGTCAATGGAATGTTTTTATCGAAACATCCGTAAATATCTCTTATTCAAGTGTACATTGTGCACGAACTGGGATGCAGATGTGGAGCACCTAATACTAGTTCAAAACTTCATTCAATTTACTTTTTGTAACATCTTCAACTTCTTATAACTTGATATTTTCCCTGATTTGTATTGAGTTCACGTGGGTTTGAAAAACCCTGGCTTTCAAGGAAAAAAAATATATCGTGAAAGAATATCAAAGTTATATGAAATCCGTAATAACCCGATTTGTTGACCCAAAGGCTTAAGGTCGAGTTTGCTTTACCGACTTTGAGAAGAATCGTCGTAAAATTGGAAAGCGTTCTATTCACATTCCAATATGATCTGTAAGGGATGGAATATATGAGAATATTTCGATCTTTCTTGTCAATACACAATACACAGTCTGGTTAGTTGATATATACAGGGTGTCCCAGAATAAAGGGGACAAACTCCGAGGGTAGAATCCTCACTTCGTTTTAAGGCTGAAAGTTCCAATAAATATATACCCTAAAATGAACCAAGTTACAGAGTGTTGAAAGTGACACAAAAAAATATATTTTCCAGAATAACTCGACAACGGCTTAACTTTTCTTAATGAAATTTGGTATGTCACTGGATTAATATCGATTTCGTCTTCTTTTTCTTAATCCCCAATATTTCCTATACAAAAAAGGAATACGTTTCGTTTCACAAGTATCAACGGTTTTCGAGATATTTGTCGGAAGTGTACTTTGCACTATCAAAAAAACATAATGATACGGGACGCCTTGTATACAACCCAATATACAAATCATATGAAAGTGAGAAAATATTGTATTCATTATTTGGAAATCCAGAATATTAATCGTTCAAAATATTGAGGGCGCAAAAACATTTTCAGCCTATTTCAATTAGTTTTTCATAAATTTTGATAGATTCGGAATGAGAGAGATGGGTCTAAAGATGAAAAAAATGCCCAGGCGAAAATAATAATTTATCAGAGCAACTCAACAATTAAGTGTATTTAGGGTGAAATTTTCGGAATATTATATAGTAATTTTGTCAAGTCCAAATGTTCTTTTTTTTTTATACTGTTTATTATTCATCCCAACTCATTGGTATCATACACTAAAATTGTGATTAATAGTAATGTTGTGCAAATTGACGTGGGTCTGGGCTGATGTTAGATTATAGCCCCTTGCCCATCATTTCACGTGGTACTGCCCAACTTTCACTTAAATTTATAACCAACGCTTTCAATGCAATTTCTGTAGTATTTTATTATGGAAGGGTTCTGATTTTTCGATATATTGATTTGTCACCTATGTCACCTTCAAGCAAAATCATCACTGATGGTATGCATGAACATTGCAGGAAAAACATGGGTCTGTAACCCATCAGTACCACAATGGATGTACACCATGATAGTGAGACCTATGATCACCTACGGGGCAGTTGTGTGGCACGGCAGAACCGAGCTCGCCACAATAAAGAAGATCTTGGAGAAAGTGCAAAGACTAGCATGTCTTTGTATAACAGGAGCAATAAGGTCGACTTCAACAGCAGCAATAGAGGTCATTCTGGACCTCACTCCTCTCCATATCATGGCGAGGAGAACTATTGGGAAGCAAACCTCAGGTTGGCTAAAGTCGGACTCAAAGGGACAACACACGGTGTAAGGTGCTCAACCCCCAGCGACTGTGCACACCTTGCAGATCTCCCAACTGACGAAATTACTAGGAAATTTATTATCGAGAATTTTTTTCGAACGGAACTAAACACCAAGCGAGAATGGAACATATAATCCATTCGAGCACTGGGGGAGAATACCATAACATGGTACACGGACGGGTCCGAAACTCCCGAGGGAACTGGAGCAGGAGCATTTTTCAAGCAGAAATTCACACCATAGAAAGGTGCATTCAGTTCAACCTCAACAGGAAATACCGGAACAAGGAAATTGTGATCCTCTGCGATAGCTAAGCAGCCATCAAAGAGTTGCGCTCTTCTATCATCAACTCGAAGATGGTTTGGGAATGCCTGAACAAACTTAATGATCTAGGCAGGAACAACAAGGTGACCCCCCTCTGGGTGCCGGGGCACGTAGGAGTGGAGGGGAATGAATAAGCAGACACCCTGGCACGGAAAGGCGCAAGCAACGCCACTGATCGGGCCAGAACCATTCTGCGGACTTGGAAAATCTTACTTCCGAGAAGAACTCAATAAAGCTGAAGAAGCAATGAGAGCAACATACTGGCTAAGACTTCCAGGGCTGAGGCAGGCCAAAGATGTCATCGGCAATTTCAACCAAGCAAGATCGAAAAGACTGATTAATCTCAGCAAAACTAGTATAAAGACAATCACGGGATTTCTAACGGGGCACTGCAGACTCAAAGAACACCTGAAGAAGCTAGGCTTAGAGGAGGACAGCACCTGCAGATTCTGTGGGGAACATCCAGAAACACCCCACCATATATTGATAGAGTGTTACGCTGTATATCGTAAAAGATTGAATATACTGGGATCACACCAGCTGACTGTGGGAGAAATACCACAAGTAGACCCCCTCAAAATCATAAAATTCCTGAAGGAATTGAGGCTTGAAGGGCTGCTGTAAACAAGAACACCTTGTGATAGCAGAAGAAGATGGGCATAATAGATCAAATCAGGTCACAGCGCATCACTCACCATCCATACTTACCAATACCAATACCAAAATGTCACCTTCAGAGAAATCCAAACACTTCGTGTGTCTGATATTATTTTTAACCGGTCCTGTTTCAGTTTACTCATTTGTATATGGAATGAATCGAATGAACTGCCAAAAGCCCGAGCCAGAAAATAAGATACAAACCCTTTTTCCACATGGAACCAAATAAGAGTAGCTTGTTTGTTAACATGGTGGAAGTTCATTCAGTTAATACTGACAAATTGTCCTATAATCTGCGGCACAGCAACGACCTACAATTCAGTATTCTTGGCACGGTGCTGGTATCAGGGGAGGAATATCTGCTCACTTGTACAAGCAGCTTAAACTCGTTGATGATATTGCACCGTACATTAAACGATTTGTCAACGGAGTTCTAGTTTGACTACAATTTTAGAGTTGATAGACCGAGAGATGGTAACACAAAATTTTCGGTCATTTGTATGGCGATCTTCCAGGGCTCTAATAACATGATGACGAAAAGAAAAATGATGGTCATAGCGCTGGTACTAGCGATGGCGGCCCAATCTCGTGGATGTTAATCGAACGTGTCGGATTAATTACGAAAGTCGAACGATTTGTTACAGAAAAATTCTTAATTCTTGCATTTTTCTGTAGTCGATGAAAAAAGAAGTAGGCGGTACCGTAATGCCATACTTCTCCGGTATTACATACAGCCCGCCATACAGACGAGAACACATTAATTAAGATTAAAAAATTCTCATCATCGTCACGAAAATCACCATGCCATACTTTTCCGACGATTCCAAATGGCCGCCATACCACCGCAGAGGAGTAATTCTTTATTTTTTTGCAAAACGATTTGTACTACCCAGTTCTTTGTATGATAATGCCATACCTGTGGGAGGTGGCGAACCTGTACAATATTTTTTCAAAATTGTATGGGATAATATATTTTAGGTAGATTTGTATCCAAATGAACCGAATACAATGATGCCAAACTGTATAAAATTATTGTACGTATTGTACAGCCGTATTTTGAAAACAATAAATAAGTTATTCAGTTATGGTACCACTTTTTCCCCCTATTAGAAGTATGGCAAATATAATAACGGCCACATTGTCTCATATAATTTCCAAAAATGCAAATGCCATACTGGTAAAAATCGTTTTGCAGAAAAAATTAAATTACACCTTTGCGGTGGTATGGCGGCCATTTGGAACCATCGAAAAAGTATGGCATGGTGATTGTCGTGAATGGCAACTCAACGATGATTAGCTGTGCACGAATTAGCCTGGTACAAATGATTGAATTTTTAATTTTAAATTAATGTGTTCTCGTCGGTGTGGCGGGCTGTAAGTCACACCGGAGAACTATGGCATTACGCTACCGCCTACTTCTTTTTTCAACGCCTTTCGAAAAATACAAGAATTTTTGTGTAACAAATCGTTCGACTTTCGTCATTAATCCGACACATTCGATTAACGTCCACGAGATTGGGCCGCCATCGCTGGTACCAGCGCTATGACCATCATTTTTCTTTTCGTCATTACGTAATTACTTGGTACAAATGACCGAACATTTTGTGCTACCATCTCTCGGTCTCTAACCACTAAAACATTAAATTTGCTAAACTTTGAGTTGTTTATTGTTTTACCTTTGCAAATGTAGAAAGTTATTTCGAAAGCTTTCGTAAGCTTTCGTAATTGGAATTGCACGACCACTACTTTCCTCCTTGTTCGTTTAACCAGAAGCCCAAAATGCAATGACGGAAATCCCCTTCCTGTAATGGTCGAGGAGGACGACATCAGGCTTGTTGGCTTGTATTTGCGCGAGGGTTGGGAATGAGTAGTTCCAATAGATTTGGCACGTCTCATTCTCCACAATGAACTCAATATTTCCCGGAGCATCAAGTAACGCTGGGGCGCATATTGTCAAAAAGTATCACGTTTCAGTCAGTGGCAGATATTCTAGATATCTGATTGGTTGTGACCAAACACAGGTGCATCTTGCTCATTCAGACTAAAACGGAGTGCACTTTGTACTAGCATGAATTGATTTTTCGCAAACCCAACCTGAGCAAGTTATTCTATGTTTTAGACTGGATGCCAAAGTGCACCCGAGTTCGATCACAACCAATCAGAGAGCCAGAATATCTTCCATTGACTGAAACGTGGTACGTTTTGCTTATATGCCACTGGGGTCTTGTCTGAACTGTACGAGTATTGTAGATGGTAGTACAACACTCGTAAAGCCACGTTATGTCTGTGATAGACTGAAACACAAGCATAACAAGCAAAACATAAGCTTGACACGTAGACAGCAAATGTATTATTGTCTCAAGCGCCCCACGACACGCTCTGCAGCTAGTGTCGGGGACCTCTATACCCATCACGCGACTATGGTAGGCCATGGTGTTGAAGACACTACTCTGGCAAGACATTATGAATCCCTTGGTCCCCGACTTCAGCCCACTTGTCCTGGGGAAGGCACATGTTAGTTTTTTTGATAAGCCAAGATACTTCTTGAAGAAGACCGCACGCATTGGCACACAGCAGACTAGTTCGGTTGAAGATAGTAGCTGATGAACTGCATTTGTAAGCATTCACCAGTGTAATCATGATAAAAACTTTCAAAAATATTTTTCAGTTATTCAGTTAACCGCAAGACCTTCTCATCAGTATTAATAATTGTTTGATCAGCAATTTCCTGAAGTCCTACCTGAATACATTTCACGATCAGAGCTGCAACAATATTCATATAGTTATTTATGCAACAAGTGCAAAAAGTAGGTGTTTATTGCACTCGACGTGAAATTGTCCGACGAGGCCATCAGGCCGAGTTGGACAACACGTTGAGTGCAATAAACTCTTTTTGCACGAGTTTCATACAATATTTTTTCTACGTTCATGCAAAAACCAGAAAATGTTTCATTTAGGTGGCACTAAACTGTGAGGAAGATATTGTTTGTTTAAATCTATCTGCTAAAAGTGATTCAAAAACATTTTGTGTAATTCAGTTGATATTCGAAGGAAATAATTTTATTTTCAACAAATTGCATTTTCTAGTAATTTCATAGTCAATTATGTAATGAATATGATGAAACATACAACTATTTAAAACGTAATACAATATCACAGAAAATGAGCTAAATTTGGTGTCAATTTGAAAGTTTATGTCTGTCATGATGACAGAACGCTATAGTAGAATGACAGATGAGTGCAATAAAGTACCAGTTTTTCCACCAAATAAGTTCAATAAAGTTTTGTTTTTTGCATGAACGTAGAAAAATAATTTTTTTGTTCAAAAATATGAATAGGATATTCATAAAATCTGTTGTGGAATAAAATTTTCGAACAAAATAGCTATTTATGTACCAAGTGCGTTAGGATCTAGTAACGCTCGTGGTGCATACAATATTTTATTTTACACGAAAAAATTGTCATAAACGACGTTGCTTACTTCATCATTTTTTTATTTTTCACGAAAAAAGTATCTTAAACGATGTTATTTACTTCATAAATTTCTTCTCATAGTATTTACTGCGTTCTGGTCGGCAACTGAGCACAAGTGAGCTTCTATGCAATTGCCATAGAAACATTGAAGAGGTTGCTAAGGGTTGTTTATTTAATAAAATGATTCTGCATTTTTGTAATAATTGACAAGCTTGTTAGTGAAGAAAACTAAAAACGGTTGTGTTCATAATAATTATGGAGATCCCACAGAATGTGACGCTCAAAGCTGACAAAGCGTTAGAAAATTTATTGCCTGTGAAATCCAAATACTTATACGAGAATGAGTATAACCATTTTTTGAAATGGAAAGATGAAAATAGAATGAATACCATAAATGAGACTGTCTTAATGGCATACTTCCAGGAACTGGTGAGTTTATCCTATGAAAAATATTAATATTTTTATTGAATTACGGAAAAAAACATTAAGCGGGCGTTGATTCTGCCATCCATAACGCCCCGGGCGTTGATTCTGCCCTCCATAACGCCCCGGGCGTTATGTGTCTGTTAATAGCAACCGTTGCCAAGGTTGCTATTATTATAAAGCAGTAATTGAGTAGTGAAAAATAAAAATCAAAATACAATGCCAATGACAGGTTTATGTTAAAAAATAACTTTGAAAGTCTTACCGCAGGAGAAATATTTCCATTTTCATCCCTGATGTGGAATTGCTTCTGAAGAGCCTGCTTTCCAATTCTGTCGATCTCCCTGATGAGTTTGGTAAAGCGAAATAAATTTTTGTCGACAAAAATGTATTGGGCATTAAATGCGAGAGAAGCGAATCTTGCTTCAGTGAAATGAACGATTTCTGTCAGTGGTATTTTTTAATGACATTCTCCCTATCTGATTTTTTAATGAATTTTCAATGAAAACTGAAGATAATTAGGAAAAATCAACTATCTGAATGAAAATGCTAATTTTTACTTTCAAATTTTTTCTTTTCAGTTAGAGTCTTTTCACAATATCTATCAGATGTAGTTCAAAGTCCAGCATGGCTCTAGCTGGGGAAGTAGTTGTTTTCTGTTATATATTACAAAAAAATCACATTTTTCATTTTTCAATTTTCATGGAGAATGTTCCCCTTTTCAATATTCCTAATATTTCCCAGCAATCTTCGAAATTTTGTGAATATTTAGTGACAGCATTGAAAATTATCGAACTCTGAAATACATTTGGAAATCTTCGTGGAGTTAGTTTATACATTAGTAATTAGGGTAGTTGGAATTGGACGCGGTGAAATACAGTTCACCTACGAAATGATTCGGTGAACACGACGCCGCAATAAAACCATTCTCAAGATGAATTCCGCCGTGAGATTGCTAACAACCCCAAGTAAAGTTAAACTAGTTTAAAGCGGAGTTATGCGTAGTTGGGAACTTTCGAATAGGGATTGCAGGAATGAGAATAGTTTTTAAAACTTTTTATGATGAGTAAATGTAAATGGAAATATAAGGAAATGAGCTGATTATTGATTATTGAAGGTATTAATTAGTAAGGAAATAATGTCTTGTTGATTCAGGAAACGATCATTGAAGAATATGTTAGCCAATATTGATCAGAAAAGGATGCTTTGGTGAAAAAACTGATATCTCAGACGTGGGTCAGCAAAATCTCTATAAAATAGAGACAGATCGGCAACTTTCCAGCGGTGTTACAGAGAAGTTAGCGAGTTTGTGGGCTAGGACCACCGCCAAAACGAGTCCAAGATAGGTCAGACAGGTGCCTTATAGATCATAGACAATTGGCGGGCAGATAAATGACTGTTAGCATGAAACCGTGGTTTTTCCACGAAAGGGTTTTGCTGATGGTATTACCAAGCTTCGACATGGATGATTCATTGATCTGGTTACTCTTGCACGAAAAAAAATGTGTTTTTTTCCACAATTGTTTGACATTTTTTAACAAATTGTGTCTGGAATTGTTACAGAAACAATTTTGTGTAGAAATTTCGCACACTATTGTTTATCTTATTTGTTGTAATAATATATCCACATTGGGTATATTTTTTTGAATCCATTTTTACACAACATTGTTTAAATTGGTTAACAACACCGTTGTGTATAAATGTTACAAACATTTTTTTTTGTACAATTCTGTTGACTATATAATTGAAAAATACACAATATTGTGTTAATATTTTACATAACATTCTGTTTTTATTGCAGTTCTGTGGACAAATTTGAAATTCAGAATGCATAATACTGTATACAATTTTTATACAAGGCTCAAAATAGCTGTTAGGGAATATAAATTAAAATACTCCCTATTGTGTGAGAAATTTACAGAATTAATTTTTTATATATCCTCTTCCTCGTTTTCTAGCTATCCCTTCCTCCTAAACCGGTCGGGGTCTGAATGGAACTGGTGTTGAAGATTCCTTTGGTCTTGCTAGTAAGCCTCGGCTTAGTGAACTCTAGTACAACGCGGGTTGTGCCCTCTATCGGCGGGCAGTTTTGTTTGTGATTTATTACACATTCCGTGTTGTACCTTTTGAATGAAAAATGTCCATTATCCATTATCCATTATCCATAATTATGTATTACACATATTGTGTATAAAAGTCACAAAGCTGGGAAAAATTTCACCACAAATCGAAATAAACAGTCATTGGTAAAAATATATTACAACCAGGTGTACTAATTTTCGACAATTGTATACATTATTTACACATTTTTTTCACAAATCTACACAGGGATTTCTTTCCGTGTGACATGATTCCGATGGGTACTGTGAGATCACATTTTCTAGAGAGAAGACATGATGTGTTTTTAATTCTATATTACATTTTTTATTTGAATCAGTCTGCATCAAAACCATTCAAGTCTTCAGAAGGATGAGCTACATATTGTTGTTGTTTAACCAGCTGTCGCCCCCTTACGAACGGCAGCCCTCAAAAGTCGAAACTTGTGCGAGCCAAGGATTAACGAGGTCTTACCTTTTAACGTGCGATTCCTAGCACATGTCGTATAGGTTCCATATTTTGTCCAAAATAACAACTGAATTCAACTGAAAATTATAATGAACTAATAATATTCACGAGGCACAAAATATTTCTGAACCCTCTCGCTCACGAGTTATCACCTTTGAAGATAAAGACCCGAAAATTTGTATACAGCAGAAATTTTTTGCAATTTTTCGGGTCCTAGGGCATGTCCCCAATTGAGGACCGTGAGAGCCACCGAAATAAAAATTCTCTGAACCCTATTATATGAAATAAGATTTGATCACGTTATTGAAATTATATTTTATTGACAATTTTTTACATTCAGAGATGAATGATAAATGAACAAGTTTTTTTTAGAAAAAAATGAATATTAGACTTGCTACAGATTATTTTTGATTTTTGTAACCAAAACTTTTTCAAAATTTGAAATTTATTTTTGAATCTAGAGTGCTATATGAACACGTTCAAATTATTAATTTTAGTCCTAAAGTATTGGAAAAAATATAACTTTACGGTTTTCGGATAAAATGCATTTGCTGGGTAAAATTAAATTTTTAAATTATTATTACTATTTTTTTTAAATGGCATCATAGTGGCTGGTCGGGTAAAAAAAGAGCATTTCATTACGATTAATTTAATACCGCGCACTATTAAAATATATTGGCAATGAAGCTGCATGCGAGCAGTATTAGATATTTGGCGATTAAAAACCTATAATAATCATACATTACAAAAAAACTTGCAAAAAATGTGTCATCACCAGCCGGTTTATAATAAAAGTTTTCGAAACTTTATGACGTTTTGTTCAAACACCGATATCATTCCTATTTAAAAACCGCACCGTGCCAACAATAATGGGTTTTCCGATTGCAGATTCAACATAATTCACTCTGAAGATAACCTTTGTGGATCATACACATCTATATCTCATGTTTTCATCACATTTACACGGTTTATCTTCCGTTTCTCTTGGCTCATCTTCCAAACAAAATTGTGTCGGATACTTTTGAAAGGTGACGCCCCAGTAAGTTATGCTGCTTTTATGCGTCGTCGCTTTCAATATTGTTCTCCGTTTTTGCTTTGATCATTATTTTATTTCGGCTTTCTCCATTTCAGCCGAGATGAACGACGATTACAAAAGAGTTTCAATGAATCATAAAGTTTTACTGGAAGCTCTGAGATGATAAACCAGTTTCTCAAAAATATCGCTGTTTGGCTCGAACTTGAACTGAACAACGGCTTGAAGTGTCATTTTAAATTAGTATTGCAAATGAGAAATTTCTTTGTAATTTATATCTTCATTTTGGATTCAGTAGACGACCCCACGAGAATTTCTAAAATATTCTTCACTGAATGATACTATAACCAGCTTTCCTGTGGTTTAACATCAGAAAATATGTTTTTCACTTCAAAATTCAAGCCAAGAAAATGATTAAGTATTTAATCAATCTCAAGAAGAGACTAGAAATAATACCAAATCAAATCGTTCATTTTGTTTCGTAACCTTACCAATAAACATTGAAACTTAAATGTAACGTCACATTGTGACCTTGTGATGTCATTCAGTGGTATACTTGATATTACAAAGTCGTTGGTTACGTCCATGGGACTTTGTGCCTCTTATAAATATTCTATTATAACGTCCAATCACAGAATAGGTTCAATAGCAATATTACATGAACATATCATAATTTGCATACATATAACGTTGCTCGATACATGTTACATTTGTATAATATAACATCATCGTTATACCATTTCATTATTATTATTTTTATTTGTAGCATACAGAATATACTGGTGAGTTTTATCCCAACACTAAACCGCTAGTTTTAAACCTGAACTGGAAGTTGACAAACCAGTTCCTGAAAAATATCGCTGTTTGACTTGACATTGAACTGAAAAGTTCACTGTAATTCACTGAAACAACAGCTCAAGGTGTCATTTTAAATTAGGCTTGCAAATGAGAATTTTTTTTGTAATTTATATCCTCATTCGGATTCAGTGGACGACCCCACAAGAATTTTTGAAATAGTCCCCACTGAATGATGACTAAGCGAGACAAGGCGGTTGTCCATGCTTAACCACCGGAATTTTTTTTAACTTGACTAAATTTAGTAATCCTATTATTTGATAATATTTTGAAAAAGTCTTGTTACAGATGAGAAATCGTATAATTTTACTATTAACTTCGCTGTTATTCTTACTATCTTTGACAATAAAAATCTACTAGTAATACAAAACTTTCCGTCTTTCATAACATCCTACAATGTTAACTTCAATGTTAACTGTAAATTCTCAGCGGTTTTTTTGTTCTACGTATTTTGGGTACGTACATGGTCCGGATGTTCGGAATGATCTGACTGGTATGTCTCTGTACTCCAGCAGTTTCTACCTGTCTCTGCCTTGTTTGTATAGGAGGAAATTTGGAAATTCCACATGCTGGTCTGGATCGGATCGATTAAAACAACTTCATGATTTATGTCCTCAAATCTAAAAGAGAAAACTGTTTGTACGATACCCATCATCATAACAACATATTGTTGAATTGGAAAATCCATGTTTTATAACACCTCTACAGACTTATGCGCTCAATTCAGACTATACACAATGAATCGATACTAACTAATATGCCAAGAACGTGTTTTCAGAATATTTTTCGCAAGAAATCCACAAAAAGGACACGCGTAGTCTTATGGAAAATTGCTTTTTTTGTCCCCTCATCGAATGTTTGACACCTGTCAAATTACGTCACTGACAGTGCTCTATGATACTGTGGATACTTAGTTGGTATCTAATGCTTGGGCTTGAATTTCATATAAGAATGAAACCAGAGCAGCATTCCATCTAATACCAACCATAAATTCATCATCATCAAATGAAAGGGGTGATTGTTGACAATCAGAAGCGGGCACGTATTTCAATAAATCTGGATGATTGCTAGCCCACAGTCGTAATTCAAAGCCACCTGATTTCAACACAGAAATAAGTTATTTTTGTGATACTAGTAACTCCTTTAGAGTCGGGCGACCAGTGATAATATCATCAATATATATGTCATTAGAGAGAACATCCGCAGCAAGTGGCAAGTTTTGGCTTACATCGCTCGCCAACTGCGAGATTACACGAAGGGCTGGAAATGAGCTAGATGAGACTTCCAATGTAACTGTTTTCAAGCGAAAGTCTTGCTGAGGGTCATTGGGTGATAATCGCCATATTATTCTCTGAAAATCTTGGTTTTTTTCCTCGAGAACAATCTGCCTGTACATTTGCTTTATATCTGATATATACACAAATTTTAAAGGCGCAAACGAAGAAGGACCCCTATAATATCCTTCTTAGAACAATGTAAGTTTAGCCAGGAAAATATAATATGAATCGTATAAAATTAGTGAAAACACCAAGCTGTATGCTTGTGTGTGTACTTCAAGGAAAAAGGTTTTGTATTTATTATTATTATAATTTCATGCAGAAATATATTTATTGAAATTGTAGCAGAGCGCTTTCGACTAGAACAGTCATCACCGGTGCTTACCTGAAAGCAATGATTGAATAAAGTTTTATTTGAAATATTGAATTAACAGTTTTTTTTAAACTATTTAAAATGAGGTAACTCACTCGTTAGGAATACAATAACATAAAATCATATTGGGTACAAAGGGCAATGTGGAATATTAAAAATTGGGACTTTTTAAGACATCCTGGGCCAGAATTATCCTGCACAAAACAATTCTGTTTGAAATTTGACATTGTGTGAGAGGCTGTCAATGACAAATAGAACTTGTGACATGGGATAGAATTTGGGAGTTTTGATTAAGAAGTAAATAATGAAAGAATCAAGATACGAGTTTTGAAGGCAACCGAGCCAAAAATCTGAAAATCTCAGTCTAATGAGAAATTCCAGTAATAAGATGTACAGTTAATCCAACCTAGATTCAGACGGAATTACTTGCTGCGCACTTGTCCGACATATAGTCCGTAATATACAGAGTGACCCATTTGAAAGCGGGCCACCTCTCTAAAACTGTAAATTATTATCCGATTCGGAAGTTTTTTTTTCAATATATAGAGCATTAATAGTTCTAATTGAATGCAATGAATTCGAAATTAAAATAAAAATTTCAAGGCTTACTTCGAATTTTTTTCAAGGTCAAAAATCCAAAAAACATACTAGCGATTTTTTTAAATAGAATTTGGTGACGCCACTGGATTCACGATATGTTCCAGTGGTTTATGTAAAAATTTCGTAAGAATGCGTCCATCAATAAAAAAGTTATATGGGTAAAAAATTTGAAAATTTTCTCAATAAATCAACCCACTACTTCAATTTCAGAACTTTTATCAAAATTCTTACAACACCACGGGATTCAAAATATTTCGAAATATAATTAAAATAATAAAATAGGAAAATTTTATTTTATTATTTCATAACTTTTTTATTTATGAACAGATTTCGATGAAATTCTTACCAAATGTTTTGCGAAGTATTCTGAATCCAGTGGTGCAGTCAGAATTTAGATGAAAGTTCTTAAATTGAAGAGGTGGGTTGATTTATTGACATAATTCTCAAATTTCTTTTCCATATAACTTTTTTATTCATGGACATATTCCTAAGTAATTTTCAGATAAATCACTTGAAAATGTCGTGAATCCAGTGGTGCTGTCTAATTCTATATAAAAAAATCGCTAGTATGTTTTTTGGATTTTTGACCTTGAAAAAAATTCGAAGTAGGCCTTGAAATTTTTATTTTCATTTCGAATTTATGTCACTCAACTAGAACTATTGATGCTCTATCTATTGAAAAAACGAATTTCTGAATCGGATAATAAATAACAGTTTTAGAGAGGTGGCCCGCTTTCAAATGGGTCACTCTGTATACAGTGATAAGGCACTCAACATGAACGTTCCGCGCAAATTAAAATAATGAAAATACATAATGATGTTGGTTTCACTGTATTTCAAAGTATCCCAAAGACACCCTATCAAGATTATTGAGTAAAATTTAGAAATGTAAAGAAAATTATTGATAGAACCACGAAATAAGTATTCATGTTGAAAAGACAAACTTTAGTCGCTATTTTCCATAGTTCAAGATAACCTCTTGGAAGGTATTCATGTTGAAAAGGGGAACATTCTCCATGCAAATTGAAAAATGAAAAATGTGACTTATTTGTAATATCTAACAGAAAACAACTACTTCCCCGGACTCGAAAGAATTCTACTAGAATCAACTGGAAGTAGTTGTTTTCTGTTAGATATCATAAATAAGTCACATTTTTCATTTTTCAATTTGCATGGAGAATGTTCCCCTTTTCAACATGAATACCTTCCAAGAGGTTATCTTGAACTATGGAAAATAGCGACTAAAGTTTGTCTTTCAGTCGCAGATGATTCCACAAAAGATTTCATGAATTTCCTATTTATAATTTCAAACTAAAATCACGAAATAAGCTTCTGAAAGTAAAAGAAACAGAGATCCGGAAAACTTCAATCTAATGAGAACTTACAATCATCAGATGTGATCAAGATATACCAAAGACAATCATGATATTTTATTTTTTAGTTCTGCAAATTGGAAAATCCAAAATCGAGCTCATGATCATCGCAGAGTCTGATGAGAACCTTCCCAGTCCCAAAAGCATCAACTGGATACCCCAAAAAGGATTGCCAAAATTTGAGAAACTTTCAATTTGTTCATTAATTTGTGAATATCTCTGTAGTTCTGTTAATCTGTCTCTGGTTTGTGATTAACAGAACTACAGAGATATTCACATTTTTTTTCTCCTCGCTGGTGTATCCAGTTGATTCTAGTAGAATTCTTTCGAGTCCAAAACATAAGGAAATATAGCTACGGACCGTCTTCCATGTGATGGCACAGTCGGTTCCCTAGTCTTATTATTGTAACGAAAGAATCCTCTATTAATTGTCCTACAAATATATAAAATGAAACGAATATATCGTTACAAATATTCATCAATTTATCAAGCATCCCTTTCACATTGCAATTCCACTCCAGGCGTCCTCTGTGTACTACGTACGAGAATGCTGCTCAACATCAAGAATAAACGACTCGGAGTCTCACAACAGCAGTAAAGACGAATTACGTGTAGCAATAAATCTTAATCTTCGAAATGAACTTACCTGAGATGTGAGAGAATGAAGGGAACGCGCTTGGCTTCCCGTATCCCCTGGGATCGCTCCATCTCATTGGCAAAGACTCGTCCTATATTTTCAGGATCCGAAAACGGTAATGCATTACAGGATTGACGGGGTGGGTAAAAATGCTTCACCTGATATAAATTGCCACAGCAATTTCTTGATTTTGGTGGACATTTTCGTGTGAGGTGAAATACTGGGGAGAATTTTAAATAAGGGGTGTCACGTGGATCGAAATATCAAGAGACAAGAGTCGAGGAAAACGAGTGGTGATGGATTTTTACTGAAACAATGTAGAAAGTGGTTTCTTTGAGGGTTGGGGCGTATCTGAGTTGATTGAATTGATGGTGTCAACTAATCCACTGAATTGTTGAAAACGCCAATTAAAAATTATATCATCCGCATCGAGATAAATCCAGTTATACAGGTGTTTTCTTAAATTTCGACTTTTTTCTCGAAATTCCAAATTTAAAGTCGAAGTGATTAAATTTCGACATTAAACTCGAAATTTCAAGGAAAAAGTCGACTTTTTTCTCGAAATTTCGACTTTAAAGTCGAAGTGATGAAATAAAAACCTCTTGTGGCCCTCCTGCGCTTTCGTAGTATGGTGTGTTTCTTGGTCTTGTCTAATTCGGAGTTCGTGTATGTTGGTCGTTTTCACTAGTGCTGAAATGATGGCGTCAGGTTTTCTGATAAATTATTTTTTTGTTACTAAGCGTAGCGTATGGTTTGTTTTTGGTTACAATAATTATCGGTGATTGGGCATATAACAACACCCCAGTTTCAAATAGGTACACATTTTTATATTTGAAACCTGCTTTAAGCTCACAGCATGACTTCTTAAACAAAATTTACGCTTTCCAAACGATCACAAGTTTAATTTTCATACTATGATGTTAAACTTTTTGGATACTTTCCAGAATATATTGAAAAAAGAAATTGTCAAATGTCAAATGTCAATTTCGTTTGCTGAATTGCGTAATTTTTTTATAATACCTTGACATCTCCAATTTCGCCAGAACAAAGGAATAACTACTATTTCAGCCGTACACTTATTTTGACGTTATTTCGTATCGAAGTGGAATTGGATATTTTTTCATACAATTTTTCACCAATCTTGTTATAATAAAACTTTAATACATAGATTTTTTAGGCGAATAATAAAAAATAACATCTCTGACAGTGAAATTCATATATTTAAACCCATAGTCCGTATGTGAAGGAAATTCATTGAATTGTTATGAACCACTCAAAAAATATAACAGTTTTTGATTTTTTGTATAGTTTTTTGTTCCTTCAAGTCTCCTTTGTATTTATTCAACCCTTGAAAATGAAAAGTTACATTTCCATACATTTTCAATGTAGGAGATTAATTTTTTATTTCATTTTGGGATTCTTTTCTGTTGTCAATTTCATACGTGAACACTGTACATAGTTTATATTACTGTATATGCATTCAAAATATTCTGTGATATCGAAGAAGATAATTTTCCTTAATAAACGTTGATTTATTTAACTAGTTGCGTTTGAAAATATTTTTTTTAGGATTTTGGGTAATCATTTTTATGCACATATCATTCAATATTTTTGGGATGGTGTCATGAAGATTGATGTTTCACAAATCCGATATAGCAGTAATAAAATGTCACTTTTTTGTAATTTTCTGTCAAACTCACCCCACTGCAGCATATATTGCTGGGCTGAGTAGCTCTGTAGCTCTATGTCTATATACAAGTCGAATATAATGGCAAGAAGTTTATCATCTTCAAAAAATATCCACGTCACTAAGCGTAGTTTCCGCTACTGCCGATTGGTCCGTTCAACCTAATTTACATTTTCTCCGATGTTCTTTCAGCCTTGTTTCTACGGATCTTCTTGTGGTTTCGATATATAGTTTTCCGCAATTACACGGTATTCCTAATACTTCCGCAACTGATAGAGGGTCTCTTTCATCCTTTGCCAACCTAAGACTTTGTTGTATTTTCTTGGTCGACTTGAAAACTGTTTTTATCTTATGTTTTCCCAAGAGCTCTCCGATTCCAATTCTGAGTGACCTCAGGAATATGCGGTAGGTATGCACGTTCAACCATGACGCTGCTTTCACAAACAACGGTTTTGGACGTACGTTGAAAAGACGTACGTCAGCATTCCTTCAGTGACGTGAAAAAATGCATAAGACCTTTCAGACAGGGCGAAAACGGCACGGCGCCGGCGCCGTAGACCTGCCGTATAGCAGCCGTCAATTGCCATTACAATGGACGTCGACTGTGCCGTTCCAAAAAAACAGTGGCCTACGTGATGAAATACAAGCGTACACACACAATGAATTTTAGTCGTTCGTCAGCTCCTAGTCGAGTGGTAAAGTGGAAACTTGGAATGACAGAAGATATTTATTGTGAGGTACTGATTTCCCTCGTGGAAAACCGACCAGCATAATGGGATAAAACCCTGGATAGTTTTAAAGATCGGATTGCAACACGAAATGTCTAGCGGGAGGTTTACCTGGCACTAATAAACGCAGAGTTTGAAGAGCTCGAAGAGCTCGAAGATAAAGGAAAAAAAATCATTTGGTAAGTAATGAAGACAATTGCGTTTCAACCTTTTTTTTATGACGATGAATTAAACATAATGCACAAATATTTGAACAGACCTCTGAAGAAGTTAACTAACGAAACCTCAGGAAACAATTCCAAAAAATGGCTGCTTTCAAACTTGAATTAAAATAGTTACGGTGAATTCAGAATACATTTTTGCAGGCCAGATTTAGTTACGTAATAATCCCTGTATACATATAGTACAATGATGCTAACTGGGTTAGGCGCAATGTTGTCAACAGAATTAACCAGGCTCTTTTCGTGAAAGCGCTTTCCATACGCTTCGTTATAACTTTCGCAATTCACTTATACCCCAGTCGAAAGCTGCACTCCTCTACAATAAAATGGGAGCTCAGTGAGAGTGTGTTGAGTGTTACTAATGCACTCTCTATTTTCAATCTAATTTAGCTTGCGAGCGACATGAGTTTGCACGTGTACGTTGCTTCAAGAACAGAATTCCATATTAGACTGATAGACGTTGAAATGACATTGACAACACACAACGAGATTTTGAAAAAAGTAATTTCGAAATCTTGTTGATAATCATGAGTATTATTCTTTTCAAAATAGAGTTTGTCGCGGTTTTCTCTGTCACCATTGTAGCTGCTATGTCTATCGCTATTTCTGCTAGTGCTAGTGCTAGTAGTCTTCTGTCGCTGTTTTATCTGTCGTTATTTGTCCTTTGGCTGTTTTGGTCTCGTTATTTTGTCTGTGGCTTTTATATTTATTGCTTTTTGTCCCAAAGCCGGAACTCTACAACTAAGAAGGTTTTCACAAGTCAAAAATAATTCCTTCCACGTTTTTCTTTCCACAAACATTGAACAATGAAATCACACAAATAATTTCGCCACATTCACCATTATTGACCGCATCGAAATCCGATTTGCATGTTTAGGAATTCAAAAGTAAATATATCGCTCCGAGGCGAACAAAACACAATCAGAATGCATCATCGCACACTCGAGTCGGTGAGCTTTCGCATCCTTTGTGATATTTCGGACGGAATACTTGGCGATGCTCGAATTCATCGCTCTTTTCGAGTATGAGAAGTCTGTTGATGTTTCAATTCTAAACACTATTGAATTGAAAGGTTTTCGGAACGGGAACGATACAAAGGGGAACTGAGGAATATTGAATAGGAATTGGGGTATTTTTTACATTATTATGCAAAAAAGTACAAAATCTACGCCTTTAGTTGAAAGAGCCAGTTTTGGGAGAGACATGTTCAACAAGTCTTCAGGGTTACGGAAAAGGGATGAGAAAACTGAACTTGTTAGGTTGATCCTAATGAAACCAAACCAAACCAAATGTGCACTTAGCATGATAGAATGAAAACTTTTATTCAGAATCAGAGATTCACTACTTGACTGAATTTTCTAACTACTTGACTTGACTTGAAATCAAGACAAGCTTTTTGAAATTCAATTCGAGTCAAGTAGTTACATATAACTACAATAACAATAAAAATATATGGATGCAAAATAAATAAAACTGAAGTTAGTAAAATACAGTACAATAATATTCACGTTATGATGTCCCACTCTTAAATGGCAAAGTAAGTTATATTTTTGAAATGCCCGGTATAAAAATGTAAAGCTTGTATCACAATTCTTACTAGATTGCTTGAATCCTATAAAATTTTGTAGATATTCAAAATTTTATAAAAAACCAGCCACAAATAAAAAATTATTAAAGAATATAAGATGTGTAAATTTTTTTGACCCTCCGTGAAGATTATCCAATTGTGTCACAAATTACTACATAGTTATAGCTAAAATCTAATTATTGTTTTACCTTTTCAAGCCAACTCGAAACTGAAATTGTTATTCGCCCCGGAATTAGGTGGGATGGATCTACCAATTTTTTTTTTTCGTAGACTCTAGTGTGTTTAGCTTGTAAATATCGGTTTAGTGAAGATGTTCCGCAGTTTTTCATTTTCAAAACCGCCGTACATAGGGTACATTTGCCTTGTTTGTCAGTATTTTTATTTCAAAACACTAACAAGAAAAAAGTAAAATAACATTCTTAAAAAAAAAGTTATAATTGCCAGGAGCTCAACCCGGGACCTTCGGATTTAAGTTCAAAACGCTAGCCATTGCACCACCGCAGATTCTCAGATGAACATGACTGTATTGTCTATACTTTCATGCAAGTATAGGTCCGTTTTAGACAAATCAGTTGAGATGCGTTTTAAATTTACAAAAAAAGGTTCATTAAGAGGGTAGGAGAAAAAATCATATGTATTATATGGGAGTAAAGTGCCTTTTCCTCCCTTGGATATTTACTGCCCTCCGCTTTGCGTCTGGCGTTAAACTACATCCTGCGGGAGGAAAATTGGCAGTTTCCTCTCTTGTAATACTAATAGCTATTTCGTCAAATACGAAATTTTTCCATCAACTTTCCTTTCTGCTAGGTTTGGATAAACCCACAACTCAATATCAACACTCACGCATAAATTCGACACATTCACCATTATTGACCGCATCGAAATCCGATTTGCATGTTTAGGAATTCAAAAGAGATTCGGTTATTTTCCGGTACATAGACCAGCATCGCGTGCCCTTACATAAATAAATCGCTCTAACTCCGAGGCGAACAAAACACAATCAGAATGCATCATCGCACACTAGAGTCGGTGAGCTTTCGCATGCTTTGTGATATTTCGAAAGGAATACTTGGCGATGCTCGAATTCATTGCTCTTTTGGGGTATGAGAAGTCTGTTGATGTTTCAATTTCGAACACTATTCAATTGAACGGTTTTCGGAGTTTTCGGAACGATACAAAGGAGACTGAGGAAACGTTGACAGGAATTGGTGTATTTTTGGAGGTAATTATAATACTAAACTATGAAGCGACAAAATATCAGTGCAGTATTTGACCAGCATGAAACACTAAGGCGTAGATTTTATATCAGCATCATCATAACTGAAGGATAAATTTCTGTAGTTAATTGAAGCATTTAATGTATACATTTTTCCTCTGACTTTGCTATGAGTTTGTTCAACGGTTATAATGTCTTTTTTCCATTGGGAATATACCAGTCAGGATTTATCTCCAGAGCTTCAATGTGAGCATTTTGCTGAAGGGGCTCCAACTCTGTGAGAGAAACTGGGTCACCCCGTTCAGTGTCGAAAACAAGCTGCTTCGAAAATGAATGCTCCAATCTCTGATTTTGGCCCTGCATGGTCACCAACCATGCAGAGAAGGGGAACTCATGATAACTTTTGAAAGTCATCCAGTACCAATCTGTTATGTAGACATTCCAAACTCAAAAGTTCATGGCCTTCTTGTTGTCTGGTAAAGTACAACCGTGGAACGGACGATTTGAGTTGCAAGCTCCTATAAAGATGCATCATTTTGCGAGTTTTCGCGTCGAGTTGTCACAGTTCTTCATGGGTCCACTTCATCACTCCAGAGGAGTAGAGTAGGATCGGTATATTAGTTGCGTCAACTTTTTTCTTCCGCGATAGTTCTGATGACAAGATCCGTCGGAGTTCATGTTGAAACTTGCCGCGGAGTTTAAGCTGTGGTTACCTCTTGGGTGCGGTGTTGTTTTACTCCTAGGTAAGTATACGTCTCTCCGGTTTCAAAATGGTGATGCTTCCGTCTACGAGCTGGATATCGTCTCTGCATTTCTCGCATCTTCCTCTTTTGAGATAAACCGTAGAATATATGTCGATTCCAAATTCATCCATACCGATAGAATGCGTGTAATATTGCACCACCTTTAAGGCCCGATGTGAACCGTTCTCTCCGGAGGCATATAGTTTTCGGTCATCCATGTTAAATGAATGAGTTGCCCTGTGCCTCCGATTGCTAGGGGTACCACAGTTGTAACCACGGGTGCTTCCGAGTGCAACGGACAATGGTATTAGTGAGATGCAGAAAATAAGAGTGCTCAGAAAGTCTCCCTGAAATACCCCAATTCTAAAGACTACATGCTCTGTTTGGACTCTGACAGATCTCATGGTAAAGCAAGTCCTCCGAAGCAGCATCAGTTTTTCAACGCATCACACAATTTGATCGGGTACCGTGAGACATCGTAGCAAATGCAAATGTGGAGTTGTATCAAATGCCTCGCTGAAATCGACCTAGGGTATCGAAACGTTACGCTCATACTGCATCTTGCGTGATACATCTATCGATGAGCAGGTTCTTCTTGCAGCTAGCGACCCCCTTCTTTGACCATCCTTGCGCATATATCCGTCCATACATCGGGTTAACTGTGGTGAGTACTCGCATAAACAAGATGCGTGTGAAAATATTATGGTGAAGTTGTTGAAGCTGTGTACACGTAACAGTTCAATTAAATGAACATTTTTCATTTAATTGAAAATATTATAACTTACTTGCATTCAGGCTGTAGCTCTTTGGATCAGACAAATCTCCGTTTTTTATGATTAGCACTGTTATTATTAACCTTTACGATTATTAATACCACTATAATTATCAATATTACTATCATTATTGATATTGCTAACCTTTATGATTTCATGAGAAACACGTCAAAATGTAATTAAGATATGCATTGATGTAATTGTTAATGTTCAATCACTATGTTGGAATGCTTAGACAATAAATAAATAAATAAATAAATAAAATATTTTTACAGAAAATCAGAGTTGTTGAGTTTTCACATTTTTGACAATTGACATGATATTGTTACAGACCTGAAATTTGATAAAGACTTCTCGAATTGTTCGAGATCCTTCGATGAATTAGATGGAAAAATCTAGAAGCACTAACTTTTGTTCTGGATCAATCGTCGAACATTCTATTTGTGTTCTATTGATTTCTTAAGTTTTCTAGAACTTTATTTGTATATAAAAGCGATGCATTTGTTAGATGAGGGAAGTTAGTTAGGAAGTTACTTTGAGTTACCTTGGATACAAGTATTTTGACAGTGACTTGTCTTGTATCACAGTGTTGTCAAGTGAAGTTTGAATAATAAAGGCGAGTTCATACCAGTGTACACTTATTTTTGAACCCGAAGACGCAACAATTGGTGACAGCGGCGGAATAAGTGTTACTGAAGAAAGAAAAGTAAAGCAGTTTTCCAGTATTTGATGGTGAATACTCGTGCAAATAATTACGACGAGATGGCGACATCAGCAGATATCCTTGAGTTTTTAAAGGAACAAGAAGCCAAACGAAAACAAGAACAAGAGGAACAAGAAGCCAAACGAAAACAAGAACAAGAGGAACAAGAAGCCAAACGAAAACAAGAACAAGAGGAACAAGAAGCCAAACGAAAACAAGAACAAGAAGAGCTTCTACAACAATTCGAACTGAAAAGGAAACAAGAACAAGAGGAACAAGAAGCCAAACGAAAACAAGAACAAGAAGAGCTTCTACAACAATTCGAACTGAAAAGGAAACAAGAACAAGAGGAACAAGAAGTCAAACGAAAACAAGAACGAGAGGAACAGGAGGCACGGTTAGTCCAGCAGTTACAACAACATGTTGATCTTCTGCAACGCATTAGTCACAGTCAACAGTGCTTCCAGAATGAAATCACTGAAGAAGTACAAGAGGTCAGAGGAAAAGTCCAGGAGGTCAAAGGTGAAGTTCAAGAGGTCAAAGGTGAAGTTCAAGAAGTCAGAGGCGGAGTCCAGGGAGTCAACAGAAGGGTCCAAGACGTCGAAAATGAACTGTCCAAAATAGATGAACGGGTGGCACGAGAGGTGGACAAGAAATTCAACGAAGAAGTGGATAAGATCAAGGTGAGGCTGGAAACGTTACAACTTCCACACAAGCGTGCACCATCTGAGGAAATCTCCCCCACCAGCGAAAGGCCATCCTCACTGACAACTCCGATAAGGCCTACACAAGTGAAAATTTTGAAACCTCCAACATTTGATGGACAATCCTCGTGGTCCATGTATAGACGTCAGTTTGAAGCGGCAGCAAACGCAAATGGCTGGTCCGAGGAAGAAATGGCCACCTCTCTAGTTCTGTGTCTACGAGGACAAGCATTGGACATCCTTCAGAACATCCCCGAGAGTAATCAGAAGGAATATTCTAGAATCGTTGAAGCTTTGGAAATCAGATATGGACAGCAATATCTCAAACAAGTATTTCAGAGCCAAATAAAGAGTCGATACCAAAAATCCAACGAAACCCTACAGGAGTATGGAGCCGACGTAGAGCGACTCATTAATTTGGCATACCCACAAGCACCGAAGGAGTTCATAGAACAAATTGGGGTGCAGACTTTCATCGATGGTTTGAGAGATACTGACATGCAGCAAGCCCTTCGACTAGGACGACTTCAAACCATAAGCGCAGCACTAATAGCATCTTTGGAGTTCGAGGCCGCGAAAAACGCATCAAGAAATACGAGGCCCAAGTTACGTGAAGTTAAATTCAACGAGGATTCTCCTACAAGCGAGGCGCTATTGAAGAAAATATTGGACTCCATAACAGCATTAAGCAACCAAGTGCATTCCCCAGAAGACAGGAAGAGGCGCTGCTATAACTGTGGGAAAAGCGGCCATCTACAGAGGAGTTGCTGGGAGAGATCGAGATCCAGAAGTCCAAAAAGAAAGAGGTCGTCATCAACGAGTAACGAAGAGAGATCGAGATCTCCGAGCCCAGGAACAGAGCAACGTGGGCGATATAACAGAGGAGCCTTCAGGAGATCGACTACGCCAGAAAGGAGACCTCAAACGTCTGAAAGAGGACTTGCTCCCAACCAGGAAAACCAGAATTAGTCGACACTAGGGGGCGCGTGGCGACTTTCAGTGTTCAAAGCCCCAAGATCCATATATCGTCATTGAAGAAAAATGACCAAAGCCTACTAATACAAGGCCACTTAGAAGATCGGAAATGCACCTTCACCATTGATACAGGAGCTTCGAGATCAGTCGTTCGCCCAGACCTCATACAAGAATCTGTGAAGCCGATGAAAAGGAATATGGTTTTGGAAACGGCAACGGGACAAACCGCACCAGTCATTGGGGAAACACTTGTACACATCCAGATAGGACCTATTACCATGGAACATTCTATGTTGGTTGCGGAAATAAGGGATGAATGTGTTCTGGGTCTGGACATCATGGAGAAAAACGACTTCATCCTTAACATCAGACAGAAAATTTTGCGGATTGGCAATGAAGAAATCTTCCTGAGCAGATACAATGAGAAAATCCAACCAATCAAGATTTATGTTGACGAAGACATCCACATTCCGAAAAACTCCGAAACCATCATCATGGCCAGAATGGATAAACAACCTGGAGATTTGAGCACTGGAATAATTGAAAATGATGAATACCGCCAAGATGGAATTTTAATTGCCCGATGTCTTGTGAACACAGAACAACTAATTCCTGTCAGGGTTGCCAATACTTCGGAAAATAAAGTCCTACTGAAGAAAAACGACCAATTGGGATTCTGCAAACCTGTCACTCGAGTTATCAATTGTGAAAACCACACTCAGGTACTGCGAAGAAATACCACTAACACCGATCAGAGAACAATAGACAAAATGATGGAATCCACGGAACATTTAACTATGGAAGAAAAGCAGAAGGCCAAAGAATTTCTTGATAGCCATCGTAACATTTTCTCGACAGAGACTTCGACGGGACGTACCAGTCTAGTTCAACATCGCATCAACACCGGCGATGCCCGACCAATCCGACAGGCTCCGAGGAGATTACCGTTTGCCAAACAGAGAGAGGTAGCAGACATGATAAACAACATGATGGAGGATGACATAATTGAAGAAACCACAAGCCCATGGTCCTCACCGGTAGTATTGGTAACTAAAAAGGATGGATCAACCCGATTCTGCGTGGACTATCGTCGATTGAATGACGTAACGATGAAGGATAGCTACCCATTGCCAAGAATTGATGATACACTAAACACATTATCCGGTTCCAAATGGTTTTCAACGTTGGACCTGAAAAGCGGGTATTGGCAAGTGGAAGTTCATCCTGATGATAGAGGAAAAACAGCGTTCTCTACCGGACAAGGGCTGTACCAATTCAAAGTTCTTCCGTTCGGATTATGTAATGCTCCCGCCACCTTTGAGAGACTTATGGAACTAGTATTGAGAGGTTTGACATGGAAAATTTGTCTAGTCTACTTGGATGACGTCATAGTAATGGGAAGGACATTTGACGAACACCTGGATAATTTGGAAGAAGTATTTTTGAGGTTAGAAAATGCTAACCTGCAACTGAACCCAAAGAAGTGTTATTTATTTCAAAAAGAAGTTAATTTTTTAGGCCATGTCATCTCGGCCGAAGGAATCAAGACCGATCCTGCTAAAATCGAGGCTGTTAGGAGTTGGCCACGTCCTAGGGATAAACATGAAGTAAGAAGTTTTCTGGGGCTATGTACCTACTACAGGAAGTTTGTTCAAGACTTTGGTAAAATTGCCAAGCCACTCCACCGCTTAACTGAGAACAACGTTCAGTTTGATTGGAGCCCTGATTGCCAACAGTCGTTCACTGAACTGAAGAAGAAATTGACAACAGCGCCTATTTTGGCTTACCCACGAGAACAAGGCACTTTCATTTTGGACTGTGATGCGTCTCAGCAAGGCATTGGATCAGTTTTATCCCAAGAACAGGATGGCGAAGAGAAAGTAATAGCCTACTTTAGTAAAACTCTAGGCAAAGCCGAAAAGAATTACTGCGTTACAAGAAAGGAGCTTCTATCGATAATCAAAGCCATTGAACATTTCCATACCTTCCTCTATGGCAGACGTTTTCTCGTAAGAACTGATCACAGCGCTTTGCAGTGGATAATGAACTTCAAGAAACCTGAGGGTCAGATTGCGAGATGGCTAGAGAGACTCCAACAATACGACTTCAAAGTTATTCATCGCAGTGGCAGGAAACACAGAAATGCAGACACATTATCAAGACGTCCATGCTTGGAACAGCAATGCCGATATTGCCAGAAACTCGAAAACAAAGAAGTCAATTTTTACAATGATGAACATTGCAAGGAAATTCTGCAAGTTACCACCGTAAGAGTAGAGTCTGAAGAATCTGATTTATGGACCACAGAAGATATGAGGAAGAATCAGAAGAAAGACAACAATTTAAAGTTAGTCCTAAGCTGGCTAAAAAATGGAGTTAGACCTGAGTGGCAGGAAGTATCCAAGTTTGGTGCAGTTGCCAAGGGATACTGGGCTCAATGGGATTCCCTATGTCTTCGTGATGGCCTATTGCATCGCAAATGGGAGAGCCCAGATGGAGCAACTGTGGTGTACCAACTGGTCCTGCCGAAAGCACTTACTAAAGATGTGCTCGAGCAACTTCATAGTAGTCGTGCAGGTGGACACTTTGGAATCAAGAGGACCCTTGCTAGAATTCGAGAACGATTCTATTGGGTGAATTGTCGTCGTGATGTAGAAGAATGGTGCAGAAGATGTGACCTATGCTCTTCAAAGAAGGGACCCAAAACTAGAAGTCGAGGGAAAATGGCTCAGTATCTTTCTGGTGAACCATTCGAAAGAGTAGCAGTTGACATTCTTGGGCCATTTCCTGTTACCGAGCAAGGAAATAAATACTTGATGGTAGCCATGGACTATTTCTCCAAGTGGCCTGAAGTTGTGCCCATTCCAAACCAGGAGGCAAAGACCGTTGCAAAGGCCTTCATAGAAAATGTAATAGCCAGACATGGAGTCCCACTAGAATTACATTCTGATCAAGGACGAAACTTCGAATCTGAATTATGGCAGGAAATGATGAACATTCTAGGTGTGAAGAAGACTCGTACCACAGCCCTACATCCACAATCAGATGGTATGGTTGAACGACATAATAAAACCATCAATCAGTACCTGTCGATGTTCATCTCCAAAAATCAAAAGGATTGGGATGAGTTGGTACCACTATTTCTCCTATCCTATCGAAGTTCCCAGCATGAGTCCACCGGATATACTCCTTCAATGTTGATCACTGGGCGAGAAATGAAACTACCATGCGATCTGTTGTTTGGAATGCCACCCAGAAGTACAGAGGACAAAGTACTACCAGAATATGTCCAAGAGTTGCGAGAAAGACTGGACCAAGTTCATGAATTCTGCAGACGTCGTCTTCAAATCTCCAGCGATAAAATGAAAAAGAGGTTCGACAGGAAGAGTCCAGGGACTATGTTTGAGCCAGGTGATGCCGTTTGGCTATACCAACCTCAGAGAAAGAAAGGAAAATGCCCCAAGCTACAGAGAAATTGGACAGGACCCTATGTCATCATAAAGAAGATCAACGACTTGGTATACCGCATCCAGCTCAACCCAAGGAGTAAACCCAAAGTTGTTCACATCGAGAGGTTAGCAGAATACCGAGGCCACGATCCCCCAAATTGGTTCCCGAGGAACAGCCAAAATGGTGATGGTGTTATCCGGGACGGAATAACCTAAAGGAGGAGGCAGTGTTACAGACCTGAAATTTGATAAAGACTTCTCGAATTGTTCGAGATCCTTCGATGAATTAGATGGAAAAATCTAGAAGCACTAACTTTTGTTCTGGATCAATCGTCGAACATTCTATTTGTGTTCTATTGATTTCTTAAGTTTTCTAGAACTTTATTTGTATATAAAAGCGATGCATTTGTTAGATGAGGGAAGTTAGTTAGGAAGTTACTTTGAGTTACCTTGGATACAAGTATTTTGACAGTGACTTGTCTTGTATCACAGTGTTGTCAAGTGAAGTTTGAATAATAAAGGCGAGTTCATACCAGTGTACACTTATTTTTGAACCCGAAGACGCAACAATATCTAACTGGCGCACATGCGCAATGCAGAGGAGAGGAAAATGTATGGGAGTAAAATATGTGGCGTTGGACGCTGAAGAAAAGTAAAAAAATATTCTATGACGATTTACGATAATTACGAATTAAAGAATGAATTCTTCCATCCATGAAAAATGGTTCACTAAGTTAGTACAAGTGTTGCTGCTTAGAGTTGAATTCAAGTTAATAATCGAATTCGGTATTTACGTCATACTGCTCGGATTAGTCCGTATCTCGTTTTTTGCAACCGATTGTAGTGAAAGTAAATATTGATCGTTCGCGTTTTAAAGTCCGTTCTGTCCCAGAATGATCTATTTGCTCGAAGAATTTCGTCGGACGAATGCGATTAATTAAAAAGTATGTGGTTATGTTTATGTTACATTGGTTATTATTACTATTGAACTATTAATTTGATGTTAAAAGTTTCAATCGAAATAAAAGAATTACCTTGAACTAGCCCTAGTTCAAATTCCAAACTTGAAGAATTTATAAAAAAATACAACTCAAATTCAAATGTGGTCATAGGTTAACAACATTCTGTCAAAGTCGAACCCACGTTGATTACGTCTGCATAGATGAATACACAGAAGGACGCATCTTTCTTTACTGGAATATATTACTGGTGAATTATGAATATCGTGAGGTATGTTATGAAATTCCCGAAATTACTGAAAGCTTGGGTATCATCAATATTTCTCGTTAGTTTCTGAGTACAAATTATTTCATCAGGAAAGTTTTTAATGAAGTTTAGGTTTTCTTACTATCATTAATCTTAGAATAGCAGCAAGAGGTTAAGTACCTAGACTCAAAACTACTCTGGAACAGACATGTAGAAAAGATCGCTAATAAGGCAAAATCATCACTGATGGTGTGCAGGAACATTGCAGGAAAAACATGAGGCTGTAACCCATCTGTACTGCGATGGATGTACACCATGATAGTGAGACCTATGATCACCTACGGGGCAGTAGTGTGGCGCTGCAAAATCGAGCTCGCCACAACAAAGAAGATCTTAGGGAAAGTGCAAAGACCAGCATGTCTTTGTATAACAGGAGCAATGAGGTCGACGCCAACAGCAGCAATAGAGGTCTTTCTGGACCTCACTCCTCTCCATATCATGGTTAGAACTGCTTGGGAAGCAAACCTCAGGTTGGCTGAAGTCGGACTCAAAGGGACAGCACACGGTGTAAGGGGCTCAATCCCCACCGACTGTGCACACCTTGCCGATCCCCCAACTATGGATAAAAGATGATAAGAGATTAAAACTTTTCTGATGCAATAACTTGTACTCACCTTAAAAATAATTGAAAATGTTGATAATCCCAATCTTTTAGTAATTTCAGGAAATCCATCATATATTTAACGACACAAATAACTTTTTCCTTGTGCCAAATAAAATCGGCAAAGACAGCAAATAAACTATTTATTGAGGCCAATTACTTTGTGTCATTACTATAAGTACTTCATCTGATAGTAGGGAGCACTACTTTAAAAGTATTTGAATTTTAGTATGATAGTGGCAATTAAACACCGTCTGGGTCTTTTTTTCCTAGTGGCAAATCTGCTCGAATCTACGATCATGATACTAAACTAAAATAATATTATAACTATTTTTTTTTTATTTTTCCCACCTCGCAATGTGTCGAAGGCGAGCAGAGAATAAAATACGGAAACAATAGCTTGTTTGTGATGCACCTATATGCATCATGCCTCGAGTAATTGAATCTTGTTTGTTCTTCGAGACGAATTCGGAAGTTCTTTGAGAGCTTTCAAGGAAACTCTCAGTTATAACCTACGAAGGACTTTCAGAAAAGATTTGTTTTTGTAATGTTCGATCCCATACGGGAAATTGGACTGTTCTCACATACTTCATAGAATTTCCTCTCGCATCGGATACAATTGGTTAGGTATATAAATATTCAAATATAGAAGCTCTGTGGTCGAAATCGATATCACTCATGTGACGATGAGGCGAGTGATACACTGGTGAAACGAATTTCGTTAAACTCGTTTCAATACCAAATAACCCATGTACTTATATGAAACGATGCACACTGGTGTTTCGGAAACAGGAGACCAGAAATTGTTACGTCAACAAGTTGCACGAAATGCAACATGCTCTGTTTGTTGTTACTTGTTTCCTGAAATTCTTTTATTTATAAGGACGGTATAGTAAGAAAACATATTATTATTCTTCGCATTTTGTTACTAGTAGCTAATCAAAACTTATCTGGGTGTTTTCTGAGTTCTTCTCCAATGGCGGTCTTACTATGTTGCAAGTTTCTTTGATTACTAGGATGTATAATAGGTACCCAAAAGCGTCTTTCCTCCTTAATTACTTTATTTCAGCGTTTGCGGTTCGCCCACCATAATAAAACTACATCTTCTTCATCGAAAGGCATATTTGCAACTAGTTATTTTGATGATATTAAATATGGAAATAGTTTCTACAATGTGCACTAAACGAGAGATGTACACATGTTTCAAGAACAAGTTTCAGGCAATCTATTTCTCTAGTGTGTCACCTGACTTGGGTTTTGTTTGACTTCATATGGATACTTTTCAGATGAATGACTCTGGTTCATTGTTAAATATGTTCATAACTATAATAATGTGAAGGAAAGTTTGGAAACTAATGGCTTCAATGTTTGTAATTAAAATAATTAAATTACTGGAAAGTATAGAAAACTCGGTTTATCAGCAATATCTTGGGAACAAAGGCAGATGGGGCAGTTCCTGCTGATTGCGCAATCATCTATTCAGTCTGGTTCACATCATTTTCTCATATTTCAATTGATTGTTTTCCTTTTCTCTTTATACCTTCGATTTTTTTAATGATGTCTACGTCGCCTTGGAAATATTATCAGAATTTATCATAAACCTGTCAAAGTAACCCTCCTTTGCGCTTATCAGTGCAATACAGTATTGCTTCTGAATTTTTATACTAACAACTTCATATTAGGCTTCGGTTGGAATTGATGGAATAGACGTTGCTTATTTATGTATATATATAGGGTGTTTGTTGTTCGAAAACCGAAAACCAGACGAAAAAAAAAATCAAGTGACCATTTTTATGGGAAGATAGAGGACAATTACCAAAATAATATTTATTTGGAATGAAACAGTGGCGTATCATTATTTCGATGAAAAATATGACGAAATGTTAATAGGGACGCCACTGATGAAAATTAAGAAAACCTCTATCATGGGAAAAATGTATTTTAAAGCGTACTTTGTATGTACCAAAATTGAAAGGGAACCCCAAAGCGGTTCAGAGATATATGGAAAGAACTGATTTTTTTGTTAAATTTCAACATGCTGTGTATCATTAATGAAGTGGTTGCGGACTTATGTTCCTATGAAGAATTTTTCTTAAACTCATTCAAGGATTATCACCCTTTGAGATCAGCATCAATTATGAAATATCCTGTATATTCGGACTGACTGACCAGCTTTGTTCTGATACATGAGTGACTGACCTACATAAGTTCCATTGATATGCATTATAGAAGTTGTATAACATTTTTTTGCTTCAATGAATCCATTTTGTTACCCCGGTAAATGCTACATCTTTGATGTCTCCCCTCAGTCACCTGTTCTACGATAACGCTTGACTGACCAGAGTATGTGTACAATGAAAAACCAGAGAACCTTTTCGGCTCTGACTCTCCGTCTATTATCTACAGCAGCACATTTTGAGTGCCTGGCAAGGTGGAAGTATTTTGAAAATTCTGCATTTTAACCTTCCAGTAGTCGCGGGTCTTGACGCGACAAAAACGATCGCGGGTGTATCCCTCAGATACTTGACCAAAATTGATGAAATAAATTTCCAATATTTGCAACTGCTAATTCATTAGACTTTAGGATGATAGATGATGATAGTTACCTAACCTAACCTAACCTAACCTAACCTTCAATGCGCAATACTTTTTATATGATATTTAATGCTATGTAAATAAGTGGAATAGTTTCCCACAGTTACAATGGTGGTCGCAAGTATCTCTCAGATACAATTAACTCTTTAAGAGCTTTTTCAAAATCCACGAGAAACATATTCAGAGGGATTCTAGATGAAACAAAAGGTATTGCATTTACGTTAATAAAATAAATATATATGCGCAGATTATTGAAACTCAATTATTGATCGCAGCGTATCTCTCAGATACAAGTAGCACTTTTTGGCTGACCAGTTCACCGCAACGAATTCTTACAAATACTACATTTTAGAACTTGTAAGGCAGGAAGGTAGGCGGCAGAACAACTCCACTAATCAACAGATTCACAAACAAGGTGCTAAAGAATTACGGACATGTATCTATCAGATACGCGCGACCGGAAGGTTAATGGCATGTTCGGTCTGACAAATTCACGATAATATTTGTTTTGTTGAATCCGTATTACAGAAAAGGTTCATTTTGTGTAAAAAGTGTCAGTTGAGCCGTCAATCTGACGTTTCTATATTTACCATGATTGTTTTTACTATAGTTATTTAAGTAACAAGGAATGTAAAGACGTTTTGACATTCGAGGTAAGCAAGTACGAGCCGAGGCAAAGCCGAGGATGTTAGCAGTCGATACATTCCGTGTTACTTATTACGTTTTTCTTACCCTTCCTTTATGATTATTCGTTCCGCTATTCCATTCTAAGTTGCTTATGCACGTAACCAAGTTACCAAATAAACAGACAACAATAATATTCAAAAAGTCTCCTAAAAATTGATATAAATGAAGCTCAAGGTATTATTTGTCAAAGTCAAAGTCATTATTACCCTAGCCATGTAAAGGACACCATTTACATTCCGTTGTCAAGATGAATTAGTAAACGAATGATATAGACTATTTACCTGTTCTGTTGCTAAGCAAGTATGGACTATTTACAGTGTCGGCAGCGGGAAAAAGGATGAATATGGAAACAGCGTAACACTGATATGAAAATACCACGGGCTAGAGGCAATGTTTTCAAAGAGTCTCGTTACCATTGGTTGCATGGTAGCATTTGGTTGATTTATATGAAATGAGGGAAATTGTCATTGAAATACACAACCACTGTAACCGTAGCCTTAGGGATTAGTTTGTGACAGATCTGAAAACAAAATAATCCGCCCTTCAAGTTGTTTGACATCATTAGTCATCTTTTTATTTTTCACACTTGAAGCTTTTTTACCAAAAGGGTAACAGTGATTCGCAGGTTTCATTATGGTGTTATTTTATGCAATATTTGTTCATTATATATTATATATTATATACTATATATTAAATATTATATATTATATATTATATATTATATATTATATATTATATATTATATATTATATATTATATATTATATATTATATATTATATATTATATATTATATATTATATATTATATATTATATATTATATATTATATACTATATATTATATATTATATATTTATATTATATATTATATTATATTTGTCATATTCCAATTTACAGCTCCCTGGCATTGTAAAAAATTTGTATTATTTAGCTCAGTGAAATGCTTACGATACGCGTAAGGTTGAGAGCTTTTTTCATTTAAAAAAATCTCAAAGCATAGTACTGTTGTAGACAAAAATTCACAAGATTTGATTCGGAATATTCAAAGCTAGGAATAATAATAATAAAGGCTTTTATTGACAAGATATTTTCACATATTTCACAAGTTTTCATAAAACATTTGTATCTTATCAAAATCCAGAGTTCAAACTACTTGTTTTGACACGAGTGTTTGCTCTTAGTGATAACATTTTCTGAACATGTTGATGATACAGCAATTACCATAGTTTTTTTTCGAGTTCTGGTTACCACAAAAAATAAATTCCTGTATTGTTCAGAGAACATCGTCCGAGCGAAAGTAGGCAAGAATTGGTGTTGTTCTTGAATTTCTATAGGCTGTATGCCTCGGAAAACACCTCTCAAGGCAGAAAGTTCCAACGCTTTGCCATTCGTTGGAAGAAGGGCTTGTAGTTGATGGTTGGGTATTTTTACCCTTTTTGGAGACTGGTCGTACCCCTAATTATAATAGAGGTTTAATAACTTGCAGAGAAGTGGAAGGAATTATCCCCAAATTTTTAGACAGTCTGAATAACTTGCAAAGAACTGGTGAATTGATGACCATCATCAGTGCTAACTTGTAACTTATTACGAGAAAGTCAATATTAAAGTCATCTCCTGAAATTATTGATTTGAAGAGTATCGTTTTTTTTAAAGATTTGCAAACAATTCTGAAAAAATTCTAACTAACTAGTGGTTTATTCATAACAACTGCATAATTGACACGGCTCAGTATTCAAGAGTACCCGCTATATACAGTCAAATCAAAAGCTTTCGTTCAGAACAAAGGACTTCGTTTCTTCCAGGAATTCACCATTTTACTATAACATGCATATTCGAAGATTTTCCAAATGGATTGCAGCACAGTTTCTCATCCATACAGTGGTGAGGTTAGTGGAATTTCTGGAATAATTCAATTCTGCTGTGGTTGTATATGCACTTCGAGCTAAAATTACGTTTTGATTGGTTCGATAGATTTTCATAGTCAATACGTTGATAATTATGTTGTCGATTCTAATTAAAGCTGCCACCAGCATCATCCTTCCTGTTCGAATTAGCGAACTCCATTGATGCTGTGCATTTTATATTAGAATACGGTCGATCGTTCTGAGTACAATTATGGTCGGTTGGTATAATATATCATGCAATTGAGGTTTGTATACCCTTCTCAACCTGAATTCTTGCTGGCTCAAACAATGTTTCTATTCTACAGTATATTCTGTAGATCCGTAAAAACTATGCCAAGAATTAGAATCACTACCTCAGACCATAAAAGATTTTTTGTACAACTGACATTAAAAATGACGTTTTTAATTCATTGACACATGAACTAAAAACTGACGTTTTCACAAAATCACTTTTAACACTAGCGTTAAAAGTACTTTTAACACTAGTGTTAAAAGTAAAATGACAGATGAGATGATGGATACTCAGTGATATATAGATCTCTCTAATAGAAACACTTCAATCAGATATTATAATCAGAACACCTACTCAAGAGGAATCGTTTATAAAAGTTCACACATGTATTTGGTCGTTTGCGCAATTGATAATACTAATTCCTTTTGAAGTTACAAACGAAGTAGTATTTAGTCCAACTGTAGAATGTCCTTCATCACTGACAAATAATGACATTCATAAATAAAGTGCGTTGGGGTTTATTATATTTGAAGTATCTGTCAGTCAGCCTTGTAATCCAAAGATCGTGTGTTCGAATCCTTATGGATCTTATTTTTTTTTTGTTTTTTTCTTACTAGCAGTACCTGTTGAACAAAAAATTTTGTATGATACATTTGTTAAAAGTGATTTTATTTTGCTCGTGGGGTTGCTCCACTCGCTAACGCTCGTTTCGCAATATTCCCCACTCACAAAATAAAATGCCACTTTTAACATAAATAACTATTATGAATTTCCTATTCATATTTTCGAACTGAAATAAATTAGGTGTTACAACGACCTACTCTAGTCAACCAGCTCAAGCAGAAACCGAATTGATCCCTCTAGAAGATTCCACTTTACTAGGAAGGATTGATTACCGTATGCAGAATGGTTTGGTTGGAGATGTTGCTGTTCATGATCTGGCAGTCAAGTATTTGGAAACTTCAACAAGTCACCTTGAACATCACAAGCGTAAAGTTGGTTTAAACAATTTGGGAAACACTTGTTATATGAATAGCGTCTTACAAGCGCTATTTAGGAAAGACATATTTACCAAAAATATTGATATTGTCCCATTATTCTCGGTACTGATACATTTGTTCGAACAACTTCACTTTTCCGAAAAGGTGTCTTTTTCTCCGTATGATTTCATGCAGTCTTTGGGCCCAACTAGTTTTTCGTCAGGACAACAAGAAAGTTCCGAATTTTTAGAATACTTGCTGAGTACACTTCATGAGCAGGAGAATAATTCAGTCGATATTTTTGAATGCCCTGATGGTGAGGAATTACAACCTATCGCTTCTTCAGTACAAAAATCTTTTGGAGGAAGGATCCTTACAGTTTCACATTGTAGCAAATGCAGAATGAATAGCAGGATCTTCAATGACTTTTTTGAATTATAGCTCACTTTCAGAAATTCAGCCCATACAGAATCTACTCATTCATCACCTGAGACCAGAATACCTAACAGGTGATAGTCAACTGTGCTGTCAAATCTGTGCGATAACAAGAGACAGCCATAAAATAACAAGTATAGTTGAAACACCTGCAAATCTGATCATAACTCTGAAGCTTTTCAGTTATGACTCAGCAACCCAAAGATGTATCAAACTATTTCAACGAATCAAGCTAGAAGAACACCCCAATCTAGCCTACTGCAATTACGAGCTTTACGCAGTCATTGTTCACTGTAGTTCTGGAACTGATTTTGGCCACTATTACACCTTAGCCAAAGAAAGAACGGACTGGTACAAATTTGATGACAATTGCGTAAATAGAATACCTTCTTTGGAGCTGGACCTTTTGGAGCCTTCGAAGACACCATACATCCTATTTTACCATAGAGTAGATTGTCACAATTCGTCGGACCTCTTTAGAAGTTCTCTACCAATGAATTCCAACTCTTCAGATGATGTGGTGTTGCGGGTTTTTCCGGGTTTCCCTGCAGCTCTGAAAGCGAATGCGCCACCAATATCATTTAAGACGCCCCGGAGCGCCGATCAATCATTTTGATGTTTTTACTTTGTTCTTGTTAGTTTCAATATGGTTATTTAAACTAATAATAAGTTATTTAAACACATTATGCCATAATCGAACCAAAGAACCAAATGTATCTCATATTTGTCAAGTTTACCCAAAATGGACATTGCAAGTATAAATATTATGTGTTTACCCTATAGTGTCATATACTATGTATATAATATATATATATATATATATATATATATATATATATATATATATATATATATATAAAGTAACGGCCACGTCAATCCAAAAAATCAAAACCTTGTTATTCAATATACTATTTTCAAGTGTCATTGGTGGATGAGTGACGCCATCGGCAATTTTTTTCATGTAAGTTTAGTATCGTTATAAAGCTTATTTTTTTCTCTCACTTCAGTAGTGCTGATATTATTTTAACCCCTCTCGATATGGGCCCACTCACGTTCAAACCTAACCTAACCTAATGAACATTATTATTGCAATGGCATTTAATGTAGAGCAGGGTATATACAGGGTGTTTCCGAAATTGGAGCACTTAATAAAATGGGTTGTTATTTGGAAAATAATGAAACTATAAATGGCAAGAATTTTCGTTTTTGAAGCAGTAAAAAAAATTTTCGAAATTTTTATTGAAGTTTTATGAAATCGCTTTCAGTTACCTTTGTTTGGGAGGCACTGGTTTGATTCTCCAGGCCACAACGCCTCTGCCCACCGGCAGTGTTTCAGCGCGGTTTGCGCAAGCTTTAGATCTCTTATCAGTGATTACCAAAATCGTTTTTGAAAACTCTAAAATTCAATATCTCCCAAAATAATTTTTTTAGGGAAAAATGTATTGTTTCATTTCGTTTTGTCATTTCCTATACTCCTCATATCATTTATTGCTTCAATTTCGGAAACACCCTGTAGAAGAATTAATGGCGGTCTTCATCGTAATGAAAATAAATCTCATAGCAAATTCTGCGTTCGTGACCACAAAGAACACATGTTTACTACTCTAACTACGGGCTCTTACTAATGATGCCTTCGCCTGACAGTTAACTATCCTCAGGAGGTATCCTCATTACATCCAAGTATTGAAAGCGATATCCTTATGGAGAAAACTCCAGAAATCGCAGATGTCTCCCGGAAAACTTCTGAAAACAGATTTGTCACCGGCCGAGCACGATTTCGCTATTTTCATGGAACTGTCGATACCAGAAATGCTTTCTGACATTTCGTATAATATGTAGATGAATAGTATCTCGTGTGATTTCTGGAAAGGAAAATCGTGTTCCGAAAACTTTTATGGATAGTGTGATGATCGGTGCTGGAAATGAAATTTTTCTGGTGTCGACAGCATATGGTTTTCTCTACACTAGATATTAATCTTTTTAAAAGAAAAACTGATTGAAATCTCTGACACTGATAAAAAAAATTGTTTTTGTTCCTTAAAAAATGCCATTCATGCAAATCACTGTAATCATCTATTTAGTTCTTGACATATATCGATATTTCCTACATATGGGAAATTTAGCTTTCGATCAAATTGGCTGAGATTTTATTATGTGATTTTATTATGTGGAATTAGTCAATAGAGAAATGTGCGAGTTAAAATGATTTTGAATGCGTTATTTCTGATATAAAAGTGACCAAATTTCGTAAAAATATCCTATTTGGGTAGGATTGACAAAGAAACTGCTTTGTTAGTCGAAATGAGACGAATTCAGGATGAAAATATATTTTTTCTACAACTGTCAAAAAAAGTCCACTTTTTATGTGGTTTTGTGTCGTTTGTGTGCGTAAAGTATTACAATACGGAAAAGCGTAAAAAAGTGCAAGTGCAACCGACAGTTTCATGCAACAACAGTGACAGATCCGAATAATAACGAAATCCTGTCATAAAGCCAGTTCTCATTTTCTTTGGCAACTAATAACCTATTAATATCTGATATACAAATGTTTCACCAACAATATTCTTAGCATTCTTACTATTAAATGAGTATTATCAAAATTCCAAACTATCGCGGCAAATATATTCACTTATAATCTCCCTAGTGCTTGAATTATTGCCGGAAATTTTTCGAGTACATGAATTTTTTGAAAATTAGTCGACGAGGGTGATTTTCTTAAAAAATTCATGTACGAGATGAATTTCCAGCAATTAATTCAAGCACGCGGGGGATTCGGTAAGAAAATTTCACACCAAAATATATTAAATTAATGGTTAATTCAACTGACTTGTAGATTATTCTGAGAGAAAACAAGTTGTAACATCAGTGGGCCATGAATGGTTTTTGTTGATATAATGACAGTTACGCGTTGGTATTAGTGGCGGTGTTTGTATGTGAGAAAGGAAAATTCATTTTGCGACATTTTCAACCTAAAATTACATCGCACATCACGCAGAACTAAAATAGTTTTGACTGGTCCATGCGGATTGTCTACTGGGAAGTGATGTGGAAAGGAATTCTTGAAATTTTCAGCCGAGTATTCACGAAAAGATAAGTTGAATAAAATTGTTTCAAATATTAAGTTCATCAAGTCAAGCATAGATAGATTTGATTGATATACATTTTTTACCGATGGACCTATTCATCGTTGAAATGCAAGTTCTCAAAATATTTTCAGACACATTTGAAATATTTAGTAGATATATAATTATGAAATATTATCTCCTTTCATATGAAAAATAACATTCCATTTGTACATAAAAGCAAAATGTTAACTATCACATGTCAAATATTTGGCAGAAAAATTTCGCCCAGGGTACCCAGGAGGATAAAAATTTCCAGAAATTTTTTGGGTTGCCATGGCAACTAAATAAAAACCAATTTTTTGATTGTCTGAAAAAGTGAGGTGAGAAATTTTCAAAATAATATTAAAAACTATTGGACCTAATCTACACTCGGTAATCCAAGGTAGCTATGGCTGTTTGGAGAAACTAGTTGACAACAATAATTAATGAAATTTGTGAAATTGGGCATCTATCTGGATAACGAATTCTTGATAACTATAAATTTAATTTAAGTAGAAATGAAAAGTGATGAAGATTGAACGTAGAAAATCGTGGATAGTGCAAATATGAGATTTCCTTGACATAGTTCAAAGAAAGAAAAAGGAAGGAAAAAGGTATTCGTTTATTCATTTTGAATACAAATCTAAGGAAATGAAAAGTTACTTCGATAGACTAGTTATTCGAAAGTCAAGTCAACATTAATAATAATAATATTGACCTCGATGAATATGTTATTTTAATATTCGCTTCAAATTTTCCATTTTGCGGGATAGCGTTCAGAGAAAGGAATTTCGACTCTGTCGAAATTATTCGTTTCATTTGTTTGAAACTTAACTCTCCGACATACTCTTCGAACTTTGTTCGGATAATGAATCAATAAAAATATGCCAAATTCATTCCATATTTGCAAAAAAATATGAATTGATTATTTTTTTTTGACAGTTGTAGAAAAAATACTGTATGAAACTCGCCTACGGCGTCATTTATTTGACAGAGGAGAAATGTTACGGTTTTGTGCAACCAGAGTAGCTAAGTTGTCAGCAGAAGTATTTCATATGCAGTATCGGAAAGTTTTCATCGGGGTATAGAAAAAACTATGCGAGCAACAAGGAACGCAATGATATGGATAATACCACATAAATAAATAAGAGAGACGCACTACTGTATGACTCCCCTACTACCTCGTCCGACGAATTAACAGCCACGTCGACATCCCTTGCTCGAGCGAGTCGAGGAGAAATTGTAATGCTCTCTCAACATAATAGCAAGCTATTCTTTACGCTCCTATGAAACCAGCACACTCCGATGAAAAGTTTCCGATACTGCATAAACTTTCGATCATTCCGACAAAAAAGTTCAGCTGCTCGAGTGACAGCTGTCATTTAATATTAACGAAATGTGGATTATATGCCTCTTTGGAAATTATTGAAATAATGTTTGAATGAACTGATTGGATGGTACTGTTAAGTATAAATTTTAGGTCACAAAAAGACACAGAATTTCAGACGGTATTATCTTGAGTCCAAGAGGGTTTCCACAGTGCAAAATTAACCCGTAACAAAACATAAAGGCATAATTAATAAGCCTTCAGAGCGTCCGGAAATTGTTGCGATTGACAGACCCTTCTCAATCCAAATCGTACTCCAAGATTGCTTTCATAATAGTTCGCAAACACCCGAAATAATCGATCGATTACCGATCTACGGGTGGTGTCTCAGCTTTTTCCTTAACATGAACTGATAATTGGACCATTTGTTGCAGACATCAGTTACTGTCTGCACAGACCTACCCTATACTGATGACGGCAAGAACCCAGAAATCGATCTATAGGGGGTCCAAATATTTCAATTAACATTTTCCATGCAACTAGCAATTGCGGAGAGTCTTGTAGAAACTCTGCATAGAAATTCATTGGATATAATTCAACGTTCGTCGTGGCATAAGCCAGGAAAGTAGTTGTTTTATGATGGATTTTTGACCAAAATAATTTCCTATATCGCATAAAAAAATTGCATTGAGCACACTGGTATGGCAGGACATCTAGTTCCTAACTTGATAAGCTCATTGTTCAATAATAGATTCCTTTCTCATATGATTTCCGACAGTTCATTCATTGCTTCCCAGGAAATAAAGATGCAGATAAGACTGCTCGAGAAGCAAGGAATGAACTGTGGGAAATGAACGAAGGATTGGTTCACAGATTGTGGATGTATTGCAATATACTCAATACATCCATGTACATGGGGATGTGAAAGCAACAAATATGTTGATGGATTCTCCAGCCGGAGTGAAAGAATCGCAGGGAGGAATTTAAACCAAACCCGAAGAGGGCTCACGACGGAACGTTGGACTATATGAGCAGAGATACCTATCTTGGAGTATTTACCAGAAGAGGAGATCTGGAGATGTTATGTTATAATACGGTGAAGTGGCTTGGGGGCATTCTACAATGGAAAGACGTTTGTACGGAGTTGGAATCGCCGGCAGGCGTTAAACGCATAAGGGAAGTTAAAGGCGCTGAACGTAGTAAAGAGGAGGTATAAGGATATAAAATACCTCATCCAAGAATACCGGCAAATGCAGTGGAAACAAAAATTCTTCAAACTGTTCGAAGAAAAATTTTCGATAAACTCTTGAAACGTCTACCCTCCGAATAGGCTGCACCAGGTGATTCTATCCAGATTACGTTTAGGCTATACACTGTATACCTACTAACACATCCAGAGAAAATGTGTTAATTATGCATAGTGCCTGTGATTGTAAAACATTTATCAATTGAGTGCCCTATAAGTACGGTAATCTACGCCTCAAATGTAGGTTGGACCAGGACCTTAAGTTGTAGTATTACTATTCAATATCTTTTTAAAAGAAACTCAACCTAACGAAAAAAATATAGACATTATCTAAAAATTTATTAATTTACTGCATACTGTGACTTGATTGTAAATATTAACTGTAATATTGTTGTATTGTATGTTGTTAATAACCCTTCGCGGTTGATACAACTTTTTTTTCCTAATAAAAAAAAAACTGTGATACTTGACTAGAATCAAATTCTATTAATATGAATAGTGTTCAAATTCGGTCAAGTCAACTAATTTTATAACAGGATCAATACACATTTATTCTCTTTTTAAATATCATCAATCGTTCGACAAGTAGCAGTTTTGTCACTTTGGAGACTTTCCAAGGTCTTTCCTAGGGCTAGTTTTTTCATCGAAAAAAATAAAACTTTAGAACTCATAACCCAGGGAAGACAAGTCTCCAGATGTTGAAGAAAAATGCCGATTTCCACCTATTTTCCCAAAATTTTCAAGATGTTCTCAAACGTACAAGATATTTCTGCTCGTGGAAATCGGAAAAATAAAATTTGATATAATATTATGAAAATGCTTAGAGAACTGGCACGATTAAGAATAAAACGTTGAAATACACACTTGTGAAAAGCTTTCTCCACTTGTTTCCTAACCTTTTCTGCCACCCTGTTTATATTCATAATTTACTATACACAGCATGGCTGATGGGTGGATTATATATTTAAATAGATTACATATCACTCAACCGAAATGAGATGAATTAATTACATCGTCCCTTCGCTAATAACCCGTAAATAACTGATTGAATGGAGAGAAACGTTTCCTACTGCACTGTTGTTTTCAAGTTTTCAATCAATCTTTGTCAATCTGGAATGAGATATATCCGTATTAAGATCGATTGAGTCAAGATTATATTCCCAACTCTTCGTATAGATTTCTTCCAGCCTAACGACCTATTCTTATTGTATAACTTTGAATGGAACCCTTCAATGATTGAGTTAAGTAGTTTATATTTCGAAGCTGCCGTCTGATATGCGATTATTGCAGAACTTATATAATTATTGAAGCTACTTTTCCGAAATTTGCTTCTTGTCACTGAAATATCCCATATTACTATGTTGCCGGGCAATCTTCGATGACTGAATAGAAGACTGAATCTGATCTCACAGTGGCCAGGATATTATATGAGGGATATCTATACTAATAAAGTCTTCTATTTTGATGTTCCGTTTTACCAGCAGTACTCTTTCATGAAAAAACTGGTTTTATGTTTTATACTATGAGCTATTTTACTTCCCGTTAACTGATTATGATTCATACGGCCCAGATCTTTAATTACTGTTACCATATATGGAGTGCCCTTAAACATACATTGAAACTTTTGGATTTTGTCGAAATAAGAGTCATTCGACTCATATATACAGGGTGTATCTTAAATGATGTCATTAATGTCCGGAGGTGATTCCTTGTCACATTTTAAGAAAAAAAGTTCATATAAACGTGTGTCATAACTTGCTTCGTTCCTGAGTAAAGGGGAATCAACTACGACGGGGCTGAAATTGAAATTCAAAAACTGATCATCTGAAAAAAAGCCCCTTGTTACTACTAACAAACATACTGAGTTTAATCAAAATCGGCTTGCAGAATTTTGAATATTTTATAAAAAAACGATCATTTCAGACACATGTTTGTGTAAACTTTTTTTCATAAAATATGACAATGAATCACCACCTGAAATTAGTGACATCATTTAAGATACAGCCTGTATAATACCTCGCATTTCAGTTCACTCTTTTCTCCAGGACACCGCAGAAAGGTTCGCAATCTATCACTGTTTGATATGTATTTTCATGGATGATTTTTTGAAATATCATCAATCAGTTTCTCGGGACTGACTCGTTGAGTTTAGTTTTTATATCTCTTAGTCGTCACTCTGTATACATGCCGAACATCTCTTTTCCTGGGCTTATTCATCCAACGAAAAACGAAGCTTTGGAACTTATTTCTTCGGAAGTTGTTTTCTGAGGCGTACAGCCTGCAAAAAAGAAATTCAAGTAGAACATCAAGTCCTACCTATTATCTTTAAAATCTAGTTTTTTATCACCTGCCATTTTTTTCACTTTGTTCTAAAGTTTCTTAGAAAAGTGTCCTGTTTTGTTGCAAATGAAACATCTATGAGGCCCTGTTGAGTCCTTCTTCGAACTGAAACCCTTTGAGTACTATCTAACTATTTCCTGATGTATTATATCCTGCAGAATTTTTTCTTTGAAGGAATCTCCAGTTTTATCTAGGCTTGAACTTTGTAAGCCATGACCAGGAAGGCTATCTATCAATGGTATTCCCACCCAGTTATCTTGTACTCCAAAATAATTTTCAGTCGAAGAGGCACGTGGGTAAAAAGCTTCCACTTTTCAATCCATTTATCGGTGGGTGCATGGGTTCCAATCTCAGCGCGATCACCGGTCCAGTGCACGGCATATCACGCAAAAATTTGAGGTCTACGTCTTCCCTAGCTCGCACGAATATCTCGAATATCTCGAATTACTACGGTACCGGTTGGCAAAAAAAAATAAAGAAATGAAGTTAACTTGAGCAATTGTCATTATTCTGTCCACTTAGCCAGGAATCACACTGATCGACTAGGACCGACCGTCCGCGACCGTCCACCTACGACCAAAATTTCCAACACGTATATTCTTATCGCACAATTCACACTGTATAATCGTCAGCCAGGAATCACACTGATCGACTAGGACCGACCGTCCACCTACGACCAAAATTTCCAACACGTATATTCTTATCGCACAACTCACACTGTATAAGTGAGGAATCACACTGATCGACCAGGACCGACCGTCCGCGACCGACCACCTACGACCAAAAGTAGAAGTAGATCAATGAAAACTTTCAAAGTCACACTGATCGACCATCCACTAGAATAATTTTTTGTAAATCTGACATTAATTTGACATTCGAAAGGTTATGTGAATTGTCTGTTCATTTATTGAAAATAAGTTAAATTCATAATATCAATAGTTTTGCTTTAAATAATGAGCAGTAGTGATACCGAAGAAGAACATTTTATTTTTCCGGTAGGAAATATACCTATTTACATGAGTTTTGTTGAAGTCAAAAGTTCATCTTAAATGTGTGTCAAAATGACATTACGTCAGGATAGTGTGACACCGACCAAAATTTCCAGCAGACTACAATTTCGAACATGGTCTTTGAAAAACGGACGATTCCTGGCTGACGATTAGCCAGGAATCACACTAATCGACTAGGACCGACCGTCCGCGACCGTACACCTACGACCAAAATTTCCAACACGTATATTCTTATCGCACAACTCACACTGTATAATCGTCATTGACCATCCTCGACCGTTTTCCAAAGACCATGTTCGAAATTGTAGTCTGCTGGAAATTTTGGTCGGTGTCATACTATCCTGACGTAATGTCATTTTGACACACATTTATGATGAACTTTTGACTTCAACAAAACTCATGTAAATAGGCAAATTTCCTACCGTATCACTACTGCTCATTATTTAAAGCAAAACTATTGATATTATGATTTTAACTTATTTTCAATAAATGAACAGACAATTCACATAACCTTTCGAATGTCAAATTAATGTCAGATTTACAAAATTATTCTAGTGGTCGGTCGTGGATGGTCGATTAGTGTGACTTTGCAAGTTTTCATTGATCTACTTCTACTTTTGGTCGTAGGTGGACGGTCGCGGACGTCGGTCCTAGTCGATCAGTGTGATTCCTGGCTTAGTGTGACTTTGAAAGTTTTCATTGATCTACTTCTACTTTTGGTCGTAGGTGGACGGTCGCGGACGGTCGGCCCTAGTCGATCAGTGTGATTCCTGGCTTAGTGTGACTTTGAAAGTTTTCATTGATCTACTTCTACTTTTGGTCGTAGGTGGACGGTCGCGGACGGTCGGTCCTGGTCGATCAGTGAGGAATCACACTGATCGACCAGGACCGACCGTAAGATTAATCACTTACTCATCGGCAGATTTACAGTTGCTAATATATGACGTAACGAGGCTCTGCAGCAATCCTTTTTTTCTTGTAGAGTCGTAAATGTTTTCTCAGGAGATAACCAAGCTTCTGGTAAAGTTTGTCTCATATGTAAATAATTTGATGGACCCACATAACTCTTTCTTTGCGTTCTCTTGTTGGACAGCACTTTTCTTCCCAGCATTTTTCCATATTATGCACTGATTGTACAGTCACGTGCATCCAAATTGTTCATATCAATAGAAACGATAGACACAACAAAAACTTTTATTCAGAAATTAATTTTCAGTAAGAAATAACAAAGTACCGAAAAGTAAATGGGGTACTGGTCTGTTGAGTGATGATTCAAACAATTTTTTTGTAGTACAACCTTCATAGATGCGCCACTGCATCATAAAAGTTGTATAAATGCAGCACTGCTCTCGCACTTACTCGCTCCTGCAGTGTTGTCACATGTTACATTTTCCGAGAGTAGAATAGAAAACTGTCAATGATGGTCGCTGTGCAGTTTTTTGATTCGTCTTCGTTGTACACCCGCACAACAAATACTCACCGGTGTGTAGATATAAAGAAAATCATTTTGTTTCCTCGAAATAATTCAGTTGAGAACTCTAGAGTACAGACATTTATAAGTACTGGCAATTGTGCACGACTACATGTCGTCCGTCATTTTTTCGAATAAGAGATTGACTCCGAAGCTTTACAGTGATCGTATTCCGGCTTTTATCTGAAATCATTAGCGTTCAGACGCCAGCGTTTTTATAGTGTGTTGTGTTCTGCCAAAGTCATTTATTTTTTAATTTACTATTGGGAGTTATGCTCAAACTTTATTACAGACCACCAGCTTCATTCCACGTTTGATAAAGGGAGGGTTAAAGCGATTCTGACTGTAAAAAAATAATTTTTTTGGTACAAGTTCTCGAACATCATAAGTTTTCCTATTTTTTGCATGGGGAAAGCACACTGTATAATTTTTGTTAATTGGTCGTAGTTTACCTTGTAGAATTTTCAGTGATAGTAGTAGTAGTAGTAGTAAATGTATTTTTCGACATTTTCGAATGGCCATCGACCGAGGTCCTTCAGCCAGAGTGTTCTTGTAGGCCTTGTTACTAACTCCATACGCCACCTAGGAGCAGCACTGTTAATTTGAACTTAACAGTGACTGGTGGACAACTCTTCCTGGTCAGTATACAGAATTTTCAATTCAACCCACTACTATAAGTATATGAAAAATTCTTGGCCCAGCCAGGAATAGATCCATGGACCTTCGGCCTACGAGTCGGATGCTTAAACAACTACACTACGCCGCCACCTTTTCAGTAATAATATCCCGACAAAATGCAGAATTTTCAAAAAATACTCTCACCTTTCTGGCACGAACACTGTGTTGCTTAAAAAGACCACGAGAGCTTGCTCGAGTGGTGTATTGTACAGCAACAGAAATTGAGTGCCTGGCGAAGTGATAATATTTTGAAAATTCTGCATTTTGGAAGAATATTCGATCAATCTCACAAAAACATTATATTATTATTATTATGGACTAAATGCGAATTTCAAAACGGTTCACCTTGTATCATCAATATCAGTTGTACCGTCAAACTAATAGACCGTCAGCTAGTGACAGATTTAGGTGCCCCATTTTCGCATACAAGCCTCGAATAGGGTTGAAAAGTATATCGATTTGGAGTAAAATGAAGATATTTTTACGAGTGGCTCCTGGGGAACATACCGAGAATTCGATTTTTCAGAACAGTGCTTATTTGATTCCCTCGTGTTTCTATTTATGGTACGAAACTACAGAGGGTGATTCGTTAAGTCGCCTTAAGGAAAAAAGTTCCTATGAACATTATGTCCGGAGTTGCTTCGTTTCTGAGATACAAAGGCGTTTGAAAGAAAAAATCAATGCCCTGTATCTCAGAAAAGAAGCAACTCCGAACATATGTTCATAAAAACTTTTTTTCTCAAAATGACTTAACGAATCAACCCTCTGTAGTTTCGTACCGTAAATAGAAACACGGGGGAAACAAATAAGCACTGTTCTGAAAAATCGAATTCTCTGTATGTTATCCCCAGGAGCCACTCGTAAAAATATCTTCATTTTACTCCAAATCGATATACTTTTCAACCCTATTCGAGGCTTGTATGCGAAAATGGGGCACCTAAATCTGTCACTAGCTGACGGTCTATAACGTTCCTATATTTACCGTGATTATTGTAACTATGGAGATGTATACACAAGGAAGAAGCGAAACACCGATTTGAAAATACCACGGGCTGGAGGCAGTGTTTTCAAGAAGTGCTGTTCTCATGGTTTAAAATGACAAAATGATGGCATTTGATTGGTTTATATAATATGAGGGAAATTGTCTTCAGAATGATCACGAACATGTAACATACTAAACCTCACTTCTATTTTCTGTTTATTGTAGTCATTGGAAACATAATCTTCAGCAACGTGACTTCTACATTTCGTTAATATGATTCCATTATTGTTTCAGTGCTGGCAGGAGTCGGAGTGGACTTGACATTCCACAGACATCGGACAGGAAATTATCTCATGTGAGTAAATCGATTTCCGATAATTGAAAGTCTGTTCGTCGACACAATTCTGCGGATTGTGCGATATCAGTATCTGATCCATTATGTGTCCACACAATATTATCGTATTAACGGGAACTGTTATTGGTGACAGGTGCGAGATTTGGAAGGAACAAATAAAGTTGGCGATCGAAAAACCCAACTGTTTGTTTTCCGTTAACTTTACCAGAATGTAGTGATTCCGAAAACATTTTCAACCGTAGAACATGTACATTCTTACTCTTGAGTTAGAATATTTATTCTGAATCACTTGCTGTCTTAGGTATTTAGCATGTATTTTATTTCTGTTATAAATATTCTAACACTGTTGTAGTAATAATGAAGTTATCCTTGACTGTCATCATTGTAACAAGATGTGAATTAGAATGTCATAATAATTTTTCGTTTGCTTTGCATTTGATTATATTATATGTAAAATTCGTGATTGTGGAGGAAGCACAGTCTGTTACTCGATTAGAATGAAAATTCGTGGTTCCTGACGCTCGCCTCTGGCTCGCGCTCTAAACTTCCCACTTGCATCGAATTTTCATTGTTACCTTGTTATAGAATAAACTATTATGATACAAGTTCATAAAGTAGGACTTTTTTGTAATAGAGTGAAGTTTGTTAAACAAGGCGTATCGTAGCGTTTCATACAAAGTTTTAATATAATGTGCATTGTAACCAAAATTCAACCCATTAGGATAACATTTGAATAAAAAATTGACGAAACTCTTTTTTCACTAGATGTAGTTCTAAAATGATCCATTGATCCACGATGGTACCACAGTGGATTGTCCTGTGGTTATTAGTGGATCATATTCTGCAGATTTCAATTTCAATTCGAAAAAGTAATAACAAATTATTAAAAATTGAAAAACATAGTTATTTATTTTACAACCTGCAGATTCTGTGGGGAACATCCAGAAGCATCCCACCAGATATTGATGGAGTGTTACGCTGTACATCGTAAAAGATTGAATATATTGGGATCACACCAGCTGACTGTGGCAGAAATACCACGACTAGACCCCCTCAAAATCTCCTGAAGAACACCTTGTTATAGCAGAAGAAGATGGGGCACAATAGATCTAATCAGGTCGCAGCGCATCAATCACAATCCATTCTTACTAATACCATTACCAATACAAGAGAAAAAAGTATTAGATATCAGCCAAAATCTGATCTTTTTCCCGTGTATAATATACTATTTATTTCTGTCGCGGGAAAAACGAAGTTTCAATCAAATATTTACCTTAACCTATGTGTATATACCGGGTGACCGCGAGGTGTGGTACGCCCCCCAATTTTTCTTTTGTTTTGAATATACATATTTCAAATTTGGTATGTCGCTATAGTACTCGAATACGCATATTTTGACGCCATTACTGAAAATCCACCACTTCCAGTTTAACCGGAAGTGAGCCCAATTTTTTTTTGGTTATTAGAAAGAGCACGCAATTTATGATAACACTCTTCTTAAATTGAAAATCGGTTGAAAAATGGCGGAGATACAGTTGATTGTTCAATCGAACAAAGTTGGCCATGAAACTCGAATTTAAATCATCACAATTGACAAAAGACATCAGAAGTTACCAGAGGAAGCTTCGAAGTGCCTTTTCCTTCTCCGATCATTTTTAGCAGAGTTATGACCAATCAAATATTCGGCTCCGCCAGAACTTTCAGCGAAAACGAGCGCATTTCATAAGAAATTACAAGGAATAATAATTTTTATGGAAAATTGAATTGTTTTTCACCCTTTGAGTTGTTATTCCTAAAAATCATATACTTTCAAGATTACAGCAAAAATCTCTTTATACATTTTTAAACAAAAAAACCTCTGGAATTTCGATAAACAATTTTTTTTCGTGTTTATCATGATTCCAACTACTAACATTCAAAGTTTGGTGGTGCTACAATCGGTTTTTGTCTCAAAACCCAATCGTACTGAATTAATGAAAAAAGGTCAATAAATGAATTTTACCTCCAAGATATTTTCTGGTATAATTATTCATCTTCTTTCTGCTCTTGTTTTTCTGGCGTATCGCAGCGTGGTTGAATGTTGAATGAAAATGAAACTAATGCAAATTAAAACAACTTCAAATCTCGATATAACTTTTGTTCGTTGATAACAGTTATTTGAGATTTGAGATGTTGCCAATGATTGTTCTTCATCAAAAGGAGGATGCTTTCTAAAATTTGAAAGTTACAAATAATATAGAAAGTAGCTCGTAAGGAGAATTTTTTTTGAAGAGTTGATAAATTTATAAAGTTTCAATAATTTCGCAGTGGCTTATATCAAATTAGATGCTATATGTCAAGGGAAAACGGTAATAACTGTTTTAGAACTTGGATTATGGCGAAGGGGTGTTTCAGATGAACGTTAGCGGTATACTTCCAACTGTGATATTTTTGCCTGTCAACATTGCAGAGTAGGTCACCACAGACAGCTTTGTAGCCATCGTCCGAATTATCATATCACTCTATTTGGTTGAGTACTCTGGTCTCTCGCTGATGAATCGGATGTCCACCTTGCGAACAAAAAGCACACTGGTTGTCCGGTTTAAGAGAATCTGTCCGATATCTGAACACAAAGATCGTTAAGTTATACTCTTCTGGAATATCGGATGGTATGTTCAAAATGCCCTTGAGAGATAATTTCAATCTTTGCTAGGAATTTCTTAGGTAATATTCTAAGAGTAAATTGAAAGTAGTACACTAATGAGGGCCATACGGAAAGGTTCTATATGAGTTATTTGGATATAGCTCAAATTTAGAACATAATTGTTGTTTTTTCTGTATTCAGTTTGAGATTTCGAAATAAATCAGATTAATATTAAACATGCACTTAAGGCAATGACCGACCCTTATATTATTTCTTCAAAAATGTTTGAAGTAACATTTACTGTGAACCTACCAGCCCTCCTAAAAAATTTCCAACTTTAAAAAGAAATGAGCCCACTTAACAATCGGTTTTCTCACAAGAATTCCGAAACTTCTGAAAGAAATGTTGTTTTAACGATTATATAAGTATAAATGGAAGCTCTCTTAGGAAATAAACGTTCCGTGAAAGCTTTTCTTTGTCTCGGATCTGGGCTAAGGAATGAAAGTCTTCTGGAAATTTCTGTTCCATCTATTCTTTTTTTTTTATAAAAATAATAACGGGATAAGTATGCACAGTGTTTTGTTCGGTAATGCTGGAAATGTAGCACTTGAGAGGAGTTGAGAAGGAAAATTGTTCACAGATCGGAACTCAATGGAATAGAAATGGGAGTTAATACAGGGTGGCGAGTTTTTATCTGGAAAATCAGGTGTTGCTAGGAAACAGAAAATTTAGTGGCAATGGTAGTTGTCATCTTTTTTTAGACTCATCATGCATTGCAGCCAAGATTATTGTGCTCCTGCTGACATTTAAGATAAACAAAAAAAATCTTTTTTTTTTTCACGAAACATCTTATTTACTCAAAAAAATATTATTCCCATCAATTATCTATAGGTTATTAACCAGAAAAACAATTATTTATTCAAAAGAGTTCCCATTACCCAATGTTATTCAGGTCTGTGAGGCATGTTCTAGGTGTTACCATGTCGTGTCATCGTTTGTTTGAGAAAAAGTTTTCAATGTCATAGCTAATTTTTCCGCTGCTATAGCTATACTTTATGACTTTATCATTTGATGATTTCAATGAAAAAATAAAGATTATCATTATTATTATTTCCAACACAAATTTGTTGTTACAATGAAATAAATATACACTTTTCCAATAAATGAAATCAAAAAAACGGATAAATAAGTATATAAGTAAAGTTCTAGAAAGTTCATGAAAATAGTGGAATATAAAGAACTACGATTTAAAATATCTGGATTTATTTTCTTTCATTGGCCTTCCCTCAGCAATTCCACTGTGCAGTGTTCTATTTCCATTTTTGTAATTTTTTCATATGCCCTCTCTGCAGCACCTGTTGAATAAAATGCAATTAGATTACAGAGGCGACAGTGACAGAAATACAAAGGGTAGAACAAAATAATTATTTTTGATACAAGTGTTAAAAGTGACATAAAAAAACAATCGAAGTTATTTGTGAATCACTGGCCACGTTTATTCCGCGTGTAAATTTGATACTCTGGCTCTTTACACCATGTTCAATCAGTAAAGAGTTTGGTACCTAATTAGTTTGTTTGGTAATCATTTAGACAGCATAACACTAACCTACAAAAATGTTTGCAACTCTACTAGCCCATATTTTATTATATAAAAACACCAATGGCAATCCGAATTACATATTCAAGTGAACATTAGAAACATTATTATTCGAGGTTGTGTGCTAGAATGAGGGTGATGTTCTCCCAGTCAATAAATATCAATTCGTTCGTTACTTCAATAAAATGCAATATTCATTTTCAGTAATTCACCCAATCCCATGAAATTCATAGCAGTAACAAAGTTCAGGAAGAATTTGAGCGTGCATATTAAAAAAAAATAATATTATCATTTATCTTCATTAATTTCAGAGCTGCTTTTACTTGCAAATATTTAACAAGCCTTTCTAACAGTGAAATGCTGCCTTCTTCCTTTCATTTGAACATTCTAGCGGAAAGAAGGCAAACAAAAATTTAATTATATTGAAGATACGAGAAGCCAGCTAGATGGAAAAGATTGTCTGGAAGTTGATTACAAATGTCCTTCAGTCGGCTAAAGGTGAAACTTGTTAAGAAAGGAATGAAAATGAACCCAGATAAGAACAACGCGGTATGCAAACTGAAAACTCTCAAGTGAGGTGAAAACTGGTACGTTATTTGCAAAACAGGATTAGGCATGGGAAGAATACCAAAACGTTGTTTGAATTCTATTTTAAAACGACCAACGACAGTGATCCTAATGTTTAACCAATTTCTTAAATATACTTATAGTATTCAAAGATAACGAGACTTCTTTACTGCTTTTTTATTCCCATAGGAAATTCGAGAGAATTTGCAGATAAAAGCAAAATTTTCATTCCCAGTCTTCAGAGATAATCAATCAGCATTTTGTAAACTGTTTGCATCAAAGAAAGATTAGAGTATGTGAATTATGTGGAATATAATACAACGAATTTTGCAAAGCCAGGTGTAACGCGAGGATCCAATTCTTCTCTCAATGTGAGTAACCAGTAAACAAAACTTATCGTTTCAACAACACATACTGTAATCAAGAAAACTAGATCATGCAAAAAAGTATACAGTGCCACACATAAAGTTCACCATATATAGAAGTATTTTTTATTAACAAATTTATTGAAAACTTTACTCCGCAGTTAGTTTGTACTTTGAAAAATTATTAAAAAACAGCCTCCTTTGTTTTGTCACGTGCTACTCTAAACCTGTATTCATTACTGAACATATTAACGTCAATACAACAAAAATGCGAATCAGTTTAATAATAAAATGAAAAAACTAGATGAACTTTGCAACAACAAAGACGAAATTCTTGAGGTTCATTTATTCTTCTTTCTGGTAACAGGCCAATGTGGTCATTTTGTGAGCAATATATGACTTTGAAATTATGAAATTTGAATCATGTTTTGTTTGTATCTATAATGCGAAAGATGAAGTGACAGTAGAGAGTCCAAATTTGGAACAAAGTTATAAAATTAGAAATTGAGCAACTTTTTTATTTAACATTTTTCGAAATTTCCAAAAAAAACTTTTTGAGGATTTTTTAATGAAAATATCAAATTTGACAGGTTTAGAGTAGCACGTGACAAAAAAGAGGCTGTTTTTTACTAATTTTTCAAGTAGAAAGTAACTGCGGAGTCATATTTTCATTATATCTGTTAACAAAAAAAAATCCATATATGGCGAACTTTATGTGTGACACTGTATGAGGAAAACATATAATTAGGTTTGCACCAAGAAAAAAGATCAAAATTCACTAGTGCACTTGACACATTACAATTTTTACTTACGAGCTCTAAAGTGCAGTATTTGCTGCAAATAAAAAAATAACCCTGACTATGAAGTATTTACCATTATCAAACTATCCATACTTCAATCAACGGCAGCACTGAGTACAAATAACTTGCTCCCTGTCATAATTAAAGACATATAATTGGAGTGTCATTGATAGTTATAAATAAACAGAGTGTTTGTTACTATCGGTCGTAGTTTTATTATAATCATACAGTTTAATTAGGAAGATCACGGGCATGCGCAAACTTATCACCAACGGCCAATAGGATCGCTTCCCGCGCTTGTCCTACGAGTAACTGCAGTTGTATTCTACATTGCACATCAATTTTCGTTTGGACTTCAGAGTGCATCATATAGATAGATACACAGAAGGATATTACTGGTGTGAATTATGAATATCGTGAACTATGTGATGAAATTCCCGAAATTACTAAAAGCTTGGGTATTATCAAAATTTTCCGTTATTTTCGAAGGTGAGTACAAATTATTTTACTAGGAAAGTTTTTAACGAAGCTTACCTACTATATCATTTGTGCATATAAAATATTTCTTGTAGTAGGTATAACAGTTATTAATTTAGTATGTTCACGATTGTAGTTGTAATATCAGTATTTTATACTTGAAATTAGATTATTCACATAAGAAATTATATACTATTTTATTAACTTATATACAACAGGAAATATTCTATATGGATAAAAGATGGTAAGCTTATAAAGTTTGATTGAAACTGTTCTGATACAATAACATGTTCTCACCTTAGAAATAATCGAAAATGTTGATAATCCCCAAGCTTCAAGTAATTTCAGGAAATCCATCACATAGTTCACAAATAACTTTTTCCTTATGCCAAATAAAATCGACATAACAACAATTAAAATATTTATTAAGGGCTAATTACTTTGCGTCATCACTATAAGTACTTCATTTGATAGTAGGAAGTACTACTCTAAAAGTTTTTGAATTTTAGTTTGATAGTGGCAATTAAACACTGCCTGGGTCTTTTTGTTTCTAGTGGCAATTAAAGTGAGACCCAGTCCCAAATACAGGTGCTTTTTTTGATTGCCAATAAGTACTAAAGTTTTAATAATGATTACAGTTTTTCTCGGTGTGAACCAGTTTGTTTTCTGTCAGATAAATAAATGAATAAATCACAGGTGTACCAAGTTAGGTTAGGTTAGGTTAGGTTAGGCACTTAGTTTCTGTATTGTCAGAAAGACTCATATATGTACATACATCTTTACTCCATACTTGACGTAATTGCACTAGTTAGTGAATTCACCAACCCCTAATTTCTCACCACATAACTGAGTTACTTAGTCCATTCAGCTTCATGTAATTAGCTGGGGCAAACCCGAACTTTCCGACATTTATCACCCAGAACGGGACATTAAAGGATGAAGTTCGTCTTCGCCATGTGCAACGTGAATTATTGATGGTTACCCCGTCTCCGAAGAGAAAAATCGATGGTCGTCATTTCATGGATATGGAGAAGCAATACTTGACGGCGAGTTATAGAACGCGGTCACGTTTGACAGTCGGCGGGCTGTTATTCAGCCATTGGAAATAGTATATTAAAGTATAAGTGGATAAAAAGTTCTTTCAAACATGCGCGAATTTTCGAGCACGACGGCACAGCCGAAGTGCTCGAAGTTTGAAGTGTTATCAAAAGATTCTGGTGGAATACGCTAATCATTGTCATTTGTACTTCTGTTCAATTTCATCTTGTTCGACTTATTGTTGTACTCCCCTCGAGTGTTTTTTCATATATCTACAGTGTTTTGTCATATCCCTCGAGTGTTAATTTGAAGTGAAAATATTATTTTGTTCACAGGTACAGTTGTAAACAAACACTGGTTATACAGTTTTAAATATTTCCCGGGTTAAACTCTCCAATAATGAAAGATCTACGAGTCAGGTTGCTGAAATATTCAGTGGAAGGCATCATGATTGAGAACCAATTTCTCACGATACCGTTGACAAAATCAACAGATTGTTCGCAAGGGAGCGGTTTTCAAGACAAGACTAGCAAAGTACAATTTAAATCGAAAACACTATCCAGACGACGAACGTATCTTGGCAGAATTTCGAAACAACCCAAATGGTACTGTAAGGACAGTTGCGAGGACACCGAATTTTACGAAAAACAAAGTATTGAGATGTTTGAAACGCAATAGGATTAGGGCATTTGAACCAAAATTTGTACATACTCTGTTGAATGATGATTTCAAACGACGCCGGCGCGACGGTTCCAATTTTGCTTATGGTTGCAGGGTAACTATCTTAACGGTAGACTTTTTTTGAAGAGCATGATGTTTCCTGACGAGGCAATGTTTACAAAAAGCGGTGTGGTATACAGGTTTTGGGCAGCTGAAAATCCGAATTGGGTAATTGAAGAAGTTAACGTGTGGTGTGACATATGCAACGAACGAATTGTTGGCCCTTTTTTCCTGAATAACCTGACCGGAAATAATTTTCTACATCTTTTAAAAAACGATTTCTATTATTTTCTCATGGAATTGCCATTAGCACAAAGATAAAACTCAATCTTTCAATTAGATGGTGCCCCCGCACATAATTCACGGAGAGTAAGGAACTTTTCAAATGCAAATTTTCCTATGAAGTGGATAGGTAGGAAATCTCCTTCAGAACCATGGCCCCCTAGATCGCCAGATATAACCCCTTGTGACTTTTTTCTGTGGGGGAATTTGAGAAATAAAGTGTACACAAGAAACTAAAATGATGTGATTCGTAATTTTGTTACCACAGTTACAAATAAATAACTTATTATAAAAACTCTTGTTTTTTCTGCTCAAATCAGCTCTTGAGATTTTGAAAATATGAATTACAGGGTTTTTGGGGATGATGATTCTGAATCTGATAAGAAATATTTTCTAAAATAAGCTTCTCTTTCGTCAAAAAACGCTTTTTTTCTCCCCCAACACCGCACGCCAATGGTGAATGAATATGTTCACTATGCATACAATCGCCACCAAAATCTCAAGAAAATCGCATTTATAATAGCCATATACGGGTGTATTCATGAAAAAAGTTATTCAATTTTTTTTTCTGCTCAGATCAGCTCTTGAGATTTCGAAAATATGAATTGAGGGGTTTTTAGGGATGCTGATTCTAAATCTGATAAAAAAAGTTATCTAAAATGAGCCCTAATATCCTTTTCCCAAAATTCAGCTTTTTTCACCCCCCAGCGCGGCACTCCAATGATCGATGAAAATGTTCACTATGCTGAATACTTTATTTACCTAACATATGATCAACACCAAAATTTCAAGAAAATCGCATTATTAATAACTGAGATATTAGGGTGTATTCATGAAAAGCGGGACACACTATATATATATATATATATATATATATATATATATGAAAACTGGAAGTTCGGGTTGAACCGCGTCTAGAATTTGTTGAAATTCGACGTTTCGGCTCCGATTTTGGAGCCATTTTCAAGAATGGGTGTGAAGTTAGGTCTCAATCTGCCTATTCCTCAGGTCTCGTCACTTGTTCTCTCTAAGGTCTCAATCTGCCTACTCCGTCGAATTTCAACAAATTCTAGACGCGGTTCAACCCGAACTTCCAGTTTTCAAATATCTGACCGCGGAAACCTATCCGAACACATATATATATATATAAAGTTGTGAAGGTTAGACGACTGTCTAAGTTAAAGAAGAATCCTTTAAATTCGGGTATGCAGTCAACAAGGGTATGGAAAATAAGTGTACTCTTTTTTCTATTCAAGCTTTCGAGTCATTTATTGGCTCTTCATCAGGAACTCTACAATGAATTGAAATTCAAACGTTATTTGATTTGAGAGAAAATTTAGCCACGTGTGTACTTACAAAAGTGAGGTTATCAATCCCTTTCTCTCGCCGTGCTTTATGAAATATCATGTCACAACAGACAACACTCTTGATAAATATTAAAATCGGTGAAACTTTTATACATTATGATTAAAAATGATCATGTTAGAATAAAAACACTGAGAAACAATTTAAAATTCCAACAGGGCTCTTATGGAGGCCATGTTGAATTAAAGAGGAAATGATGTGTGTGAATGACAATGACAACTGAATAATGACGTTGACACTTGGCGAGCAATGACATATTGCTAGTGACCGTGTTGCCAACATACAAAGAAATGGAAAATAGTAACACCAATTACTAAAGGGGTACCAACTTGAAATTATTAAAATGTATTTTGGTCTCTCTCATAAGGAGGGCGACTGAGTAAGTATGAATAAATTATGCTCAGATTATCAATATCAGTTCTGGAGTTCATTGAGTTAGGTTCTTTGAAAATTTGTGTCATTTCGAGAAAGGTTCTCTTTTTTAAATTTGATTCATGTTCCACGATAGTCACATTATCATAATCTGGGTTATGGTCAAGAGAAATAGTGTGATGAGCAAGTGCACAAGTTTTTTTTAAATTTCTGGTATCACTTTTGTGGGAGGTGATTCTGTCTTTCAATTTCCTTTTAGTTTGGCCAATGTATTTCTTTTCACATTGCGAACAAGGGATGCAATAAACTAAATTTGAGTTATCTAATGTAGGATCTTTATCTTTTAATTTTGAGAAAATATTATTTAATACCATTTGGTTTTTATAAGCAATTTTAATATTGGGAATCTTGGAGAACAATTTATTAAATTTGTAATTAAGAGATTGAATATGTGGAAAAGAGAGATAAAAAATTTGATGAAAATTGTTGCTAGTAGAATTATTGGTTGTAATGTTATTATTGTTATTATTAGAATTAGAATGATCAATATCTATGGAGGATCTACCAAACATCAGTTTATACAATAGTTTTCGTGGGTAACCACTATTAATGAAAAGTTTTAAAAGTTTATTGAGGTTAGTATTTCGTAATGAATTGTTACTTGTTTTGATTACTCTGTTTTTCATACCAAGTAATCAAAACAAGTCACAATTCATTACGAAATACTAACCTTAATAAACTTTTAAAACATTTCATTAATAGTGGTTACCCACGAAAACTATTGTATAAACTGATGTTTGGTAGATCCTCCATAGATATTGATCATTCTAATTCTAATAATAACAATAATAACATTACAACCAATAATTCTACTAGCAACAATTTTCATCAAATTTTTTATCTCTCTTTTCCACATATTCAATCTCTTAATTACAAATTTAATAAATTGTTCTCCAAGATTCCCAATATTAAAATTGCTTATAAAAACCAAATGGTATTAAATAATATTTTCTCAAAATTAAAAGATAAAGATCCTACATTAGATAACTCAAATTTAGTTTATTGCATCCCTTGTTCGCAATGTGAAAAGAAATACATTGGCCAAACTAAAAGGAAATTGAAAGACAGAATCACCTCCCACAAAAGTGATATCAGAAATTTAAAAAAAACTTGTGCACTTGCTCATCACACTATTTCTCTTGACCATAACCCAGATTATGATAATGTGACTATCCTGGAACATGAATCAAATTTAAAAAAGAGAACCTTTCTCGAAATGACACAAATTTTCAAAGAACCTAACTCAATGAACTCCAGAACTGATATTGATAATCTGAGCATAATTTATTCATACTTACTCAGTCGCCCTCCTTATGAGAGAGACCAAAATTCATTTTAATAATTTCAAGTTGGTACCCCTTTAGTAATTGGTGTTACTATTTTCCATTTCTTTGTATGTTGGCAACACGGTCACTAGCAATATGTCATTGCTCGCCAAGTGTCAACGTCATTATTCAGTTGTCATTGTCATTCACACACATCATTTCCTCTTTAATTCAACATGGCCTCCATAAGAGCCCTGTTGGAATTTTAAATTGTTTCTCAGTGTTTTTATTCTAACATGATCATTTTTAATCATAATGTATAAAAGTTTCACCGATTTTAATATTTATCAAGAGTGTTGTCTGTTGTGACATGATATTTCATAAAGCACGGCGAGAGAAAGGGATTGATAACCTCACTTTTGTAAGTACACACGTGGCTAAATTTTCTCTCAAATCAAATAACGTTTGAATTTCAATTCATTGTAGAGTTCCTGATGAAGAGCCAATAAATGACTCGAAAGCTTGAATAGAAAAAAGAGTACACTTATTTTCCATACCCTTGTTGACTGCATACCCGAATTTAAAGGATTCTTCTATATATATATATATATATATATATATATATATATATATATATCCTTGCTTTCGAAACAAGAGAACGACGAAACTCCGAACACACTTTCTCGTTTCATGAATTCTAGATTCATTCAATAATAAATGATCAATTAGTGATAACCAACTAATACTCTCAAAGCGATTTCACTGCGGGACTCGTTTCCATGGAAAATGTTCCTATAAAGCCGCACAATGTTTTTATTTTCGTCCAATTCCCGGTCGACTCACCCCTTCCTCGTTTTCTTGGCTAATTCCCTCTCAAGGGCAATAATTTCGTCTTTCGTACCCCTTCGTTCGCTGCAGCAACGTAAAAGTCGACATGATTGCCTCCATCGGGATTTCGACGTGTATCTGCGTCGGTTCTAACGCCTTTTGCGATACTATCTATCGGTGTTTCGACTTGTTTAATGGAACGAACAGAGTCGTTATAGAACAAGCTTTTTTTGTTCTGCTCGGCTGCCGAACTGAAATGTTAATGCCGCGCGAAATGTGTATCGGATCACTAAAATGTTTATTGTTATGTTCTGGAGGAGTTCATTCCGCAGTGAATGGTGGTGATGGTGGTGTATTAAATGATAATTCTGCTCTATACCGGGTGACCACGAGGTGAGGTACGCCCACCAATTTTTCTATAGTTTTGAAGATACAGATTTCAAATTTTGTGTGTCGCTATAGTACTTGAAATCGCATATGTTTTGAAGCCTCTACTGAAAATTCATTACTTCCGGTTCAACCGGAAGTGACCCATTTTTTTTTTCGAATGCCACCCTGTACATATTCTTTCATTATCCGAAAGAGCAGGCATTTTGTGATAACACGGTTGAAAAATGGCGGAGATACAGTTGATTGTTCAATCGAACAAAGTTGGCCATCTCATCACAATTGACAAACGACATCACAAGTTACCAGAGGAAGCTTCAAAGTGCGATACAGTTGGAAACTGAGGTTCTCATGTAATTGCAGCTCCCATATATTCCTACAATTATCAAAAATTACCTAAAAACGAATTGGTATCCAGAAAGAAATGCTCACAACTGCCGTTTCTTAAATGGCAACATGTACTTTTCATTTTGTCATGATGAAAAGTTATGAATGATCAGTTAACTCGTGTGAAAAGTTTTGGAGAATTCGTAAAGAAAACGAAGATACAATCAGGTTTTATGATGAGTGTTCCTAAAATTGAATGTTCTTCAACGTAGGCGTCTTAGAACATAATTAAGAAAGCAATACACAAAAGCCGATATTATTTCAACGGAGTCAAAGTTTGTTCTACTTATTTAATGAATGTGAATTTTTGTTTCGCTTTTTTATGTTCATGGCCGCCTTCGTTGAAGAATATCTAATTTTGAGAACACTCTTGATAAAACATCTTGTATTTGCGATTTCTTTCGGAATTCTTCAAAATTTTTCACACGAGTAATCTGATAATTAATCATTTTTCATCATGACGAAGTGAGAAGAACATGTTGCCATATGAAAAATAGCAGTTGTGAACATTTCTTCATGTGTACTATTCCGTTATAAGTGAATTTTTGGATTATGTGGGAGTTGCAATCGCACTCCGAAGCCTCCTCTGATAACTTCTGATGTCGTTTGTCAGTTGTGGAGATTCAAATTTGAATTTTATGGTTAACTTTGTTTGACTGAACAATCAACTGTATCTCCGCCATTTTTCAACCGATTTTACCAAATTTGAAATCAGTATCTTCGAAACTATAGAAAAATTGGGGGGCTTACCTCACTTCGTGGTCACCCGGTATAGTCAAAGAATCAATTTGTATTAATGGTTTGAATGGTTTTAGGGTGCTACCATTTTTTAAATTTTCTATGGTATTGATTCACAAATGGGCATTTCCAGTATCTTAAAGTATGCACTTTTTTACGTGACGTAATGGAGGGCAGGTATAACATGGTCCTAACTATTTATTTACTCTAAATTTTGAAAAACTGATTTATTATTCAGTATTAAATAGGTGATTTCAATATCCATAAATTCGAACGCTCCTCAGCTGTGACGTCAGTGTCTTCTTGTAATATGATTGGGCGAAATTTGGGATGGCGCGGACAAAGCCGAGAGTGACTGAGAGACGCCGCAGTTGCCAAGTCTTTGTAAAATCTCCGATTGTATCACGAGTAATACAAGATTTGGCTTCTCTCAAGTTACCATTAACATGAAAATATTCCAAGATTAGGAAAGATCATATAAGTATGCTTATGTCAGAGAATATAGCTGATATTTTCATCAGCATCATCATAAATAAATTCAGTTATTGTGATATATTTTCATGTGATCTGAATTTGATCTTCGTTTAAGTTAATATAATACTCTCTCTGAAAATGTAACTGCTGATGTGGCAACCATGTATACAAATCAACAATAAAGACATAACCTCCTAATTGGCCATTATTCATTATTCGACGAATTATTTCAAGATTTTCTTCGTTTCTTGTGGATTTGGGTTGGATTTTGACAATGGTTACAAAAAAATATTCAGTTTCGATTTGTCGAAATACGACGGATACTCCGAATGAAATATTTATTCATGTGCTGTGACGAAGCATATTTTTATACCCTATCTGGGGTGCATTGAACCACTTTATTGTCCGTATTATTATATAAGGCCTTCAGCTGAGACTGCTTCATTGGGTCACCCTGTAACCTTCCTAGAATTATTCGTATTATTACAGTCTAATATTCTTATTGTTATTATGTTAAGTAAGTTAGGAAACGTTGTTATCAGGGTGACAAGTTCTGAAATCGTCATTCGTACAATCTCTACCCGCCCTGTAGATTTATTTAAAAATCTCCGTTCAATTCAATTCTTTTCTGTACGAAACATTGCCTCTTGGCTTCACCAAGAATCCCCGTCCCATTGTTTTTTCGCGACCTGATTAGTTTTTGTGGTGTGTTAAAAATTTTAACTTTTGAATAGTTTTCCAGCTCCGGTTTCTTGTAGGTCATGTTTTTGATGTCTTAAAAAGTCAGAGCAGACTTTTTTTCAGTTTTTCATTCAATTTTCTACGTCACACCGGTTCCCTATAAATACGACTTCAACTCTTCCTTAGAGGTAATTCCTTTGCCTGTGTACTTGTGCCCGAGTAAGATATCGAGTATTTTGTTTTGCAAAGTTTTATTTTTTTTCTTTGACCGGTTGATTTCCGCCTGAGAAGCAACCCGTATATTCCGGAGTGCAGTTTAAATTGGCAGCCGTACCATCGTACAGGAAAACCGTAAGCCTTGAAACGTAATCTTTCGTATTATTTCGACCATTTGAAATTGTCAACGTGTTTCAAACCAGGAGTGACAATAATTTTGAATAAGTAATAGATTTGGGATATCTGTGTATTTTCTGTTTAACAAAGCCGTGTAAGCCATCAGACTAGAGTCCTTCAAACCGTCGTTTCAGCCAAACACTCTCCGTTTCCTCCCCAAGGCGTTGGTCAGCCCGTCGGCAGGAGGAAGTGACAATTGAGTGTTGTATTCTTCAATGTCCCTAAGGTATTTGTTAGCCCGCTGGCAGGACATTGACCGCGAAAGTCTATGAAAACGGTGAGGGAGTCATTCTGTTCGGGAATTCACCTTACGAAATAGTGTTCAGGTAAGGAACTCCAATCGATCTTCAATCTCGCTGTGAGTTGCTAGTATCCCTAAAGAACAGAACAATCTGTCACTGGCGGGATCAGGCTTCGCTTGAAGAAAAGCAGCATTGCTTCAGTGTTCCCAAGACGTTTGTTAGTCCGTTGGCAGAACACTCGCGAATCCGTTACATTGGAGAGTCCTTCCGTCGAAATTCATGTGCTTATATGAATTGCTCAAATCCCAGTGGAAGTGGCTAACTTGCCGTAAGCCGTGAACGTAATCATCCACCAGAGCAAATATACTGCTTATTTGTGAAATTGTTTAGTCAGAACACATTCGTACCCATTTCAGATATTCCAACGCCCAAGTTATATACCGAGCGTTTTGTTTAATTGAGCGGATCACCGCTCGAAGCAGCCGGTATTTCAGCACCCTCAAGAGATCGCAATTAAAGCCTGCAATCACTTGAAAACTCTTGGTCTCTAATCACCCCATTTGACCTCTGGAGTACCGTATCGCCATCTGAAGCTGCCCTGGGCCTCCCACCGACTCGAGGCTGGGAGAAGTGGAGCATACCACTCTAAACAACTGGCGCCCAAGGCAACCGTTGAGCGTTGAGTTGTTCTCGTTAGAGGAAACCTAACCTCAACAACCGAAGCGCCATAGTGACGTCCGCCTTTTTGTCCTGTTAAGGAAAAAAGAACGTTACAGTGCCAAGAAACTCAGGTGTACAAAGTAACTGGAGGACAGCTTTTGAAATTTGTGTGTTCACGATATAATTCACTATTATACAGGAGAGGACATCATGAGTATAACCAATCAGAATCACTCGCGCACTGACGACACATGGTTTCCCGCTCTTCTTATCCTTTGAATTCGGTAGTTCATTTTGGCATATTCAATAATTTTTATCTCGATAAATTGATGAAAAAGAAAAAATTTAAAACACGTGCTACGTAAGAATGTACTAGATCCAAATATATTTTAGTCCGGGAGGTACTGTCACTTTGGAATACGTCATAGTATGCACGATGAGTTGTGGGAGGCTGTGCAACTTGTCAAAAAAAGTTGAAAAAAAAGTAATAGTGTGCACGCTGAATTTTTTATCGTTGGTAGATCATGTGATACTCATCACAAAATCAATTGTCAGACCCTTGAGTAGCGGTGGGTCGCACAGATACAGGGTGTTGAATATGAAACATTAAATCTATTTTTTATTCATATATAACTTCCACAGTTTTGGAAATTTTAATTTAATTCGAAAAAATATTTTTGTTCAATAAGAGCTCTATTTTAAAAGAAAAATTACATTTTCAGTTGTCACCAGTGGCGTACAAAAAGGGTATATTGGTCCCTTTCCTCTCCTATTTTTTACGCCACTTCAGCGAATGAATAATTTGCTGTTGCATTGTAAACGAAATGGTAAACACAGCTTGCTCACTATTTTTCATAACGAATAACTCGAATTCATCTGTGGTTTCAAAAATACTAAATTTGGAATTTGAAGAATATTTATACAGGGTATTCCAAAATAAAGGGGACAAACTCCGATGGTATAATATATATAAATATGTTGAAAATCGTTGATATATTTGATAACAAAACCCACCCCTTTTTTGTATAGGAAATATTTGGGATCAGGAAAATGAAAACGAAATTGATATTAATCCAATGACGTGAAAATTGCGGAGGGGCGATTAGGGTACCCAGCTGATGTACGCCCCTGTTTAGAGTTACAAACACACGATTTGCATTGGAATTTGAAACTGAATGCTGTCAAGTGTCATACCAAATTTCATCAAGAAACGGTGGTCCGTTTTGAAGTTATTCTATAAATCATTTTTTGTCACTTTCAACACCCTGTAACTTTGTTGATACGCATCTTTGCGTATATGTTTAAAGAATTTTTTAGCCTTAAAATTTAGTGAGGATTCTACCATCGGAGTTTGTCCCCTTTATTCTGGGACACCCTGTATATACGTATTTATTGATGCCAGCAGATGAAGTTTTGTACGTAATTCGGATCATAAACGATCATTATGATACAAGGCGTGGTAATATTCACGGCTACTTCCATAACGATCGTCATTATGATTCTTATAACATAAATATCCCTGTTTATTATTTATTACGTTGCTATCGTTACGATACTCATGCAAACAGTATCACCTAGAGCGTTCGTTTTGGTTCAAACACGAAATGTCAATTAACAATGACAGATAAGTACTTATTTGATTACTTGTGCTTCGGACTTCCATCGTCTTAATGGTTGAAAGATTTCTACTTCTTTCAATTTTTCACTACGTTTCAATTGCTTGAATCTGCAATCGTCTTCAGGTGAATATTGACAAATTTTGAATCTACACGATGTTTTATAGGTCTGCCGGTAATTACGTTGTAAATTACGCGCGGTCTTGTGGCGCGCGTGTTTTCGCGCTAATTCTCCCTCCAAAACGGTTCATTAGCGGCCTCCATACATTTTTGATTTCCACGCTCGGTTGACTGAAAGCACCATTAACCTCGATATAAGCGGTTTCAATAAATTTGCGTTTAAACCAGTGTTCTTCTCTATGAAGAACATTAGCCTCGTCCCAAAGAATTCGATGGTGCTCTGTCCACGCGTGGTCGGCTATTCCCGATTTAGATGTTTCCCCCCGTTGAGTCCACTTTTTGTGTTCAGCTATTCTTACAGATAATGGCCGCTTGGTCTCTCCGATATAGGAATCTCCACATTCACATGGGACCTCGTAAATACAGTTTTTGCTGGATTTTGTTTCGTTCTCTGGTTTCGTTTTGGTGAGGAAACTTCGTAAAGTGCTGCCGGATTGGAAGCAACTCTTGATATTGTATTTGTTTCCGATCCTTTTAATCTTCTCGGAGATACCCCTAATGTAGGGAAGGATAAGAATGGGGTTTTGTGATCGTTCTTCGACCGTCTTGGTCCTTTTGAGTTGTTTCTGAACTTCCTTTATGAGTTTCTCGGGGTATCCGTTTTGGTGTAGGTCTTTCTTTATGTGGTTTATTTCCGCATCCAGAGACTCCTGGTTGTTGCAAATACACATTGCTCTCTCCATCAACGTTCTTACAATGCCCCTCTTCGTGGAATTCGGGTGATTGGAGCCATAGTTGAGGTACTGTCCAGTGTGTGTCCATTAAGACGATGGAAGTCCGAAGCACAAGTAATCAAGTTACTACATCGTCTACAATCTTCAAAACAAAGTACTTATTTATCAATTTTTCATTTTCGTATTGGTTTCAATGCAGTTTTCGAAAAAATATTGTTTGCATCTCGAATGCGAGTTCTCGAATGTTTCAATTTTCGAACACGAAAGTATCATTTCGCTTTCTAGAACAAAAATATCTATTTCCGTTTCGTATATTGGTCAGTAAATCAATCCTTGACATCTGTTTATCATATTCTGATAGTCCTTTTTGAAATACATTTATTTGCACTGAATTTACAATGCATAATTCAATTATTGAATTTACATCCTTTTTACAGCCCTTTAGACTGAAGGGGAAGTATGAGCTATGTAATCTTCCTACTCGTAGAGACGATAACAATTATCCGTGATTAATATCTTCCAAGATTCGGCGGCATTGAACTGCGAACTCGACGCTTCTCTATTGTCTCGTAATTACTAGTTAACTACCCAAAGTAGAGCTCCTTCTATCGTTTGTTGTGTCGTTACCAAGAAACATAGTAGGCTACAAAACGTCTCGGCAATTTTGCTGTTGCCAATTAGCGTTTTTACATATTATGTAACGAATTCTTGGGCGAACAAGTAGGGAGTTGTTCATGGAAATTGTCATGAGTTGCAGACTTTGAAGGACTCGATGAAAAATGAAAAGAAACAGAGAAGAAATTCACTAATTTTTATTCCACAGGGTGTTGCCAAATAAGTGCGAAAGTTCAAGAAGGTGTTCTTGAAAAGTTATAGGTAAGCGACCAAACCTGAAATTTTATTTTTCTTGAAATTGCCGAAAAGTTGGACTAATGGCATGCTAAACTAGGAATATTTTCTTGATATTGTTTGATCTTTCAAAGGGGTTGAACGAGCAACACCTATTCCATCTTTCACCGGAAGTTTTCATCAAAACTAAATCTCTCAATTTATGAATATGTGTTGAATGAAACGTTCATTACAGAACTTTTTCAATTCCTATGCAACAATAATACAACATCGTCCATGAACGGATCATCTGTATATGGAATCTAAAAAAAAAACAAAGAGGTGGCTGTCGGGTTTTTTTTGCACAAATTATGACTTCAATCGTAGTATTTTGAAATTATTCCGCTTTCCTTAACTTTTATTGTAGACATGAACCAGTACCATGTTTCGTTTTTATTAAAAAAAAAAACAAAATGATGTGAATTAGAACAAAGAAAACAGGCAACAGGAACAAATGAAATGAAGTTATAAAAACTGCACGGAATAACCATCTTCAACCATCAGACAAGAACAAAGTGTTCGTCTTAAAGATTGGCGCAAACGTTGAAATAAACGTGTGTTTCGGATTGTCTCGCAGTCTGAATTGAAACGATTCTTCAATCCTTTACACATTCAATGGAAGGTGTATGAACCACGAACTCTAGGTGATCTTAGATGCAGGTCCAAGGGGTTCAAGTCTGGAAATCTGGAAGTCCAAAGTTGAGGTCCTGAGGACGTTCGGCATGAACCACATTCGTAGTCGAATACCCAGTGGAACATTTTCAACTGGAATGGGAAGCTTCTTTTGAAAAATATTGGTATGGAATACACTACTCGACCTCAACTGAAGAAAATACGGTCCATTGATATTTTCGCCAAAAATTCCGACAGACACGTTAAGTGAAACATTAATATTGATACCGAACTTCTTGAATTGAATGTAGTTATTTCCAGCCAATAGATAATGGGGAACTTGAACATTTTTTTGTGCCTTCAGTATATTTGTCTATATATAGAACATACCAAATATCAGCTCTCAATTCGCATTATTTAATTTTCAATAAACAATTAAAGTTATGACTGCCAGCTATTCATTTCAAACGACACGAAACGCGCTGGAATGGCCATGACGTCATGCTGTTCGTTCGATCGAAGTGCAGTAGGGCGTCCATGAGTATTTACGTTAATTTTGGGGTAATTTTGAATGTTTTTTTTTATATAATAAAGCAGACACACTCTACAAACCATCTAGAAACTGAGACTGAGAAGACTAAAACCGTTCTCTGCCGCCAGGTGCCATGTCTCACCGAGCTGTGTGACGTCATGCTAGTATAGTACCTGCAACAGTTCACATAAGGAATTTTAAGCACAGAATTAGCGAAATTTGCTCTTTCAAGGTCAACTATCGCGGCGAAGTCGAGAGGCGTTATCTACATGTTATCTACCGCACGCCGGCCGGCTTCGACCGTTCGAATATAAAATAAAAAAAATAATGATTGTGAATGAAGAAATTCGAATTGTTGAAGTGTGATATTAATAATGATGTTTAAAAAAATGTGGAAAATGGCGGGGTAACGAGGTTGTAATGTTTCAACGTGCGATTCCAATGAGGAACGAATATAGTGTGTTTCAATTTTCAACAATTAGGAGAATAAACAACAGGGTGTGTCAAGATACGCCATTTAAGAAGAAAAAACATGGCGGTTGCTTGTCAACGTGTTATACCAGGTGTACCAACATATCACTTAGGAAAAAAAACAACAGGGTATCTCAAAATACATACAGTGTGTTTCAAAATACATTATGTAAGAGAAAAATCGACATGGTGTTTTGAAAATAGAGTATTTAAGAGGAAAAAACATGGCGGTTGCTTGTCAATGTGTTATACCAGGTGTACCAATATATCACTTATGAAAAAAAAACAACGGGGTGTCTCAAAATACATACAGGATGTTTCAAAATACATTATTCAAGAGAAAAATCGACAGGGTGTTTTGAGCACTTCGGCTGCGCCGTCGTGCTCGAAAAAGCGTGCGTGTTTGAAAGACCTCTTTGTCCACTCATAATTTAATAACCTATTTTATCAAAGAAGTATTGCATTATTATGAAAGCAATACAGGAGTAGTAAACGATTTGCAATAAATAGTTCCTATTCAACGATTTCTTTTTTTCGAAAAATTTTGTTTCGTTGGTAAGTTCTGGTAAAAATGGGGTTGCTTGTTCGACCCCTGTAAGAGATCACAACAAAATAAAAACTATGTACCTATGAATATATATTTTGTTTATTGGTAGAATACGCTAACAAATGTTATTTCTTCATTGTTCCAGCAATTTTAAGAAAAAAAATTAAATTGGTTTACAAGAAAATCCCACTACAACTTTTGATAGCAAAAAATCCCCTAAAACCATTTGCACTTATCTGGTAACACCCTGTATACTGAAGTGAAATAGAAGTAAGATGAGAAAAATCAGATAGAACCGAATGGACATTCATAAACTCCAGCAAAGCTGATTAGATATTATCATAATAATTGGACAATTAGTTTCAGATAATGATGAATTATATTTCAAAAATTCTGACAAAATTTTATATTACATTTTGAACAGAAATAATGATCACGCAATCTCTCAAGACCATGGAATACTAAAGAACCTATGATGATTGTACAACCTTTCTTACCATTTGCGAAAGTATCTTGCCATATTATCGATTTTATGAATTGTCCTTATCTAATATTTGTCGATTATTATTCAAAACGAAACTTGTGATCTCAAATAAAAATAACCTTTATCAGAAAATCATATAGTACACAATATTTCAATAATGATGACTATTGTATCTCTAGAACAAACAGTAAATCTGAAATTGAGGACATTTATCTGGAAATAAAATTGAAATACAAAAGCTAATTAAAAGACAAGACTGTCTAAAACCCGCCAATGAAATTTCATTATGTCACAGCCATGATGATTCTAAAAACCCAAAACTCAAAAATTTATAAGATTTATTGTTTATAAGTTTTGTTCGATATGAAATGATAGTATTTTTGAGCCTATCATTGATTTTCAAGGATAACAATAAAAACCTGTTCACAATCGGTCTCGTAACCCTATCCTTCGCCAAAAAATCGAGTAAACGGAACCGTGACTTCCGCCAAAATGGATGACGTGATCATTCACCAATAAATACGACGCAATTATTTTGTACACCCAATCTAGTTCGTCGAATCCGCAAACTCATTTGAAATGAGTGATATTTATGAATTAGGTTCATAAGAAAAAATTTTAAAGTATTATTGCTTGTATCAATACTTATTTTTCACAAATTGTTTCACAATAGTTTTATTGAATCAAATAACACTAAAGTGAAAATTTTGCCCCACTGGGAGGGTCATCGGTAGGGTAATCAATCAACTCGTATCTGACTAATTCTCTCCTCGACCGGTAATTTTTTAATCATTAATTTCTTTCCACTTTATATCTCCTGATTATAAATACTATTTCTTCTGTCCAATTCATCGCTCTATAAATTATTGTACGTCAACACATTGACACCAACACATTGATGCTTTCAGATTCTGTCCAAATATCAGTAATTCGTTCATCAGTGATACTTCGCTCACAAGCTCGCTCACTTCTCTGGAACACCGTAGAAACATAGGCGTCTCTGCTCTATAAATATTTTCATGGACGATGCTTTTCCGAAATATTATCAATCGTTCCACCATTAGTGGTCCCATCGAGACTGTCCTGTTTAGGTGAAGTCTCACATCCATTGGGCGTCACTTTGGAGAAATGCCTTTCCTAGGGCTCATTCTTCCAACGAACGGCAAAGCTTTGGATTTCAAAAAAATTATATTTCTGTCGGAAAGAATAACACTAAAATACAAAAGAATAAAAAATAGAACTATACTTATTCAAGATCGGTCCAAAGATTTGGAAGAGATTATCTACAATAATTACAGCCTCAGCTTAGGATAACTCCAAAAAAAAAATTGGCAGGATATCAAAACCCCCTTGTATTGTTCTGTTATGGCATACGAGGTGTACCGTTAGCATGGATAACAGACTATCTTTCTTATAGAAAACAGTGTGTTGCAATTGACAACGTAACTTCCAGTGTAGCCATCTCCGAACTAGGAGTACCCGAAGGATCGATATTGGGACCAATACTATTTGTATTATATATTAATGATTTGGAGTATTCAACGCCTGAAACATTCATAACAATGTATGCAGATGACACATCAGTTATAATATTGTTACAGACCTGAAATTTGATAAAGACTTCTCGAATTGTTCGAGATCGTTCGATGAATTAGATGGAAAAATCTAGAAGCACTAACTTTTGTTCTGGATCAATCGTCGAACATTCTATTTGTGTTCTATTGATTTCTTAAGTTTTCTAGAACTTTATTTGTATATAAAAGCGATGCATTTGTTAGATAAGTAAGTTAGTTAGGAAGTTACTTTGAGTTACCTTGGATACAAGTATTTTGACAGTGACTTGTATCACAGTGTTGTCAAGTGAAGTTTGATCAATAAAGGCGAGTTCATACCAGTGTACACTTATTTTTGAACCCGAAGACGCAACAATTGGTGACAGCGGGGGATAAGTGTTACTGAAGAAAGAAAAGTAAGGCAGTTTTCCATTATTTGATGGTGAATACTCGTGCAAATAATTACGACGAGATGGCGACATCAGCAGATATCCTTGAGTTTTTAAAGGAACAAGAAGCCAAACGAAAACAAGAACAAGAGGAACAAGAAGCCAAACGAAAACAAGAACAAGAGGAACAAGAAGCCAAACGAAAACAAGAACAAGAGGAACAAGAAGCCAAACGAAAACAAGAACAAGAAGAGCTTCTACAAGAATTCGAACTGAAAAGGAAACAAGAACAAGAGGAACAAGAAGTCAAACGAAAACAAGAACGAGAGGAACAGGAGGCACGGTTAGTCCAGCAGTTACAACAACATGTTGATCTTCTGCAACGTATTAGTCACAGTCAACAGTGCTTCCAGAATGAAATCACTGAAGAAGTACAAGAGGTCAGAGGAAAAGTCCAGGAGGTCAAAGGTGAAGTCCAGGAGGTCAAAGGTGAAGTTCAAGAGGTCAAAGGTGAAGTTCAAGAAGTCAGAGACGGAGTCCAGGGAGTCAACAGAAGGGTCCAAGACGTCGAAAATGAACTGTCCAAAATAGATGAACGGGTGGCACGAGAGGTGAACAAGAAATTCAACGAAGAAGTGGATAGGATCAAGGAGAGGCTGGAAACGTTACACCTTCCACACAAGCGTGCACCATCTGAGGAAATCTCCCCCACCAGCGAAAGGCCATCCTCACTGACAACTCCGATAAGGCCTACACAAGTGAAAATTTTGAAGCCTCCAACATTTGATGGACAATCCTCGTGGTCCATGTATAGACGTCAGTTTGAAGCGGCAGCAAACGCAAATGGCTGGTCCGAGGAAGAAATGGCCACCTCTCTAGTCCTGTGTTTACGAGGACAAGCATTGGACATCCTTCAGAACATCCCCGAGAGTAATCAGAAGGAATATTCTAGAATCGTTGAAGCTTTGGAAATCAGATATGGACAGCAATATCTCAAAAAAGTATTTCAGAGCCAAATAAAGAGTCGATACCAAAAATCCAACGAAACTCTACAGGAGTATGGAGCCGACGTAGAGCGACTCATTAATTTGGCATACCCACAAGCACCGAAGGAGTTCATAGAACAAATTGGGGTGCAGACTTTCATCGATGGTTTGAGAGATACTGACATGCAGCAAGCCCTTCGACTAGGACGACTTCAAACCATAAGCGCAGCACTGATAGCATCTTTGGAGTTCGAGGCCGCGAAAAACGCATCAAGAAATACGAGGCCCAAGTTACGTGAAGTTAAATTCAACGAGGATTCTCCTACAAGCGAGGCGCTATTGAAGAAAATATTGGACTCCATAACAGCATTAAGCAACCAAGTGCCTTCCCCACAAGACAGGAAGAGGCGCTGTTATAACTGTGGGAAAAGCGGCCATCTACAGTGGAGTTGCTGGGAGAGATCGAGATCCAGAAGTCCAAGAAGAAAGAGGTCGTCATCAACGAGAAACGAAGAGAGATCGAGATCTCCGAGCCCAGGAACAGAGCAACGTGGGCGACATACCAGAGGAGCCTTCAGGAGATCGACCACGCCAGAAAGGAGACCTCAAACATCTGAAAGAGGACTTGCTCCCATCCAGGAAAAACGAGAATTAGTCGGCACTAGGGAGCGCGTGGCGACTTTCAGTGTTCAAAGCCCCAAGATCCATATATCGACATTGAAGAAAAATGATCAAAGTCTACTAATACAAGGCTATTTAGAAGATCGGAAATGCACTTTCACTATTGATACAGGAGCTTCGAGATCAGTCGTTCGCCCAGACCTCATACAAGAATCTGTGAAGCCGATGAAAAGGAATATGGTTTTGGAAACGGCAACGGGACAAACCGCACCAGTCATTGGGGAAACACTTGTACACATCCAGATAGGACCTATTACCATGGAACATTCTATGTTGGTTGCGGAAATAAGGGATGAATGTGTTTTGGGTCTGGACATCATGGAGAAAAACGACTTCATCCTTAACATCAGACAGAAAATTTTGGGGATTGGCAATGAAGAAATCTTCCTGAGCAGATACAATGAGAAAATCCAACCAATTAAGATTTATGTTGACGAAGACATCCACATTCCGAAAAACTCCGAAACCATCATCATGGCCAGAATGGATAAAGAACCTGGAGATTTGAGCACTGGAATAATTGAAAATGATGAATACCGCCAAGATGGAATTTTAATTGCCCGATGTCTTGTGAACACAGAACAACTAATTCCTGTCAGGGTTGCCAATACTTCGGAAAATAAAGTCCTTCTGAAGAAAAACGACCAATTGGGATTCTGCAAACCTGTCACTCGAGTTATCAATTGTGAAAACCACACTCAGGTACTGCGAAGAAATACCACTAACACCGATCAGAGAACAGTAGACAAAATGATGGAATCCACGGAACATTTAACTATGGAAGAAAAGCAGAAGGCCAAAGAGTTTCTTGATAGCCATCGTAACATTTTCTCGACAGAGACTTCGACGGGACGTACCAGTCTAGTTCAACATCGCATCAACACCGGCGATGCCCGACCAATCCGACAGGCTCCGAGGAGATTACCGTTTGCCAAACAGAGAGAGGTAGCAGACATGATAAACAACATGATGGAGGATGACATAATTGAAGAAACCACAAGCCCATGGTCCTCACCGGTAGTATTGGTAACTAAAAAGGATGGATCAACCCGATTCTGCGTGGACTATCGTCGATTGAATGACGTAACGATGAAGGATAGCTACCCATTACCAAGAATTGATGATACACTAAACACATTATCCGGTTCCAAATGGTTTTCAACGTTGGACCTGAAAAGCGGGTATTGGCAAGTGGAAGTTCATCCTGATGATAGAGGAAAAACAGCGTTCTCTACCGGACAAGGGCTGTACCAATTCAAAGTTCTTCCGTTCGGATTATGTAATGCTCCCGCCACCTTTGAGAGACTTATGGAACTAGTATTGAGAGGTTTGACATGGAAAATTTGTCTAGTCTACTTGGATGACGTCATAGTAATGGGAAGGACATTTGACGAACACCTGGATAATTTGGAAGAAGTATTTTTGAGGTTAGAAAATGCTAACCTGCAACTGAACCCAAAGAAGTGTTATTTATTTCAAAAAGAAGTTAATTTTTTAGGCCATGTCATCTCGGCCGAAGGAATTAAGACCGATCCTGCTAAAATCGAGGCTGTTAGGAGTTGGCCACGTCCTAGGGATAAACATGAAGTAAGAAGTTTTCTGGGGCTATGTACCTACTACAGGAAGTTTGTTCAAGACTTTGGTAAAATTGCCAAGCCACTCCACCGCTTAACTGAGAACAACGTTCAGTTTGATTGGAGCCCTGATTGCCAACAGTCGTTCACTGAACTGAAGAAGAAATTGACAACTGCGCCTATTTTGGCTTACCCACGAGAACAAGGCACTTTCATTTTGGACTGTGATGCGTCTCAGCAAGGCATTGGATCAGTTTTATCCCAAGAACAGGACGGCGAAGAGAAAGTAATAGCCTACTTTAGTAAAACTCTAGGCAAAGCCGAAAAGAATTACTGCGTTACAAGAAAGGAGCTTCTATCGATAATCAAAGCCATTGAACATTTCCATACCTTCCTCTATGGCAGACGTTTTCTCGTAAGAACTGATCACAGCGCTTTGCAGTGGATAATGAACTTCAAGAAACCTGAGGGTCAGATTGCGAGATGGCTAGAGAGACTCCAACAATACGACTTCAAAGTTATTCATCGCAGTGGCAGGAAACACAGAAATGCAGACACATTATCAAGACGTCCATGCTTGGAACAGCAATGCCGATATTGCCAGAAACTCGAAAACAAAGAAGTCAATTTTTACAATGATGAACATTGCAAGGAAATTCTGCAAGTTACCACCGTAAGAGTAGAGTCTGAAGAATCTGATTTATGGACCACAGAAGATATGAGGAAGAATCAGAAGAAAGACAACAATTTAAAGTTAGTCCTAAGCTGGCTAAAAAATGGAGTTAGACCTGAGTGGCAGGAAGTATCCAAGTTTGGTGCAGTTGCCAAGGGATACTGGGCTCAATGGGATTCCCTATGTCTTCGTGATGGCCTATTGCATCGCAAATGGGAGAGCCCAGATGGAGCAACTGTGGTGTACCAACTGGTCCTGCCGAAAGCACTTACTAAAGATGTGCTCGAGCAACTTCATAGTAGTCGTGCAGGTGGACACTTCGGAATCAAGAGGACCCTTGCTAGAATTCGAGAACGATTCTATTGGGTGAATTGTCGTCGTGATGTAGAAGAATGGTGCAGAAGATGTGACCTATGCTCTTCAAAGAAGGGACCCAAAACTAGAAGTCGAGGGAAAATGGCTCAGTATCTTTCTGGTGAACCATTCGAAAGAGTAGCAGTTGACATTCTTGGGCCGTTTCCTGTTACCGAGCAAGGAAATAAATACTTGATGGTAGCCATGGACTATTTCTCCAAGTGGCCTGAAGTTGTGCCCATTCCAAACCAGGAGGCAAAGACCGTTGCAAAGGCCTTCATAGAAAATGTAATAGCCAGACATGGAGTCCCACTAGAATTACATTCTGATCAAGGACGAAACTTCGAATCTGAATTATGGCAGGAAATGATGAACATTCTAGGTGTGAAGAAGACTCGTACCACAGCCCTACATCCACAATCAGATGGTATGGTTGAACGACATAATAAAACCATCAGTCAGTACCTGTCGATGTTCATCTCCAAAAATCAAAAGGATTGGGATGAGTTGGTACCACTATTTATCCTATCCTATCGAAGTTCCCAGCATGAGTCCACCGGATATACTCCTTCAATGTTGATCACTGGGCGAGAAATGAAACTACCATGCGATCTGTTGTTTGGAATGCCACCCAGAAGTACAGAGGACAAAGTCCTACCAGAATATGTCCAAGAGTTGCGAGAAAGACTGGACCAAGTTCATGAATTCTGCAGACGTCGTCTTCAAATCTCCAGTGATAAAATGAAAAAGAGGTTCGACAGGAAGAGTCCAGGGACTATGTTCGAGCCAGGTGATGCCGTTTGGCTATACCAACCTCAGAGAAAGAAAGGAAAATGCCCCAAGCTACAGAGAAATTGGACAGGACCCTATGTCATCATAAAGAAGATCAACGACTTGGTATACCGCATCCAGCTCAACCCAAGGAGTAAACCCAAAGTTGTTCACATCGAGAGGTTAGCAGAATACCGAGGCCACGATCCCCCAAATTGGTTCCAGAGGGACAGCCAAAATGGTGATGGTGTTATCCGGGACGGAATAACCTAAAGGAGGAGGCAGTGTTACAGACCTGAAATTTGATAAAGACTTCTCGAATTGTTCGAGATCGTTCGATGAATTAGATGGAAAAATCTAGAAGCACTAACTTTTGTTCTGGATCAATCGTCGAACATTCTATTTGTGTTCTATTGATTTCTTAAGTTTTCTAGAACTTTATTTGTATATAAAAGCGATGCATTTGTTAGATAAGTAAGTTAGTTAGGAAGTTACTTTGAGTTACCTTGGATACAAGTATTTTGACAGTGACTTGTATCACAGTGTTGTCAAGTGAAGTTTGAATAATAAAGGCGAGTTCATACCAGTGTACACTTATTTTTGAACCCGAAGACGCAACAATATATAAAGATTAGACTCGATTTTGGATGAAAGATTTTGAAAGTATCAATGAATGGTTTTCTGCCAACAATTTATTTTTGGAGGCGAAGAAAACGTATTCAATGAAATTTCACCATCGGCAACGAAAATGCGGCATCATAAGTTTCAGAGCAAATAATAATTCCGACATTGTAACAACAGAATGTGAAAGCCTTAAATTTTTAGGTCTTCACATTGATGAACATTTGAATTGGCAGAATCACTGTGAGTTCCTGATCAAAAATATTACCACTATTTCATATCAGTTCAGAAATATAAGGCAAGTTTTGAATGTTGATCAGCTGCTGAGGCTGTACTATGCTCAAGTGGATTCCAGATTGAGATATGGAGTATGCTTCTGGGGGCTTTCCTATGGTTGCTCTGATGTGTTTATTGCACAAAAAAACTTATACGAATCAAAAGTGGCATGAAAATTTTAACTGTTCCTAGTGTTTTAACTTTTGACTTGGGCTCCACGTGTATATAACTTTATACCAGACATGAAAAAATCCAAAACTGTGAATATTTTCAAACGAAAACTTAAGGATTATCTTGTTGATAAAAGTTTGTATAGTTTTGAAGATTCCTATACAAATTGTAAAACTTTGTCCAAAGGAAAATAAAGATTATTATTATATTATTATTATTATTATTGAATTTATTCTTCCTCATCCGGAAGATTTCAACGAAAATGCGTTCTACTGATATCCCACACGTAACTAATTTTCCCTGCTGAACTTTAAAAATATCGGTGCTATCTTGTGAATGTTACTTTTCAGATATTCTAGTGGCGTCAAATCGGGTAAACATGATGGATACCCAATGGATTCATAAATATATCTGTCAGCATTCTCATTGTATAAGTATTGGGTGGTCGTGTTATAACCACTTCTGAAACAGAACATCTGGGATAAGTTTCAGTCATTTCCCAAGATTCAGAAGCTGATTCAGAAAAATTTTGACTACTATATCTGCCATTATGTGCAGCAATGAGATTGGAGGATAGCTCTCTAGTTCGTGCCCCCTTCCAGGATTCAGAATAGGTCCAATTCCACAAATAATTATAATTATAATAATAATAATTATTATAAATGCTTTTATTGTTAGGATACTCAGTACAGATACTTAACCTAACAAAAGGCAGGATTCAATCTCCGCACATGAAAAATCATTGCAGAGCCTTGCTCTTCCATCCAACCATTAAAAATAAACTCATGATAATTTCTAATTTCAACAAGAATAACAAGAAAAATAAAAAAAAACACAAAAAAACATATATCATAACTGAGTTTACAGGAAAAGAAGATAAAGAATTATACCAAAGATTAAAAACTAAACATAACATAAAAAAAAAATTAAAACATATACAAACATTTTTGTACTACTCTCAAAGGAAGTGATGATACGATCTAAAATACAGGAGTATGACATTTTTAATTCATTTCATATTTCAATATTCGAGATATTTTTTTCGATTAAATATTGCTTCAATTTTTTCTTGAAAGTTTTCAATGGAAGTAACTTGAATTCAGCCGGTAACCGGTTGTATAAGCGGACGATCTGATATGAGAAAGAGCCACGGAAAAAAGATGTTCTGTGTTTGGGTGCTGACAAATGATTCCGAAATCTCAAATTGAGGTTATGTATGTCGGTTCTGAAAGATAGCTTTCTGAAGAGATAAGAAGGTTTTTCAGTTTTGATAATTTTATGAAAAATCGCAATGAAATATTCATTAAACCACATGCTGAAATAATAAAATTTTCATAATAGGAATCATACCTACCACAGTTTCCTCTCTAAAAGAATTGCATACAAACGATCCGGTCCAGGCGATCCATCTGTCGGAAGTTTTTTTATATGAGTGCCGTCAGTTTTGTAGAGTTCTTTATCACTTTGGCAAGTCTATTGAACTTGTAAGGAAGGGATGTAGTTTCTCACAACTTAATTAAGAGTTAAGTGCGTTCACTAACGATCGACGTCTTCTTTTGTACGGTGGCGAAACGTTATCTAAATAGTAACTACTTGGGCCTTCTGTGGGAACGTCACTACATTCATCGTATCCGGCAGACACTTGGAGCGCTTTTGAAATAAACTCCTTTCGAACTACTAATTAATGCATAAAACTAATGATAAGCTGATATTTTAGTGTAATAGATTTTTTTATTAATGAAACCCAGAAAGTTCAGTTGGATTCCAAATATTCCACATATAATGATAGTGATGATGATAAAAATAAATGCAGAAAGGCCTTGGTGAGTTAGGAAATCACTTATCAGAGCAAAGAATACGAAACCGAACCAATCACAGGTGTATCAGAAAAGAAAAAGACAACAGTCTCAGCGAATAGGAAAATCAAAAAATCCATTTTTTCCAAAAACAAATGATGTCATAATAGTCTGCATAAAATTCTCTACAAAAAAGAAATCTACAAGTTTTTCTCGAAAATGCATCGTTTTAATCAATTTTCAGGGCTCTTTCATTCAGTCACATAATAATATTTTCAGGATCACCTTTTCCCAAATTATTCATATATGTCTCGACTATGAATAACAGAAGAGACATCGTGTGGATTTTCCGGCACTGAATTTCCTGATTCTTTTACCTTGCATGGAACCGGCATTTTTTTATTCGCGAAGCTTGGACGAATTCCTGTGTCAATCAAAAAGGGTTAAGCACATATTTTCTGATGATCACAAAGCATTTCAGTAGCGAAAAAACGGAAAATTTTACCTAAAAGTAAAAGAATTTTCCGAGGAAAATCGAAAAATCTATTTTTTCGAAAAACAAATGACAAAAAAGCTCTCAAAAAATTTTTCTTTGAAATGCACCGTTTTCGAGTAAAATGTGCTCGAAATTCGAAAAAATGCGATTTTCTCAATTTTCTGTGCTCTCTCATTCAGTGACATAATGATATTTTCACACGAATCCACACGAATGATTTTTTCAAAAATGTCTCTTGTGTTACTCATAGTCGAGACATATATGAATGATTTGGGACAAGGTGATCCTGAAAATATTTTGTCAGTAACGCGCTTTCAACTCAATTAGTTAGTGCAATACAATGCAATTAGTGCAATGCCTTGTACGAATTTTTTATGCACACAACTGTACGTCACAAAGAGCGCTAATATTAGTAACTTTGAAATTTGCTGATTTTCAGAACGAATGGAAAAGGCTGTAATTAAAATTTGACTCCAAAAATATTTTCTGGGTTCATTTATAAATGCGTTCTATATTTTGAATCGTATTTGGAACGATAATAGTTTTTCCTACGATTTTTCGATTTGAAAGTTGTACTTTTCCGTACGATTCAAAATCGAGCGGAAAAGTTACTTTCCCGCACGATTCTTACTTTTCGAAAATGAGGATATTTAGGACTAACTAAATGATCTATGTAACTATTCTGTCTTATTAGTCATTTTGTAGCATTATTATGAAAACTTGTTTATTAAAAACCTTGTTTTCTCATAAATAAGATGGACAAAAACACTCGTAGGAAAAATATTGTACCTAACTCTCACGGAAAATGTCTTTTCCGCCCTTAACGGCTTGCCCGAACTCCGCTCCGCGTCGTTCGTGCAACTGCCGTCGCGTGCGGAAAAGTACTACTTTCCGCACTTGTTAGGTAAATAACTATTTCGCATCCTAGCCTTCGCTTGATGAAGAAGCGCTGGTGCCAGATTATTTTCATTTCGATACATTGAAACAAAATGATGATTCTTGCACGGTATAGATGTACGCAGAACTGCATGTCGTTTTTATATGTTTATTAATTTCAGTACTAAAATTCTATCCAGTGAGATACTATTATTCAGAAAGGAGGTATAGGATAAATCATATTAGGCAATTTACTTGTATATGTGTTCTGTTATTTTTTATTAGACTTGTAAAATTTTATATGTATATGAGGATTCCTATTTTATTAAACAATTTCAATTTCAAATTCAATAAACAGCACAAGACTGAAATAAAGTGGCGACAATTTGACTTTCGTTTCAATCTTCGATCAACAAATTTACCCTTGGCATATGTATAAATAACTTTTAGTTCGAAAATATGAATAGGAAATTCATAAAATCTATTGTGGAATCATCTGCAACTGAAAGACAAACTTTAGTCGCTATTTTCCATCGTTCAAGATAACCTCAGCTATCTGAATGAAAATGCAAATTTTCACTTTCAGATTTTTTCTTTCCTTTTCAGTAAGAGTCTTTTCACAATATCTATCAGATGTAGTTCAATGTCCAGCGTGGCTTGTGCCGGGGAAGTAGTTGTTTTCTGTTAGATATTACAAATAAATCACATTTTTCAATTTTCATGGAGAATGTTCCCCTTTTCAATATAAATAACTGTTTTTTCCATAACATGACTGGCTGTGGGCTCAACAATCTTCATCCAACGAATTTTAGTGAGAATGAACTTATTCCATTCTATACGATAGACATCGTCAACGTCATCGACATCAATCAATATGAAAATTCTGCGCACCGTACTGAATACGGATGTTGACCTATCGTAATCATATTATTGAAAATCCGCACTGAATTGACACTGGATATCCGACCTAACTAACTATGGCGTCTGATTTGATACAACAATAATTTAATTGGCTTCATTCAGTCCATGCTCATCCAACCTCTGTCCTGTTGATGACTGCCAACATTAAATCAGGATCGTGCCCCATGCGTGATGTTTCATTACTGTTATTCGCTTTGACATCGACAGGACTATTCGATGTTTATCCAGAATTGAACCACTTCCCTCACTTGGAGATCCGCATAGTGGACGATCTGCATTGTTCCTTCAATTGAATATCGCACTGAAAAAAATTGAAATTGCATTTTTCAATGGAAGAGATGGAAGATATTTTCATATTGGGAGAATATCACCGTAGTATATTGTTTAAGTTACACACTATACTTTTTCTGAGGCTATAACCCTAATTAATTATATTCAAAATTTCAAATTTAATTCAATTATTGACAATATTCACAGTTATTTTATTACAGTTGTTGTGTACTGATAACGGGCAATAAAACTTAGTGGTCAACTGCACACATGTAATTGTGTACAAAAATGCCGTTCAGTTCCACGTTTACTTTTCCAAAATTCCAATTTTTTATGCTCCCCTGTACACCGTTTGAAAATTTAGAATTTTGAAAACTCTAATACAAGTTTTTTGCAATGCCCCAATTTTTATGAAGAATAAAATTTTCTAACCAATGGATAATAACAAAGTTTTCCATATGGAGCAAAGTTTTTGAAACTAACTGTAGAGATCTAAATAAATGAGGACAGTTTAAAAAAAAAAAAAAAATTGGAAACCTGCATCAATGAATAATACAGCAAATATTCAGCAGCGCACTGAGCAAAGAGAGCATTTTTGTCACCGAAATAAGTTTGGTTGTCATAGCAATGGCGGTAGTGTTGGTAGCCAGTATTCCCGCAATGCAAAAGGAATTCACGGAACACATTTCAAATGCCGCAGGAATTTCAAGCGGCCTGCAGTTCAATTTTGTACGTAGATACCCTTGGGCTCATAGCTGTTTGTTAACTAACTGTTCTGAACAACTGCGAATTTTTTTTTACGATTTGAGTAGAAAAGTGAAAAGAGGATAAGGATAAAAAGGACGAAAGTCGAGAACTCGTAAAAAAATGGAATTTATGGAATTGAATGTGAGGACTGTCATGAAAAATATTATGCTAAGACTAAGAAATCCTACAGAACACTTGGGACCTCTAAAATATGGAAGACAGGACAAATCAGGAGTCGCTGATCATGTTTTGCAACAAAACCATTCCACAGGCTTTATTTCATTAAGATTAGGTAGTTGAAAATAGCGATTATTTTTGATACGAACTGGTCTTCACAAGGTTTCAAAAATGAATATTTGGAACCTTTGGTGTGAATACAATTCAAGAAATAGAAGCTACTCAAAACACCAAAACTACGTCACTTTCACTCGACGCGCGTTTCGCTAACAAAGTTAGCATTCTCAAGAGCTATACGCTTACTACGCGTAGTAGTAGAGCTATACGCTTGAGTAGTAGTAGAGCTATATGCTTACTACTTTGTTAGCGAAACGCGCGTCGAGTGAAAGTGATGTAGTTTCGGTGTTTTGGGTAGTTTCTATTTCTTGAATTCACAAGGTTTGAATTTTTCAACAGTCCTTTTTTATGAAAAGGCAATTTATCCTTTCTCTGATACTGACCAACCAAAGAAACTGTAGAGAACAGATTTTATAGTTTTTTTACAGAATATTGATTAAACCTTAATTCAAAATAGGATTGGGACTGCGAAATGAATCGACCATGAGATCCAATTATCGAATGGATATCTGCTTTTGCATTTGAGTTCTAGTGTTCTGAGTAGCTTACTCATTTTCTCATATTTTGTTAAAAAGTGGGAAAAATTTGGGAGAGAAACACGTGTGACCTATAACAAAATGGAATGATGGAGTTGACAGCAAGTAACAGCAGGAATGTAACCATGAAAAAAATTGATATCATAGCTTCCAATTTGTAGCGACACCTCGCGGAAAGTTGGGGTACTATATTATGATTTCGCAAGACGAGGCTCAAAATATTATATAAACCATACTCAAACAGAAACTAAATGATTAAATATATCATATTTATACATCTGAGAGTTTTTTTTTGAAGATGCAACTTTTTTTTTGGTTTATTATTCACAATTAGTAGCAAAGAGGATGTGTTCAATGTTTCACAATCTTGAGTCAGTATATGCGAGCGCTTTCAACAGCTGTCATGATCTACTCGGACAGTTTGTTTCCTCTTACTGCTTGTCTTTTTATTGTCAGAACGTCTTAATGATTCCATGTTTGTTATTTGCGTTCCAATAATTACGGTTTGGATAGGTAGGTGCCCTTTTGTTCCATTTGCCAGGATCGGTGCATTTTCAACTGAGAAAATCCGGGAAAACCTCGAAAAAGAGACCATTTTTCAAAAGTTCATAATTTGTACAAATCTGAAGATGAACAAACAATATTGTGGAAACTGGTGGTTCAACTGTGCGCAGAATGTTTTCTGTACGATGAGTAGTTTTTGTGCAATAGCGTTATAAATAATTTAAAGGCACATCTTGAAAATGTGTTGAAAATGTCACTGAAAGTTGCTTCAAACGCTTGAAGGGGGTTTGTGGCAGAATCGAGGAGCGGTAGTGGGGGAATTGCATTGTTCAAATCGCCGCGTGGTTATACTCTCCTCTCTTCGATAGTTCCCCCACTACTGCTACTCGACTATGCCATGAACATACTTTCAAGCGTTTAGAGCAACTTTCAGTCGCATTTTCAAAACATTTCCCACCTCTCAGATGAAAATCCAAAATGTACAAATTGTAGTGTTTGATCTCTAGTTCCAGATGCCATTCACAAAATTTGAATATGATGATTTCCCTTGAATCTGCACATTTTGCAAGATAAGCCCGTGAATTGTTTATAACGCGATTGTGCAAAAACTACACATCGGACTGAAAATAGCTCACGCAGAATTGAACCACATGTTATTATCTATCAGTTTCAGAAATATTGTTTGTCTAGTTTTATATTTCTAGAACTTGTGAATTGAAAATGGTCTCTTTTTTGAAGTTTTCCCGGATTTTCTTAGACGAAAATGCACCGATTCGGTCGAACAAAACACCAATTTGTAGGTTCGATAATTCTCTACAGAAGTTTTACTGACTGTAAAACGATTCCTTCAATATTTTTGGGAATATTTGAAGTTGTAATTTTTGTGGGGCGAAAACTGGTGTTTTCATTAACGAACTATCTTATAAAAATTAGCATTGGCCATTTGCGTCTTTTATTTTGTGGGTGAAAAAACTATAGCTTGGTCTAATAATGAAACCAGTATTTATGATTTCAAAGTGCCCCAATTGAAAAATATAACGTATAGTATTCGTGGATAACTGACCTTCAAATACTTGCTCTATTTCGAGAACTGCGGCTGCGACGTCGTGCTCGAAAAATCGAGCGTGTTTGAAAGACTTTTTATGCACTCATACTTTAATATAATAATTTGTCTAATATTTGAAACAAATTTCAAACGCTTGAAACGGCTTGGCCGATTCTCACAAACGCAGCGATGTTGGATAGAGAACCGGAAAGTCTTCAAAACCAGGTGCCACGTGACCCTCCTTTACATTCGACAAAAAAAGTTGATAGTGCCCTCTTGACACTAAGCCATGTGACCATAATTATTTTTATGCCAAAAGGTAGTAAAAGTGGTACCCTTTTACCCGAATTTTACTCGAACTGGACAGCTTGTTCCGTTCAAAAGTTATATATTATATTAAGTGTATAGTTTTTTTGTGGTGTTGTGTTGTGTTGTGGCCAGGCCGTCCCTGCAAAACTATTGGCAAATATTGGCTCATTTATCAACCGACCATTTTGTGAGATCGAACAAAAGACAAATTGTCGCCTAAAGGAACTTCTGTCGACTACTCAGAGATGAAAAGGGCGCAGTTGGTGCAGGACATGCGGATTTTTGGGAACGACAACCCGCAGGAAGCGTATTATTATGGAATACGTAATGGTTTTCGGAAGGAATTCGTCGAGCGATCGTTGGTTTCCAGGCTTACGTGACTCAATCTAACTGTCGAATTTGGGATTCCTGTTGAATATTTCAGGCGATAGGGAGAGGGGCGATGCTCCAAAAAAATGCTAAATGATTTTTTATCGTTTTCACTGCAATGCTGAATTTTGTATTTCTATTTCATCAAAAACAATATTCTACAACTGCTATAAAAAGTAGCGTATTTCTCAAAGCTTTATTACTTTCAATACCAAGTATTGCTCATACTGTGTAAAATATTTTTTTCCTACGAAAAGTTACGTTTCCGCACGATTTTTCATTTTGAAAGTTGTACTTTTCCGTACGATTTAAAATGGTACGGAAAAGTTACTTTTCTGCACGATTTTTACTTTTCCGTACGATTTTTACTTTTCCGCACGATTTTTGTATTGTTGAAAATGAGGATATATAGGACTAACTAAATAATCTATTAAACTATTCTGTCTTATTAGTCATTTTGTAGCATTATTTTAAAAACTTGTTTATTGAAAACCTTGTTTTTTCAGAAATAAGATGGACGCCCTTAACGGCTTGCCCGAACTCCGCTCCGCGTCGTTCGTGCAACTGCCGTCGCGTGCGGAAAAGTACTACTTTCCGCACTTGTTAGGTAAATAACTATTTCTACAACTGCTATGAAAAGTAACGTATTTCTCATAGCTTACTTACTTTTAAAACCATGTATTGCTCATACTGTGAGAAATAGCATTTCTCACGGCACTTTGCCAACACCACATAAAGGACCACGCACACACCTTATGGAAAAAAGTCTTTCGGTGAAAAAGATTGAATTTTTGATATGTTGTAGATGGAACCATTCTGAATAAAAGTCTCCATTGGCCCAACTCGATCGTATGACTAAATTCGGCGCTAGAGGGCGCCAAATTATGAATTTTGTGATTTTTAGAGAAATTCAGCTGAATGAAAAAATATCAATATCACATTTATGTTAAATATTGGTTGTTACTGAGAATTCTTAATGTTCGCGAGAAATATTTTTTCATACTACAGAGAAAAATACGCCGTTATTTGTATACAGGGTAGTCACCAATATACTCAATTCTTTAGTGATTGATTTCGCCAACGAGGTTAAAAGTTGATTGAGTTTATCATTGAGTATCAATCAGAATGATTTCACGATTATTGCGATGATGGAGAAATCAAAAAATATCGTGTTTTTCCGATCAATTTTTGATGATAATCGTACACGAATGTTTCACTTCGCATATAATCTTAAAAATAGTGCGTCAAATTAAAGAGGCTAGAGTTTTCAACATTGCATGGCACTATTATCATCGAAACTTGATTATAATCTGGAAAGAACCTTGTTTCTGGAGTGTCATATCATTAAAACGGTCGTGGAATTCTTATATAATAATTGTTAGATACGAACCAATGTAACAGCCAGGGTTTTGACAAAATTCAATTTTTTTAATTTAGTGCTCACTGGTGTGGAGAAAATGAATTTTGTCATTCTCATTGAAATGCAAATGTTTCAGTATAGTCAAGCTATTCATAAGATAATAATTTTATATTTTCGGACAGCTAGAAAAATATTTAAAAAAAATTGTTATTTTCAATTTTCTCTCATTATCTTTTCAAACTTTGCGTATGTGTATAAACTTTTTGGAATAACGTTTTTTGATATATTGCCATTTCACCCCCCTTTTTGCCTTTAATTTTTTTCAATTTGCCGCCATACCAGCGATCACGTGACATGTGTCAACATCGATTTTTAGGTTATCGGACATGCATAAACTTTTCCCGAGAATCTTTTTTCCAATACTCTAATAATAAAATTTTTTCCCATATGGTACAAACTTTCTGTATTTACAGCTTCATTATATTTTGGTCGATTAACAAACCATTCTGATTGATACTCAATGATAAACTCAATCAACTTTCAACCTCGTAGGCGAAATCAATTACTGAAGAATTGAGTATATTGTATACAAATAACGGCATATTTTCTCTGTATTATGAAAAAATGTTTTTCGCGAACATTAGGAATTCTCAGTAGCAAAAAATATTGAATATAAATGAGATATTGATATTTTTTCATTCAGCTGAATTTCTCCAAAAATCACAAAATTCATGATTTGGATCCCTCTAGCGCCGAATTTAGTCATACGATCGAGTTGGGCCAATGGAGACTTTTATTCAGAATGGTTCCATCTACAACATATCAAAAATTCATTTCACCGAAAGACTTTTTTCCATAAGGTGTGTGCGTGGTCCTTTATGAAAAAATTGGATAATTATTAAAATTTCTATTTCAAATTCTGCTAAATAGGTATATGTATTTTTTAACAAAATATTTAATGATGAGGCTTAGTGATCTATTGAATCGCGTATCTGCTTGTCACGCAGGCGGTCTAGGTTCGAATCCCAGAGTACCCTTTTTTTGTTCTAATTTTATATCATGATATTTTTATTAAGTCAATTTTGAATGAAGTAAATGAAGTGGTGGGATATTTTATTGTAATTTAAGTTTTACCAACCATAAAAATAAATATTGAGTTACATTACTTGTATTTTTAATTTTGTGCAGTTGTAGAAAAAGTATAGTGTGCAACACTCGTCTATTTGCGACACTCGCCCTTCAGGCAGAACTTTTCCCACTTGTTGCACAATATACTATTTCTCACGGCACTTTGTCCACAATACATTTATATGGAGAATCAACAAAAGTCGATAATAGTAATTTACGTAACAAGTCCGGAAAACACTGTTTTTTTGGACGAGTGGACAAGATTCTAGGACGAGCGTAGCGAGTCCTGGACGTCTGCGAGTCCAAAAAAACTGTTTTCGGACGTGTTGCGTACACAATTTCGGCAACCGCGTAGAATAACAAATCGAGACACATTTATTTTTTATATTTCTTTGTAGAAGAAAATTTCGAACATTTTAATTCCTATTTGTATTAAATATCGAAAAGCGAACAGAAGATAGGTACTAACAGAAACATTCTAATTCTCATTTATATAAATATTTATATTGAAATTCGGGCATATTCCGGACTAGTCCGGAAAGTACTTACTTCCCGGACTAGTCCGGGAAGTGATACTTTCTCAAAGAAAAATCGTCCGGGAAGTAGGTACTTCCCGGACGCTTGCCGAAAAAAACTTTTTGGCTGCTATTCAGCTTTCAATTGTTGTCACAACTGTCAGGTTATAGAAGTTTTTTGAATTCTTAAGGTAGTTTTCATTCGTGCTTCGATAAATAAGTAACTAATTCCAAAATTTCTTTCGCTTTTCTCCACAAATTAACATAGCTTTTAGTAGTCGATTTGAAAATTTTATTCCAAATTCTGCTATATAAGCATGTACTTTCAAGTAAAACTTTTATAATAAGGCTCATTGGTGCGGTGAGTTGTGTATCCGCTTGAGACAAAACTCGATCTAGACTTGTTTTTTTAAATAACATTTTAATTTTACATCCTGATATTTTAATTTAGTTAATTTAAAAATAGTTATTTATGCAACAAGTGCAAAAAGTAGTTGGACAACACGTCGAGTGCAATAAACTCTTTTTGCACGAGTTCCATACAATATTTTTTCTACGTTCATGCAAAAACCAGAAAATGTTTCATTTAGGTGGCACTAAACTGTAAGGAAGACATTGTTTGTTCAAATCTATCTGCTAAAAGTAATTCAAAAACATTTCAGTTGATATTCGAAGGAAATAATTTTATTTTTAACAAACTACATTTTCTATTAATTTCATAGTCCATTATGTAATAAATATGATGAAACATGCAACTATTTGAAACGTAATACAATCTCACAGAAAATGGGCTAAATTTGGCGTCAGTTTGAAAGTTTATGTCTGTCATGATGACAGAACGCTATAGTAGAATGAATGAATAAAGTACCAGGTTTTCCACCAAATATAGTTCAATAAAGTTTTGTTTTTTGCATGAACGTAGAAAAATATATTAAGCTGTTAAAAGGATACTTTTTCATTATTTTAGTTTTGCTAACCATGAAAATAAATATTGAGTTACTTTACTTGTATCCTTCAAATTTGTGCGGTTGTATAAAAAGTATAGTGTGCAACATGTGGGAAAAGTAAGTCCTCCCGTTTGCCTTGGTGGGGCTGGTTCTCAGCCGGGTGCTATGGCGGCCGCGGGCTATTCATTCATGCGCTACCAGTCTCGCAGCACCTAATCCAAGGCCCCTTCTCCATACCCACGCGAGTTCCCTCAACTTGCCTTCTTGTGAAATTCTGGTAGGGCAGGTTCCCAGCCGGGCGATTCGTTCACCGGCCACCAGTCTCGCATTACCCGATCCGAGCCCCTTCCAGTTCTCGCTTCACTCTGCAATGTGAGTGTGCATGTGTCGATCGAGTGTCGGGGGACATGGTGTTTTTGGCGTCGGTGAATAGTGAGCTATGTGCCCACAGGTCCTACTCCCGTTGGCTACGGCGCCTTCAGCCACCTCTAGAGTCCGCTTTACTCTCGTTAGCCGTCATAATAATTCATGCCGTTGCCCAGGATTCACCACGGGGAGGTGAGAGTAGTGTTGGAATGCCTGGACTCTAGATATCCCCTTAAACCCCAGTCTGGATCCTACCCGAGCCGGCGTTACAGGGCGAGAGGTTTGCCGATCCACAGGCCAGGCTTGTCAAGTCTCGCGCCGTCCGACTGCAGCTTAAGTTATCATATCAAAACAACGGAGTATAAAGTAAAGAGTTCATTTCAATCAACATGAATTCCCAGCGTTATTATCTTGAAGCAAACAGGGTTATCACAATACAAAATGAACCCGTAACAATAACCTTCTAAACACTTTTCACTAGAAACATTTAAATCCCCAAAAGTGTTTTCTGTTCCATAAATGCACTGCGCTTTCTCTCTTTTTGTTTCCACATCGCGATTGGAGGATGGACCATCAAGATACACTCAATTTCATCAGATATTTAATCCACCATCATAACATTTCTGTCGACGTACCCGAAAGCATCAAAAATCCTATTTTCGGCTCTGCGGATCAGTATTCGCAACGCACCCGTCCCATCTGTGGGGAAACACGAGCGGAAAAGCCAGTGATCGTGTCGCAGCTTAATGCAATAACCACTAATGCCGCCGTTGGTGTGTAGTCCCACGTCCTCCGCTCGGCGGTATAATCAAAAGTTATTATTGGGGTTCGCCCGCCGCCGCTTTTTATCAGTTTCGCATCATTCACTACCTACCCGATTCGGACGTCGCTTTTGACGGTAGTTGGCCAGATCCCGTCACCCTAGTTTTCGTTTGATTTATCTAAGTTTCGAAAAAGAATAATCCTTAGAAATCAATAATAAGGAAACAGATAAATTGAAGTATAGTACAGTCGTCGGAGTAAATCGGCTTGGAAATTTTCCTTCATAAACAGTAGAGGTCCAATAGGTATATCATAAAACCTGCTCGTCGTGAAAGGCGACTAAAGGCGGGACTCGACCAAACGGCCTTGCCGCCGGCACAAAATGCCCTGGCTTGTTGCGGCTTTATCGCGGACCTAAATTCAACTCCACCAAACTGGGCAGATGTATCGGCTTGCAGAGAGGTCTTTTTCATCATCCGAAAATGTTTGACGGAGACGAAATTTTGTTGTTAGGGTATATGGTCCTAAAAATTATTACCAAGAAAAGAAAATAAGAGAAAGCACAGGATTTGGAAATAAGGCCATCATCTTAGGTATTTTCCGTATCCGTATCTTGCTGATCCATTTTAAAGTCTCTTAGTCCGCTGTGAAAAACAAAATACAAATTCAAATAGCGAAAAAACGCAAATAAAATTCAAACATACCACGCAAACAAGGTACCGTTCGTTACAAATATTCAAAACTGACTTAAATCATAATGTTCGTACTGGTTCAGACAGAGCCTGCCCGCGTAGCGGGTTGAAATCCATTTGATCTTTACCGGCATTTGCCCGCTAGCAAAATTATGCCGGCGGCCGATGCTAGCGGCCTCGAAAGGCTGTTCATTATCAATTTTTCTTCGGCAACAGCCGGCGGGTTGTGCTGAAAGCACGTGTCGCCGGGCTAGCCCAGTTTGGTGGAGTCCCACCTTAAAAGGATAATCATAGGTGGTAGATGGTCTCCACCATTGCCCGGTTAAATACCAACATATCGACAACAGGTGCTGTGAAATAGACTATCCTATGTTTCAGTGTTTGTTCGATAACTTCTGGTCACCCATTTCTTTTCTCCTTCAATTTTTAGGTCCTATTTCAACAGTGATGATGATAAGGTCTCTTCGAGTAAAATACTCCTGAAGCAAAATACCTCTCCATTCGAATTTCCGGGCTAGGGGTACTTGAGGCGATACACCATCAAACATTTTGAAGATTCACTTTTTTAAAATTCGTGGATTTATCAAGAACATCAGTGACATCCACTACCACTTACAGACGGAAAAACCTGGTATTCTGGCTCTAACAGAAACACAAGGGAATGCTTCCACTAACAAGTTCCACATGCTTTGTCCTGGTTCTGTTAAAAGGTGGTGTTTTTCGTTACTCTATATCATGCCAACGCGAAGAAAGTTTGCCGAAAGAGTTTGACGGAATGGTTCAAGCTGGCCAATACCAAATTAACCAAATTTCTCTGCTGCATTTATTTATCTGCAAATAAACCTTCGAGTTTTTATCACTGAACTTAGACTTTATCCAGCAAAATCATCCAACAGCTGAATTCATTAAAATTGGAGATATCAAAGTACACAATTCTCCCACAACAACAAACGAGGCAGGTCGACAAGCTGAGGCATTTGCTACCCACACGTATTCCTGATGTCAACAACCAATATGCCAATACACTTAACTTTTTTGTCGACACCAATCCTGATACATACAGTGTAGGTGTTTGTGCTCCACTTGGGAATTCCGACCACACCCTCATCTCCACTCGTTTCTCTTTTCTCAGCATTTCTATGCACAAAGACAATTTCTGAGATCATAATGCTGGCGATGCAAACATACAGAGTTGGTCAAATGTATGGACATTTTTCTCAGTTAATAGTAGAACCATCGAAAAAAAAAATCGAATGAAAATTGAAAGGTATTCCACTCTGCACCTTTTTATGGTTTCAAATTTTTTTTGATGTGCCATTGGTGGAGGAGTGACGTCACCGGCAATTTTTTAAATGGAACCATATGTCAAATTTAGTATCGTTGGAAAGCCTGTTTTTTTTCTCGTTTCAGTAATACTAATATTATTTCAACTCTCTCAATAGATACAGTGTGTCTCGTAATTTTTTGTTCCCTCTGTAATTCACTTACCTATTGCTTGATTCATTCAAAAGTTTACTCAGTTAGGAAATATAGACTGATGGATATTCTAGCGATACGGCAATTTGAATCAGACAGTAACGTACGTAAGTTTTCATATAAAAATTTTCAAATGCTACATTAACCATTGTTTCATTAAGAAATTCCACTTACAATATTTAGGGTAATTTTAATTATCAAAAACTGGAAGTAATCCATTAATAGTTGAGGAAATATTCGATATAAAGAGAACATGCTACAATCGAGTGGCCAGCATGAAGTCCAGATCTTACACTACTTGACTCTTTTCTATAAGTTTTATCAAAAATACAGACCTAATGGACAAATTGATTTAATACACTAATTTTGTTTAAAAACGACATAAAATGTTTTTTTCTTTTATATCAAATATTTTTTCAATTATTGATGGATATATTCCAGTTTTGAAACTTAAAATCATCGTAAGTGGAATTTCTTAATGAAACGAAGGTTAATCAAGCAATAGGTAAGTGAATTACAGAGGTGGGCAAAAAATAACGAAACACACTCTATCTATCGAGAGAGTTGAAATAATATTAGTACTACTGAAACGAGAAAAGAACTATACTTAACTTAAGATATGATTCCATTTAAAAAAATTGCCAGTGATGTCACTCCTCCACCAATGTCACATCAAAAATATATTTGAATTCACAATTTCGAACATAAGGGAATTTTTCGTCAGTGATCAATGTTGTTGTAGGCCTAGAGGTAGTGCAATATTATTATTTTGGCGAATTTAGTGGGGTCTATACTTGCCAATCAATAAGTATTTATGTTTTGTGCATTAGGCAGAGAGTCTCTGGAACAAATATGCAGGTTAATGTTGAGATCTTACAATGTTCCAAATACTGAGCTTTGCATAATTTTCTGACTGCTCTTTAAAAGAAAATGAATACTGAATTTATCAATTGGGTATTGCAGAAACCGCAAAAATCAATTCCATACCTTAGGTAGGAAATTGAGCCATTCTGCCTGTATTGAACCCAAGTTTCCTATTCATAATTCTGATGGAATAGCAGCCTGAAGATGAATAACAAAAATTTCGAACAATATTTGTTTCCTTCAGTCTGATTACATGCAGATAAGTTGTAAGATTGAGGGGAAAAATTTTCGTTTCATTCACATTGAAACTGGGTGAGTTAGATTCACACCATTGTATTGTTTGACTTCCTTCAAGTCGTTCAATATTTTAACTTTCAGTAATTACACATCATTTCCACACCAGATCAATGTAGTGTCATTTGTAAACGTGGTAAATTCTCTTTGTTTATATAACTTCATATCCCAATGCCCCAATTTTTGTTCAAATTAAATATTTGTATTTTGTTGTTATATCTAACGAGTTTCTCTTCAGTGCTACCATCTGTAGCTACGACCTCACAGAGCAGTAGAGAAGAGCAACTCTAGTTGCGGCTTATAGTAGAAGCCAAGAGGGCCCTAAATAAAGCCTTTTTGTGACAATAGTAACGCAACGAGAGTTGGAAGCTGAAGGTTCGTTAAGCTGACCACTTTTATGTAGTGTAATAATTATTGCAGTTTTCACTCCTTTCTCAAAATGTTAAAATATTTACAATTTTTTCTGTAATCAAAGTTTCTTCATGTTTGATTTATTTAAACTGCAACAAAAAGAGCCATGATGTTTTTTCTTTTTTTCACGTAATATTCATCAAAGTTTTGTAATCTCCCCACAAAAGTTAGTAACTTTAGTAATATCCACACGCTCAAGAGGGCACTTTTTGTCATTGAGTTCCACCATTAACGAACACATTCAAGTTTCAGTACTGTTTATATTCGAGTGTAATGAAAGTTACCTGGTTAGTTGAACATGTCGTCCGCCTCTCTGCTATTCTGTAGCAATTTAAATCTGCGAGTCCCATAGTCGGGATTTTCCCGAAAGTTCTGGAGCACTGGGAATTGCTGCTTGTTTACACTGCGTGTAGAATGGCGGAAAAGTTTCAGTTGAGACTGGGTGGCACACGAATTGTGGAGAGTGTGTTTGATTGTTGAATAACTTTATTCACATTCAAACGATGCGACAAATCTACAAATGATTTCGAGCGCTAATGAAATTTGGGCAACGTTTATCAGTACGATCCATTCAGAAGGAACCAGAACAAAATATTCTGCTCTCGAGGCAGATATGCAGCCAATATGGCCAAGCAGGCAATGTGGCCACTTCCTTATAGCTCGGTAACTACCTTGAATTTGAAGAAGATGGCGCAATACGTATAAACAGTGTGTTCGCCAAATACATCGGCCGCTAGAGTTATGAGGTTTGAACAGCTTGAGTGTGTGCTGCTTTTCAGATGAAAATAATGACTCGGAATTGCAGGATATAAAAGTGAAATTAATGAAATCTCCTGTTATACTAACAATTAGTGAGTATTTTTAAAGTTGATATTAGAATAATGATAATAACAATAATATAGCATTTATTGCCCAACAGATACCATTTACAAGGCAATTTTTAAAATCTAGCTAATAAAATAATAGTGTAACAACATATTATTATGTTTAGATTGTGCAAATGTACGATAACGTGGTGCAGTTATTTTTTAATGAGTATATGAGAGCGTGAAATTTAAATAAACAATTGATTTGATACATGTGAACAATATGGCCATCATCGATAGATAGCAATATGGCCATGGCATTTTGTAGAAATACGTTGTTGATAATGTCATAACAGTTCTTTTATAATTTTTTCTCCCTTGTTACAAGAATAAAGATGGGTCGTATTCGCTCTAGAGGTATAAGAGGTCAATGGAGGCAAGAAGACTTACCCCAAGCTTCAAGCTCTGAACGGGGTTATGCCAGTAAATATGACCAGTATAACTTATAATCTACCAAGAAGAACCCTTTGTCGTTATTATTTTGACCTTTTGATTCTATGGACCATATCGGATAAGAATTGATTTGGTAGCATGATCATTATCTATGTGTTGGCATCCATGAATATTTGTCATCAGTGTCAGTTGTCATTTATGAGAATGTCAATTCCATGGCAGAAGACAAACTAAAACTGCGGTAAAACTATCAATATTCATAAAAATCTTGAAAGTAAAAATCAAAAACTCTGTACTTTACTACAAATTAACAATTGACATGTCAGTCAATGATTGACAATTGACATTCTCATAAATGACAACTGACACTAATGACAAATATTCATGGATGCCAACACATAGATACTGAACATGCTACCAAATCAAGTCTTATCCAATATGGTCCATTACTCCCGAATAACATTTATTGTAATTCTATACATTACCGATATTTTGTATGGCCATATTGCCATACACCCGGTTGGTAGTATGGCCAGTTCCACCTATTGTTGACTATTAGTAACTTACAATATCTGCCATGAAATGTAATGTCTACTATAGCTTATCCAAACTTGATCATGATACAAAAAAATAAAACGTCTTAGCATGGCCATATTGGCTGCATGTAACTTATTCATTCTGATTTGATCCTCGCTGCAAAAGAACCAAAACATATTTTTTTGCATAAAGTATCAATGTGAGTGTTGAAAGAATACTGTCATCCACATATAGTCTAAACATTTTAGCTGATGATTCAGTACTTGTTCCTAAAAATATCTCATCCGGAGTGCATTTGGGGGTCATAATGCATGTTTATGCACCAGCGGGCGGTAAATAGTAATTTACCGCCCGGTTTAGCAAGCGTCAGGTGGCACTTTACCGCCCACGGGCGCATTATGGCCCGCGGGGCGTAAAGTAGACATCATTCTCAAATTGTCTGTATTTCATGCAAGACCCAACAAGAATCATAATTATTTCAGTATCTATTAGTGGTCTTAGTTCGGTATTACTCGGAAATTAGAGGCATTACTTGAAAATTATTGGGTATAGAATGGCAGGCAAGACTTGAAATTATGGTCCGATTCTGAAGCCGCTATTTTGATTTTTGCCTTAGAAAAATTCCATAATTCATTATCACCGAATTTATGTTAAATTAGCTTGCAAATGAAGTATCGTAATTTGAAATACGGAACAGTTGTTTTTCCCGCAAGACGGCGCCAAAATAGGAAGTTAGGTAGCGAAAATTCCTTATTAAATTATCTTTTCAATGATGTGTCACACTCACTACTTTCCCTATTCAAATTGTTTGGGTGATAGTGACCAAGGGGAGGGCGGAGAGGTATGACAGTTGAGGTTTTGATAGGAAGATGTCCCCCTTGGATTAAAAATCGACGTGTTTTTGCATTTTTTTCAGAACACATGCGTTTTGAAGACATTCGATCTGTTTCGTTTTCGGTGCCCCACCCTGTATGTGGCTCAAAAATGCTCGAACATCGGGGAAAAAGAGCCTGAACTCTAAAGAAATTATCAAGTCTAGTTACAAGAATCTAACTCCAAATTTACGTGCCAAAAACAATGTAGATTTAAGAGAATCATAAAAAATATGGACAGTTTTAAGTTGTGAAGTTTGGGAATTGCAGGTTGAATAGAAAAAGGTCGAATGCCTACGATCGTATACGGCTCAGTTGGAGGCCGGGGTAGTTCCTACAATGAACCCAATCCGATCTTTCAATTAGTTTATTTTTTCACAATGGCAGTAGGTCGTTGGTTGTAATATGTATGCAAATTTTGTTATTACGAAAAGTAAAAAAGGCAGTTAAGGACATAGGACTCGCTAGAGAAGGGCAGTTTTTTTATCGTTTTCGGCCAATAAAGATCAAATCACATTCAGTGCGAGTCCTATTTGTACGGGGCGATCACCCAAATGATGTCCCTTGATAGGAAAAGTTATGAGTAGTTGATTAGGATTGTAGAACACAAAAATATCGTATAGAATACCAAGATCGGTCAAATACCGACATCTCTTTTCGTTAAAATCCTGAAGAGGGAAAGACAGATGTGTCCCGCCTTGAACTCTGAAAACAAGTTGAAATGTAGTTTCTCAAGCAGTAAGTGGAGTTGAGAATTCTCAGGTCAAGGCCTCAGCAAAAGCAAAGTGAACGAATACGATCTTTAAATGAACACTTCATATCTACTGCGCATGATTCTGACGTCCTAGTACTATATTGTTCAGAAACAGAAAACCCTCATGTGTCAAAGTCGACAAACGCACGCTCGACAATATTATAATCATTCACATTAAACAACAACATAATATTAGTTTTTTTCATTTTAAGCTGAAATACAACTATTGGAATTATGATAAGAAAGTAAAACGGCTTCTCGCATTGCATATAATAGTCTACAGCTACTAAAATGAATATAAATTTTCTCAACCAATGCGATTTTTGAGTAGTATTTCTCTTCCGCACAGCGTGCGAAAAAGTGCCTTGCGGAAATGTGTAACTTTACAAATTTTTGCAGAAAAATACTTCTTTCCGTCAGATATTCACACATGAGTATTCATCCACGATGGAAGGATTTTCCACCAATATTAATCATTGAACTTTTGTTTCAAACACATCAATATCATGCATATTATATGCGAGCAGCTGATACAGCGTGGAAAATGGAGATGTGGTATGTTGCAGTATATTTGAATACTTGTAGGCATCGCTATAATATCCGGAATTCGGCGTAATAGCATCAATCCTTCCGCATAGGGAAACGTGAGTATTTGTAATCCAATAAATCTGCCAATCGTAAAATCAGTTTCGCAAATAACGAAGCGGATCGTGAGCTTCATGAGCATAAACGTTATTCGGAATTGTGCAATGTTACAAGCTTTGATGATTTGGATAGATTGCTATGGGTTATATCAACAGACCTATTTGACTGTTGGAGCATCGTTCAAATAAAGCTTTTCAAGATCGTAAATCCGTATGGCAGTCCATAAAAGTTATAGGGTCCATAAATGCAAACTCACTCAAACTAAAAGGAGTTCTATATGGTCTTCATCAAGAGAATTATCAACTGAATCGAAATTAATTTGTTGATATCAATGACTGTTTAGTTTATAGTGCACTGATAAAAACGATGTCTTCAATCATATATATATATATATATATATATATATATATATATATATATATATATATATATATATATATCATCTTGAACAGAATCATCTTCTGAAAAGAATAATTATTTCTAATTGATGAATATACTCTTATTTCAAACTTATTGAACTGTTTGCTTCTTTACATAAATTATCTTGAAATGAATTTGTTTGCATTAATACATTCCAACTCTTTACCCTAGAGAACTCCTACTTGTGAAAAATGCTCATTTTGACTCAAGAACATGATTTCTTGGCGAAACCCCGCTACCGGAACGACGCGAACCCACGCGAAAGCGCGCACTGCGACTGCCGACTGGGACCTCTATCCTGTTGGCTTTTGCCCGCGTTTGGTTTGGGGGTTGTGTTTGAATCATAATTTGAGTTGTTAGTTTTGAATTTGTCACAGTGGTTATGTGCAAATGTGCTGCCACAGAAATGCAATATGGAGGTCCAATTATTTCTGCACGATTTGAATTTAGGTCATTTATGGACCAGTTGTGGAGGTAGGTTGAAGATATTTTTGTTTTCAACAGGTGTGTAATAATGGCGAATGACGCTGTCGTTTCTATATTCGATCGTATTTCTATGCGTCACCGAAGAGGTACCTACGTTGATTATATAGTTGAATATAGTTGAAATTGAAATATTACAAAACTATTCTCATGTATAACCATCATACCTCAATTGTTCGCAGTTGTTCTCTGTTTGTTGAACTGTATCATATGAACATGGCTTCCATGGCATATTTTTATAAGCAAGTGCACATTTGTACTGAGCCTCCAAATGCAGATAATCTTGAATCAAAAATGTATTGCATTATGAAGAAGAATATTGTTCGTTGTTGAAGTTGAAATATTCTTGCCCACCAACTCACACCATCGAACAAAGAAAGTATTCACAATAGTGTTGATTATCAAAGTTGAAATATTCTTGCACCAAACAACTCTCATTATTCAGTGAAGAAAGTGGTCATATGTCTCAAAACAGTTTCCATTCAAGTGGTCAAGAGGATTCTATCAAAAAATCATTCAGATGCAAATCTGAGTGATTGAATCTTGTTGCTGGCTAAGGATAATCCTCCACGATTCACTGCTGCGCTAATAGTTAACAGTGCTGCTCCTAACGTGGCGTATGGAGTTAGTAACAAAGCCTATCCAGAACACGTGGCTAATGACCATAGCAGTCGATGCCAATACACCAAGAAAAAAAACATGTATTTCAATGAGCCCAACAAAAATATTTTTGTATGACTTCGTGACTGGGCATGATATGAGATTTGATTAGCCTGTACTGTTAATGTAATTTTTTTTTAATATGTCCGTAATCGCCTAGCGGTCTAATGGTCGAGTACCGTATACGAGAGGTACTGGGTTCGAATCTGGAAGAGGAACTTCTTTTTTTTTATTTACGTGAATAACTTTACAGTATTTGGAGTAGACTGAAAAACTTTAGTGGTATGCACCGCATGTTATATTATGTAGTTTTTTCACGAGTTAAGCGACCAAATTCATTAAAAGTACCCACTCATTCCAGCTGAAAATGCTAAACATATTATGGAAGGAAATATTATTATCTTGAGATTGTTCAAGATAAAGTGTCGAACTGAGTGCATTTATGTTTCTTTCAATCAAATGACTGCAGTTTATATATAGGTAAGATTGCAATATATTCATATGTAATGGGTATGTGAATCGTGTCTAAATTCCCAAAAATAACCGAGCAAAGCTCGGACGCCCAGGTACTAATAAATTTATAAATACATCATGCATTACCTGACATTTCCCTATCTTCCATATTCACATTCAATGCACTCGAAATGAATAATGAAGGTGAAGCGTCAACATTGAAGGCGTTTCAAAGTCATATCCGTTCGTTCTCTTTGAAAAGAGGATGGATAGAACCAAACAGATATGCATGAAATTCATTCAATATTTCCTTTGGGTAAGCTTACACACATCTCATTTTTATGATGTCACACGAATGTCTATGATGGGATATAGGCCCATAATGAAAAGTCGTTTGGGGACCAATATTTTTTGCGATCGCTCAGGGCGCTTTGTATGTGAGCTTTCGGCTTATTGGAGCTTTGAGAAAAAGGATTCTCTATAACATTGCCTGGAATATATCGCCACGGGGAATATTTAATATATTGACTTAGCCACAAAAAGGGCCACACTGAAATTCTGCCCGAGTATAGGATTAGGACATGAATCACTTTCAAGCTGTGAATTGGGTCGAACCAATGTGCTTTTTTAAAAAAATATGTTGGTACGAGTTATCTAGTTTTCAAACGATTTGTCGAAATAAAATATCACTTTTCTCGAATTCAAATCGAGCAACTTTCAAATGGACACTCCTGTTACTGGTTTGGAAATTTTTTTCATTAAACTTTTTATTGAACACCAATTAGCGTTTCATTCTTCAGTAAGTTAGTAACTTATTTGAAGACTCACCAACTGACGTGGCGAATTCAGCAGCTTAAATGAAAACGATTTATATTCTCGGTATTTCTGTGAATTATATAAAGCAATTCATCAAAAGCTTGATCAACCAATTTTTGTATCAATTTCTGGAATTTCCATATAAAAGTGATATATTGACTTCTCATAATATTCTGGATTATCTAAAAATATATTTGGCGAATCTCGCATTTCGCGCAAGAGAATCTAACGCATAACCCTTGCTGATCAAAATGTAAGAACCTCACAAGTTTGAGCTAGGAAATCTGGCGCAGAACGCTCGCAGCACCTTGCTGAAGAAAAGTAAGCACCTCACAGTATTGAGCAAGGAATCTCGAGCAGAATGCTCGGAGTGCCTTGCTGAACAAAACTTCAGAAACCCACGAATTTGCGTAAGGAAATCTAGCGCCGAGTACTCATAGATCCTTGCAGAACAAAATGTATGGTCATCACGAGGTCAAGCAAGGGAATCTATCGCAGAATTCTTGGGTCATTCCATGGGGAAGAAAAGTTGTTATTGCGCCTAGAGATAGACATATTATATATGAAGTCTTCATCATATTATTTATGAAAGCAGGAGAATCTAGGGCAGAACGCTCACAGCGCCTTGCTGATCAAAACTTCAGAACCTCACGGGATTGCAAAAATTAATTTAGCGTAGAATACTCTCAGCGCCTTGCTGAACCAAATACTATAAACACACAGGTTCGAGGAAGGCAGGTAATTTAGCGCAGAACAGTCGCAGCGCATTGTCGAGCATCTTGTCGAACAAAACTTCAGAACCTCGCGGTCTTGCGCAAGAAAATCTAGCGCAGAATGCTGGCAGCACCTTTGCTGCAAAATGTGAGAACCTCACTGAATTGAGCAAGGGAATTTGGAGCGGAATGCATGCAGTGCCTTGCTGAATAAAACTTCAGAAACCCACGAATTTGCGTAACGAAATCTAGTGTCAAAATGTAGGAACCTCACTGAAAAAAAGAAAATATAGCGCAGAATTCTCACAACTCATTTCTTTACAAAACTTGTGCAAGAGAATCTATCCCAGAACGCTTGCAGCACCATGCTCAACAGAATGTGAAAGACTCACAGGTTCGAGGCTCGAGCAAGGGCATCCAAATCAGAACGCTCTCAACGCCTTGATTAAAACAATTTCAGAAATTTGCGGAGTTGCGCAAAGAGAATCCAGCGCAGAATGCTCGCAGCGCCTTGCTGATAAAGAATTCAGAACCTCATAGGTTTGCGCAAAGGAATCTACCGCAGAATGATCGCAGCGCATTGCTGAATAAAATATAAGAATCCATTGGAGACGATCCATCACATACAGTGGAGTTGAGATTTAATAGGAAGGTGAAAAACTTTCAGTCTAACTCCACCAAAAAAATCTTTATTGTAGATATCATGTAGTCAAAGGACTAACATCACATAGATACAATGTAGTCGGAAGACTAATATTGAGAAAGAGGACATGTTTCGAAGGATTAATCCTTCATCTTCAGCAAAATTTGGGTTAGTTACAAGTCGACCTAAGAAAAATAAAATTGTCAACAGAGAGTTAATAATTTAACGAGACATAATTTTGGCGTCCATAGTCTGAAAACCCGAGAGCATAGCTCGAGGGCTTTCATCTCGAATAATCAACGCCAAAATAATGTCGAGTCAAATTATTAAATACAAGAGAAATTTAGCAGCAATAAAAAGGAAAATACCGAGAATTCAATACTTCGACTACTCATCTTGGGTTAATTATTGGTTCATATCGTATAATAATAGACTTCATATGGAGACATATGGAGACAGAAATAATATCGGAAACAAATAAATATATATATATATATATATATACGTATATATATACGAGAACGTTCTCTCGACGGAGTAGGCAGATTGAGACCTTAGAGAGAACAAGTGACGAGACCTGGGGAGTAGGCAGATTGAGACCTTATAGAGAGAACAAGTGACGAGACCTGGGGAGTAGGCAGATTGAGACCCCGGCGTCAAGTTACAAAATCCTGATGATACCTGAGGAGTAGGCAAATTGAGACCTCAGTGTAGAATCTAACTTCACACCCTTTCAATCATTTTATCCTTTTTTCTTGAAAATGGCTCCAAAATCGGAGCCGATACGTCGAATTTCAACAAATTCTAGACGCGGTTCAACCCGAACTTCCAGTTTCCATATATATATATATATATACATATATATATTTGAAATCAATCTAGGCTGTTTTTCATTGAGTAGCTAGTTTCATTTCTTGGCATAACATTTTTCCGTCGGGAAATATTCACCGTGAAGTTTCGGTTAGCGAACCCTGAGACAACATGGAAAATACATCCGAACGGTGAAATGTAGCATCGTTAGCCGACCCACAACCACATATCCTTCTGAAAGTTCTCTCTCGCTTGAATTACATTTCTGCGGTTGCACAATGAACCTTGATCAAAGTACCGACCCTACCTCATTTCGCTGAATTGCCTTTCACAAAATCCACTGCATTTCTCCAGAAATGGACCAAAAATATATCAGCACTAGATTGCTTTGGGATAAAGCGGAAAATCAGATGATGTGTTTTTGGAAGTGAGAGGCGGTTTTTGGAACATCATTCCGATGAATAAATTTCCGCACTGAGTGAGGTAACACAAATAGTTCTTCATTGTTAGTACACAAGAGACCGTACACGAGACCATTCACAAGAAAAAAGGCACGTTAATTAATAAGTGAAATTGTCAAGATGTGTGCACTTATCAGTAGTAATAACCCAAGGACGTTGATAATTATAGCAGATTCCGAAAGCTTGTTCCTCCTGTGTTTCGGTAGGGTCTGTTTCCTATAAGCAACAAGCTTGAGGAAGTTGTTATATTTATCAATGTTCGAGCGTAATTCGGATAGAACATTTTTTGCTAACCGATACTTTTTAACATTGCAATAGTCTATAAATGCTTTACATACAAATTTGTTATCGTAAACGGTATATTTTGATATTTTTGATATGGAAATTTCATTAATCCTCTCGTCAGTATTACAACCAAATCATGACATCACTGACACTTTGACGTTATTGAATATTTGAAACTTCAGAATCGAGATTAATCAAAATATATACAGTGCGTCCCTCCGGGAACTGCATCGATCAATATATAGAAAACCATAGGTGGGCCAAATTTGAAAATTTGAGAGTTCACTATTGTTGATGAGGGCTATCTGGCTAAAATATTTTCAAGAATGTGGCACTTCCCGTTGTGCCGGAAGTGGACCCCAACTTTGTTATTTTAAATGGGACACCCTGTATATTTTCAAAGTTTTAGATTTTATGCTTGATTCTGAACATGTTTCATGTATAATGTCCTATACCCAAGTCTAACCGTTTTCGAAATATTTCAAATTTTAAGTTGAAAATGGCGTTTGCAAAACGAAAAATTTTTTTTTTTATTTCTGGACATGATCATCTATTTTCGATTTCCATGGTAGTCAATTGAGTTTCATATACTTGATTTTTAATTGCACCCCAAATGAAAAAATCGAGTACTGATAAATCTGGGGAACGGGGTGGCCAAAGAAATGGTCCATTGTTGGCTATCCACTGGTCTTGAAACAATTCTTGTTAACGAGTATTGACTAAGCGACCATTATGCGGAGGTGCCCCGTCATGTTGATAAAATAGGTTTCTATGGTCAGCGATTGGTAAAGTATCCAAGTACTCGTTTTCGAAATTATGTAAAATATTCAAATATCTTTCGCCTGCAAAAAAAAAGTACATCTCATCCTATTCTTGTTTCGAAATTGACATCTGTTTTTTACTTACCATTTAAGTTTTCTTGATAAAAATGCAGTGCCACGACGCTATCGTTTCTTATCGCACAATAAACATTGAACTGCCAAGACTCTTGAAAATTCAATTCCCTGAATACATGTTGATTTGAGTCACTCCAATAATGGCAATTATGTCGGTTGAAGACACCATTCTTTGTAAATTTAGCTTCGTCTGTCCATATAATATTATCCAAAAATAATTCGTTCCCTTGCGACCAAGTTAAAACGAATTCACAAAATCTTACTCTTCGTGGAAAATCTGTTTCTTTCAGGTGCTGAACTATGGAGAACTTATATGGGTGAAATTTATGTTTGCGCAGTATTCTATGTACTGAGTTTTTTGACAATCCGGATTCTCTTGCAACTTGTCTCAAAGATATTGTTGGATATGCGGCAAAATATCCCAAAATGGCAATTTCAATATCTTCATCATCAACAATTGGCTTATTTCTCTGCACTCTTGCTTTGACCGATCCAAAGTTTTTGAAGTTTTCTATAATTCGTTTAACAGTGTTTTGTGAGGGCTTCTGCTTCTGCGGATACCGAATAGCAAATATATCACATGTTCTTGAGATAACCCTATTACATTCGTCATAAATAATAAATAGATTTAAGTAATCTTCATTAGAACAATTCAAACGAGGCGTCATGATTGATTACAATGACATTTCCATGGCAGGTGATTGTTTCCAACGCAACCGCGGGCGCCATGGCCAACTAAGAATAAGTAAACTCAAGGATACGAGATTTCCTGGAACTGAGACATGTTAATTCGCCAATATTTCGAAAACTGTTGAGTGTAGGCACAGATAACCTCAATCAAAGTTAGCTTCATTTTCGATGCCGAATCGAATAAGAATATAAAATTGGGGGGGTTCCATATGAAAAATGGACAATAATTTTTTCAACCAGTTCTATATCATTTTCTAGCGAACGCCCTGTATAACTCTAATCGAATTGATATCAAAATTCTGCTGAACTGGGTCCTCTCCTACGAATAAATCGATACGCAATCGAAAATAGATGATCATGTCCAGAAATAAAAAAAAAAATTTTCGTTCTGCAAACGGCATTTTCAACTTAAAATTTGAAATATTTCGAAAGCGGTTAGACTTGGGTATAGGACATTATACATGAAACATGTTCAGAATCATGCATAAAATCTAAAAACTTTGAAAATATACAGGGTGTCCCATTTAAAATAACAAAGTTGGGGTCCACTTCCGGCACAACGGGAAGTGCCACATTCTTGAAAATATTTTAGCCAGATAGCCCTCATCAACAATAGTGAACTCTCAAATTTTCAAATTTGGCCCACCTATGGTTTTCTATATATTGATCGATGCAGTTCCCGGAGGGCCCCCTGTATATATCCATAACGACGTGCCTGGGAGTGAAAACAGACCGTAAGGTCTGTTATCAGTATAATGTTGTTCTGATTGGTTGTATTGAATCACATGACCTCAGTGTAACTAATTTCATTGGATTTCCGGTTGAGCAAAAAATTTTCAATATAATGGAAGGATACTAAATTTTGTATTCCGTACAGAAATATATTTAATAAAAATCGTAGCAGAGCGCTTTCGACTAAAAAGTCATCATCAGTACTTGCCTGAAAGTAATTCAAAATAATTAATTAATTAATTACTTTACTTTAATTAATTAATAGTCTTGATATAAACAAATCTTCATATACTGATGGACTCATATATCATCGGACTCATATTTCAGTTGCGAATAAGCAACGATTCTCGATTAGACTATGCAGTGAAAAAATGTATCTCGATTTTTGAAACTTTTTTTTTCAATTCACCTATTGAAAGTCATTATAGTGTTCATGCATCACCTTGGATATGTCATCTGCACTGTCAGATATAAAAAAAAATAGTGTCATCGGCATAAGTAACTTAGGTATATCAGGAAAAGAGTGGGTCCCAAAACGGACCCGTGAGGTAATCCTATATAATAATTAGGTTTTACTGAATCCACCAGTGGCTTTCTCCAGAAATTAGTCAAATATATATCAGGACTAGATCGCTTTGGTATAAAACGAAAAATCAGATAATAGTGAATTTGAAGAGAAGGTGGTTCTTGGAACATTCCGATGAATAAATTATCCGCACTGAGTGAGGTAACAAAAATATTTCTTTATTGTTAGTAAGGGTTATACCGTGAATATACCGTAAAAACTAAAATACTGCCCCACAAGTGGTAAGAATTTTTGACGAGTCAAACGAGACCATTTACAAGAAAAAAAGGCACGTTAATTAATAGTCCTGCTTGATATGAACAAATCCTTATATACTGCTGCTGGACTCATATATCATCGGACTGATGTTTGTGGTGAGAATAAGCAAGATTTTTGATAGACTACGCAGTGAAGAAATGTGTCCCAATTTTTGAGATTTTTTTTATTTACCCATTGAAAGTCATTATAGTGTTCATGCTTTAGATATGTCATCATCACTGTCAGATATAAAGAGAAAATTAGTGTCATCGGCATAAGTAACTCAAGTATATTCAAAATGGACCCCTGAGAAAATCCAACATGATACTTAGGTTTCAAATCAGAGGAGGAACTATTACATATTAATGTGGGGAAGCTGAATACACTTGCGTAGAATAAATGAAGAGGAATTTCGTATAAAAGTGTATAATTTTCTAAAATTTTCTATAATGTACAGCAAATTAAATCACACATCCCTAGCGCTGTCTGCCAAAAAATTTAATGAACATCAGAAAATCTTAATGGAAACCAAATAAATTTCTACCAATTTTAATAAATATTCAAAATTTAGAATTCACGCATTTTCAACTTGCCAGCTAGGTTAACTTGCTCTGGTTAGGTTTGTGTGACAATATTTAGTATTTTTGGAAAACAAAAGTATTTTTTTGTTCAGATATATTGGGTAAATGTGCATGGTATACAGTTAAATACCACCCGTACATAAATGTGTCAGATCAAGAAGAATCTGCATCTTTCTCTTAATATCACTTCCAAAATCTATTTCTGTTTGACTTTCAAACAATTTCTCTGATTATTATATGCAGCTACCCATACTTTCATTCCATACGATATTACAGACTCTATATAATATGGATAAATATGCAACTTTCAAACTTTTTTTTTTGTAAGAATATTCCTGAGTTCATAAAATGTAACTAACAGTTGTCTGAGTTTGTTATATTAACATATTCTAAATGGTTAACCCATCTGAGCGTTTCCTTGATAATAACGCCCATACATTGGATTTCTGTACTGTTCCGAAATGTGTTTTATTAATATTATTATTATACAATCACAGTTCGTCGGATCTCACAATTCGTGAAATTTGATTTATTCAAGATTGGGTTTTGTTCCTAGAGCTGTTCACGGAAGTTATGAATTTTGTTTTGCTCTTGTTTAATTTACAGATTATTACTACAGTCCATCCAACATTCAACTTTATATGTATAAACCTGCTTTTGCTTTTTTCATAATCTTGCCATTTTTGAGAAACATTCTGTATGAATTCCGCCAGAAATAAATTCCATTCTTGAGTTTCATCTGATCCAAATTACAAATCTCCTGGTTTGTCTCTTTCCGGAATCTACCAGATTGCAGGCTATAAATACAGGAGAAGAAGAGATAAGGTTATAAAACATTATAACCTGGCGACTAGCATCGGATTTCTCTCAATAAATTAGGCGAAGCAAAGCGATGCCGAACGAAAAACCAATAGCAAGAACTATTTCACCTTTTCATCCAGGCGAAATACATTTGAGCTCAGAAACCATTACAGTTGAAAGAAAGAATAAGGGATTTGAATGGCCGAAGAGATTTTATCGTAGTATAGTAGGTAGCAGAGATTCTCATTCCGTTCAAGATTTATGAAAATGTTGTAGTTGTTTTTTTCCATCAGATGAATAATTTATTTCAGAATATCAAATGAGTTGTTGACTGATCGAAAAATAACATTTTGTGGTCGTGTATACGTTTCAGAATCAGAATATAGTCCGAAAACAAAAAAAAATATCTACCTAAATTCTCAATACCATATCAAGGACTTCTGAAACAGTCGAAATGGATATTTCTGAAACTTTTTATCAGGTACCTTTCCAACTAGAAAGATTCTTTGAATTCGGATAAAAATATTAAATGTGGTGTCATACAAGGAACCATTCTGAGCCAAGAACCAAGAACTATTCCAAATTAATATATGTGCAACACTTGGGGTGATAGTAATGAGTGGGGGACGCAAGTATCAACGACTAGTCCCCAGTGGACCCATTTCCCAAACCCCGTCATGTTCACTCATCCAATTGCATGCTCCAACCTCTGCGACCTTCTCATGGAGGTCGAAATATCCTTACATTGCAAGGGGTGCAGTTCCTCTTCCTTGATAGTGGCAGCTCCGAAGAGTCCGAAAACATTTTGTCTGAACCTGCCATATATTCCACATTCGCACAGGAAGGAAGGAGTCCGCCTTTTGTACTGTGTACCCTTTTCTTGTCACCAGACCACTGCTCTATATAGGATTCTTGGTCTGAGTACCAGCGCCCCGTATAGATCAGTGTAGGATGTGAGGTCTGAGGCGCCACTTCGTCTTCTCGGCATCTTGATCGACGTGTGGCCCCCAAGTTAGCTTCGAGTCCAGTATTACTCCAAGATATTTCACCTCGTACCACCTTTCTATTTTCCAGCACGCCAATTGCATTCGGTCACAGATCATAACTGAGAAAGGACCCGTCCCTAGGACAAGCCTGTCGTCGGCGTATGCCAGTGCGTAGAAACCGTTGGTGGCTAGTCTCTTAAGGAGTTCGTCCATGGCCAGGTGAGGGGAAAGACAGCAGCAAGCAGCCACCCCCACCTCGATGTCAGCTTGGCTCTCTCCCAGAGACAACCTCATTTTCCTCCGCTCGATGACCATTGCTACCTAGCTGATTAGCGTGGAAGAAGTTCCCCTGATCTGCATTGAATTGCAGATGACGTCGAAGAACACTCCGAGAGCCCATTCCCTGAAATGGAATGCTGGAAATATGCCGTCCAGACTTGCCGCCTTGAATGGTTTGAACTCATTCACTGCCCACCGAATAGCATTCTCTGTGTTCACTTCTTCGGTGAGAGCTCTGTCCACCTTATGGATGAACCTTTCTCTTCGATATCGGTTGTCACTCGCCTGTCTGGGAAAGTGAACCTCTAGCAGGTGCTCAAGATATCGAATATCGTCCAAGTTCAATCCCACCTTTTGAGCGTCTAAACCCCCCCTTTTTTGGACATCACAGCCATTGGAGATGCGAGGCTGAGTGCATATAGACTCATAAACGTAGTTGGAGATCACAACCACAAATTACTCATGAAATCAACATTACCGAACTGGAAATGATATTAGAATACATGCCACCCCAATACTCATACAATTCAGAACACAGCTCAAGTGGGACGAATGGGACTAGGGAGTAGAAACCTGAAAACCTAATCTGGTACACAGATGGCTCAAAAACAGACATAGGAACTCTAGCAGGAACACATGGAGTGAGGCCAAAAAGAAACGTTATAATTCCACTTGGCAATAACACTACAGTATTCCAATCTGAGACACATGCTATAAGGACATGTATACAGATGAATCTACACACTAGGTATAAGAGAAAATACATCTACATTCTATCTGACAGCCAGAGCGCAATTAAATCTCTGAATTCAGTACAGATTAAGTCAAAGCAGGTTTAGGAATTTCTTCAGAGCCTCAATGAACTGGCAAAACACAACAAGCTAACACTTGAAGACCAACTTGCAAGCATCTGAAATACCATTGACAGGTCCAGAACCAGTGTTTGGTATTAGCAAAATCCGACGAGAACAACTAATAAATGAGTGGAAGAAAACAAAACACAAAACATAGTGGAACTAAATCGAAGGGCATCGAGATAGCGCAGCCATGTTGAGGCACATTGGCCAAATACTGACGGCTGACACAGATGTTAGAAACGCAGAATTACCGGCTTACTAACCGGACATTGCGGCCTTAGGAAATACCTGTTCACTACGAGAATAAACAAAGAAACCGTGGAGGACAGACTTCGTGGTGACGAGGCGGAAACAGCCTCTCACATCATCTTCGAATGCGACCCACTGCAAAATAGGAGCTAGAGAATATTCGGACAGACCAACCTAGGAATAGGCATGAATCCGAAACACCTGGTAAATAAACTACTAAACCTGGTAAAAGATTATTCAACTAGGAACTACTGACGACAAAATAATAAAATAGACCCCAGCAGGTCTCAGTGTTAAGGGACACCCTTAAGGGAAAACCCTACATCTGGCTCGTCAGCTTCAAACCAACCAACTAACCAACATTCGCCATATAACATAATGTCATTTTCTCCACAATTTTCTTCGCGCCGCTTCCGTTCGCGACGCTTCGGCTAAATGCGCGTGAACCTTTAATGTCTTTACATAATTCGTCAATACTCACATATAACAAAATATAATACTTGCTCTATGATGGAACCTTGTGGAACATCTATATTACCATACACGTGGGGTGGGTGTATTAAAATTGCGGAACTTGATGGACCACCGTGGTAATAGTTTAAATAGTTGAAATAAACTCGTATAATTGATGAAAGAAGCGCACTGTGAGTGAGTATGTTTATTTATGTGACATAAAATTACTTGTCAAAATTTAATTGATGACTATTAACAACAAAAATGCTATCATGATTTTCAGTATACATTATACAATGTGATCCTTTTGCGAGTAAATTCTAAACATAATAAAGCACTGTCAGCTGACGTCACAACATGGCGGTCATGGGGGGACAAAGCATTTGACATTTGATGAAATAAAAATTTGTGTTTTGTGGTTGTTAGTGGATAATTGCGATTTTTATAATTCACTTTTCGCAGTAAGATTCACGTAGCCTTATGGAAATTGGTTTCAATGGGTTTGTTTTTGTTCAGTTCAGTTCGTTTGTCCCCCTATGACATTGTTCGGCAACTGTCATATTACCACCGCGAGTGCTCTATTCAACAGTGGGTTTGGTAACAATTACTTCATCGTTTTGTTTGTTTCTCAGAAAACTGGCGACCCACAACTGGCCAATTTCCAAGAAAACTTTGAGCTCTGTGGCCAATTATACCAATCTTCTGTGTAATGTTCAGTAAATGACCATATTTGTCATGTATCACCTTTTTCGAAGTTTTTCCTCCTGTGGATCTTATTTATTAATTATTACTGTAACATACTTGACCATTCTGAAATATACTTTGAAAACTTCAATTAATGTCTGTCTGGCTGCTCGAAACGAGCGGATACCGGCTCTAAAACAATTGAGATTAATGTATTTGACATGCTGTAACTGTTTGTCTTCCAAGTTGTTATCTGATCGTTACTCACCGAAAACTTTCTGGTAGCAGGATGTTTACAATAACGATTTTCCAGGGTGGATGAAACGTGGAACTTAGTCACGCTGCACCAAAGTGTATGTTTGAGGATGTTGGATGTTTATCCTTTGGATAAGCTTACAGAATTCGTTGGATTAAAACCGAAGACGGATATGAAAAGTTTATAACGTACGACGCTGAGCAAAAATATTTTGTGAACTAATTCCGGTTATACTTGATATATTATTCAATGGGTGTAGTGAACGATTCACAAAAAATATTTTTTGCTGCACCATTTCACAAGTCAGTTAGATGGAAGAAGAAAGTCCGAAACAGATTTATTGTGAATATAAAAAATGCAGATGAAGAATTAACAAGACAAATGAAAAATTATGAAGAAGCGAAGAGGTAGGTAGTCTGGGCAAGTAACCGTGGATTATAAATTTGAAAAAATATTTTATGGGAGGTGAAGGATGAAAAAAATGTGCTGCCGAAAAAAAATAGCTAAACGCCATGAAGGAGAACTCAAGAAAACGGAGTGTTGGAGACTACATATCTGTAAAAATGAACAGAGAGAAAAGGACGGATATAATAATACTTATAAAAATAATAACTATACTTCATTATCTGAATATGGAAATCTTGTTGATAAAACCCGTTTTCAACCCATAAAATCGGCATTCTCTTCACTAAATGTTGAAAATAATCGCTTATTCATATCCTGCATATATATATATATATATATATATATATATATATATATATATATATATATTTAAAAACACTATTGTGAAGTGCAAACCTCAAGCTTGAAATCACATACATAATTTTTTATGTAGGATGTGTATTTGCGATTATTTTCAACATTTACTAAAGAAATTGCCGGGATTATGGGCACGTTGAAAACTGAGACAGGAGTAAAACCCAGTTTTTTCTTTGGCATGTATAAGTGAGACTTGTCTCGTTAGTCTTAAATCGTTGCATATGGTCCAAAGAGGATACTGATTCCTGCTTTAGTATAATTATTTCATATCAACTGAAATATCCATGACTTTCGGATCCTCCGTAAATATCTTAGAAGGGTTATGTGAAGTGGGACAAAACACATTTTTGGTACTCAGATACTCACTTGTTATATTTGCATGAGGAAGTAGAAGTCTTCAGGAACGGTATGCACTTTTATTTTCCTTCTACCATAATTTTTAGCAAAGTTATAACAAATCTAATTTTCGGCCCTGCCTGAACTTGCAGTGGCAGGTTAGCTCGAGCATGAAATGTGACGTCGGCGTTAAACCACGTTTTCTGAGAAAACGAGCGTATTTCATAAGGTATTACTGATAATCATTCTTGTGGAGAATTGAATTATCTCTCAACCTATCGAAATTGTTTTTTGATAAATCTTATATTTTCTGAAATAAAAAAAAAATTATATATTATTTAAATGAAATTTTTTTTTGTTCAACCCCTGATTTTTTGGTAAACAATTTTTTTTCTAATAATACATGATGTCGAGAAGCCATGTGCCGATATAGAAATCTAACGGAGAGGTCTTAAATTCAGAATCATTGCAGAAGTCATTCTACAAAACTATTCCCATTAAAAGTTTTGTCACTTCGAGTCGTTAGAGACGAGTGAGACGACAGTTAGTTGGCCCTGTCAAGTACAACTTCTCTTTGCATTTTCCGCTAAGAATGGAAATGAATTTTCCATGTAATACCTCGGTAGAATAAAAGGATATTTCTTTTTATTCAGGCAAGAAACAATTGGATATTATCATGTCTTTCCATCCACCATCATCATGTACCAGTACGCAGATAGTCTCTTGTTTTGATTAACATTTGCCAGTTGTTACAGAAAGTACAGTGAAACCAACCTAGCTGAACATATTAAATTACGCATACGTTCATGTTGAGTGCCTTATCACTGGATATATTACGGACTATAACCCGTTGGGCAATGAGTGCTTATCACGTTTTCAGCTAGGTTGGTTTCACTGTGTTGCAAAGTGTGTTCTTGGTGAGGAACGTTGTGTGAGTTTTTGTAATTTCTCAGATTTTTATAGCGGCTGAAATTAATAAACGGTATAGGATAAATCAGCCAAAAACAGCAAAAATATAAACAATAAATCTTGTTAAATCTTCCACCGTTCAATGTAGTTGTGAGAAGAAGCACGAAAATGAGTATGATGCAAATTTCTGAGAGGCAAATTTCCAAGCCTAGGCATGAAGACATCTAGAAAATTGGTGGTGACCCAATTTCTTAAATTGGATCAAACTGCATGAATAGCGAAACCCTTTCATCGAGCTCTTTGGGATCGATATCAAGTATAGTAAAAGTAGAAATATGGGATACCCAAGTAGTAAAACAGTAAGAATATTCATTCCCAATACACAAACAGGGTGTACATAGCCATTGGCATAAGAAATTAGTGGCAATGTGAAAATATGATTTATTTCGAATCCATACAGAAATATTCGTATTTATAACAACTCATCTCATAAAATCCCTACCATCTATTCTAATATACAAAACTCTCCTTTATGTCAAAAACAACTCTCTTAGGTTTCTAAAACATTCTGATTATCATACATATTTTACCAGGAACGCTCATGATTTTGATATCATTAGACACAATCTATCTCGTACTGAAAAATCCCCAGATTATTTGGGAATCAAACTTTACAATCATCTTCCTCGAGAAATTAGAGAAATGAATCTAGCCAAGTTCAAATCGTCGATAAAACGCATTTTAATGCAGGGGGCTTATTATAATCTAAACGAGTACTATGAATCTAGCTTGCTATAACGGCATATTATGTACACCCCAAATTGTCTATCGGTGATCATTTTCAAATTATCAACCATAGTCTTTTACCTTATGTGTAAATGTTATATCAGTTTATCTTATGTGTAAGTCTTAATCTATAAATGTAAATGTTATACTTTTTATTATCATGTATAAATCTTAATTCTAAATGACTAGTTTATGCTACATACTTGATGTAAGACTGACGTGTATATCCATCTAAGGATGGCTGCTGTATGCTAATACGAATAAATATTATTATTATTATTAATTATTATTATTATTATTATTATTATTAATACAAGGTGTTTATTATTGTTGTTCATTTATACAGTGAGATTCTAAAGTAATGGATAAATTCATTTCCTACCCTATTGCCATTTTCAAGAAGAACCCTGAAACACGTCGATTCATGTTTTTGAAAATAGACTCTGCAACATAAAAAAAATCCTCTTCTTCACTTCCCTCAAAGTGACAGCCACCCCCAATTTCTTCAAATGAAAGAGGGGGTCACATTTCGAAGGATATTCAATTGTCTATACAGCCACGTATATTTTTTGAATTTCGTTCAACAACTATGGGTAAATAAACCAAAAAAATCAAGGTACATTGAATATACAGCGAGTTTAATAGCATACGTGATGATTTTTAGTATTTTGAAAATATTTTTTTTTTCATGACGCATAAACGGGATTAAAAAAAATAGACAGACTTGTTTCAGGGTTTTTCTTGAAAATTGCTAATAACCTATAAAAATAATTTAGCCGTTACATTAGGACCTCACTGTATATTGTCGTTTGATTATCTTGCCAAAAGATTACCCGACCTTATATCTCTGGATATTTTTTTTACAAAATTCGATCAAAAAACCAATCTGAGACAAAATTGCTTGACCTAAGATCTTGCAATTTTCTTATGTCAACTGATTGGCAAAATATTATTCAAATGAAAAAATTAAATGTATGCGATTAAAACAAAAGACCTTGAGTTTTTTACTGTTTTTTGATCGTTCATTTATGTTTTCCCTAATTGTGCTTATACAGTGTGTCTCACTTCTCATGGAAACACCCCCGTATTTTCCGTTTTAATTGAGGTAGAATTATGACACTCTCAGGACCGTTGAAAATGGTCAGAATGCACCTACCACCCCAATTGGGTTGGCCTAAGTGATACACACTGCCCACCACTCGCGATGAAACAACCCATTTTTACGGCAAAACATACTAGGGGGGAAAATAGGCTCGAAATTCCTTCAGATTCGTGATAAGGACCACCAACTCACTACAGATACATTTTTTTCCTGAAAAAATTTCAGTCTTGAAAAAATCCGATTGTCTCACTTCTTATGGAAACACCCCCGTATCTTCCGTAATAATTGAGGTAGAATGATGAAACTCAATACAGATGAAAATAGTCAAAATGAACCTACCACCTCAATTGGGTTGGCCTAAGTGATATACACTGTCCTCCACTCGCGATGGAACAACCCATTTAAAAACATACTAGGCAAAATAGGCTCATAATTCCTTCAGATTCGTGATCAGGACCACCAACTTACTACAGATACTTTTTTTTCCTGAAAAAAATTCAATCCTGAAAAATCCGAATTTGTCTCACTTTTTAATAAAAACTAAAAGAAAATAATGTTCGAAAGACACATTTTTGGAAGTATAATTAATGCTATCATTGGTGTATTTATCGTTCGAAAACATCCTAATTCTATGCAAGAAATAGAAGCTAACCAAAACACTAAAACTACGTCACTTTCACTCGATGCGCGTTTCGCTAACAATGTTAGCATTCTCGAGAGCTATACGCTCATTTGTAGTAAGCGTATAGCGTATTGATAAATGAATATTCCTTTGGCGACGAGGTATAATCGATTTGGTGTTTCGCTTCCTCCAAATATGACGTTCTATCATTGTAAAAAATATTTGACGTTTGACCGTGAGATGGAGTGATGTTGGAATACAACTCATCATTAAATTGGCCAATATCAACTGCAAGCGTTACCTAGTTGCAACGTATTGATAAGTGAATATACCCTGGTGTTTTGCTACTGTCATCAAAATGAATGTTCCCATTAGCAACGTATTGGCGTTTATCACTTTCTCCAAAAATTACAGTTCTACCATTTTAAAACTTATCAGAAGTTTGTCAAAAACCGTCAAAGAAAAATCGTAACGAATACAACTCGAACAAACGAAAATAACCGATTATACTCACCTCGTAACTCGACGTATTCCTTAAAACTCCACTCGAGCTAACGGTCTCGTGGTGTTTCGCAGAATACGTCTCGTGACTCGAAAATATAATCAATTATTTTCTACGCTCTCGTGGTATTACTACTGATTATAACTATTCAAGTCCTTATATTATCCCAAATAACCTCAACGACTGCTGTTACGTCTGCCATCTTACTCAATGCTTTTTGCGAGTGTTATAAAAACAACTGAAATTCTTTTGCAGTATTTACACATTTTGTTTGGTAGATATTAATATTGAAAGTCAATCTTGAAAATACTCGAATGTTATTGTTTTTTTTTTTAGTAAAGGCATGCTGTTATGTTTTCACGAATAATTCTCTTATTATATTTATTCATGAAAGAGTTGATGTCAAAATTTAATTTAAAATTAATTTCTCTGAGAATTGTTTGTTCGCGCTCATTCCATCGCAAATATCAAATATAATTTGCTTCAATTATTAAGTATTCAACAGCAACGCAGTTTTCCCTTTATGAGGAATTTTAGGAAAACTCGACGGAATGTGAGAATGTCTTTGATTCAAATTCAAATGGAACAAAGGTAATTGAATCTTTTTGGGTAGAGTTGGTATTTGAAGAGAATATTCCATTTCATATTGAAAGTACCTTGGCGACCCAGCTTCGCTCGTTTTGCTATCTTACCTACGTAACATGAATTGCATTCGCATTGAAATAGCGAGCGTAAAAGCAGAAACACTGAAAAACTCACTACTTGTGACAACTGTCTTAATTGACTGATTTTGAGATTAGGTATTAACTCAGAAATAAATCAAACTTTATTGTGTTTTCTACTCATGTATATGAAAATGGTAATTTTTCAACACGATACCCAACATGAAAGTTTCGCACTCTAGAGATGAAAATGAAACAAATGAATATCATCATGTGAACCGATGGAAATATAATAAAAACAAATTGATGGATTTTTGACACTAATTACTTATAAATGAATAAAGTTCTAAAAATTGTAATCCAGTATTTAATAAACATCTATCGAAGAAAAAATATCATTTCCGACTCGAGATGAAATAAGTACGTATTTTTTTCGTTCGTCACTCCAAAAAAAAATTGTATTTTCATCTCTTGTTGAATAATATACTATTATTCATTTTCAAGAAATTTTTCTTGTGCAGCTTTCTTCCAAAGTATAGTTAACAGAAGAATGTTTTTAAGGTTGGCGTTTTTTTCTGCTACTTTGTTAGTTTCATTTTCATATCCATCAATTATAACTACTATATCATCACTATATTGTCTCTTGAGATATATAATATACTTGAATAAAAAATATTAAGGAAAAAAGTACACTCTTCTGTTTATCTCATTTTTCCATCATCTCACAAAGATACTGGGGGCTAATTCATTGTTTGTTTTTTTAATAGCAATGTGTTAATAATTATTTTAATTTTACTAGTAGCATAATTTCATCTGAGGTCTTTAACTTAATTTCTATTTTTTTTTAATCTTTCATTAGTTGTATGCATTCTATACTTGTTTCAAATGCATCGTGTCAGTTTGTTTTATAATTGTCAGTAACACTTATTGCAATACTGAGAATAGCGTTCATTTCAGGAAAAGGATCATGAGACTGGAAATATTCATCCATTTCTTAACATCTGAATCATCTCTGTAATTCTGTTATCAAAAAATAGAAGTTGGTTTGAGAGTTTCCGAAATAAAAATCTGGCACTTCTAAATCAAAAGTGGATTTGAAACTATGCCGCTACAAATATTTTACAAAAACAATAGATAAAGATGTTTGTACGTAATTGGCCGGTTTACCGTTCACAGCAGATACAGCGATGGAACACCTGAAAAAATTGCTATTTATGATACAAGTTCGTAAAGTGGGAGTTTTTTGTATAAGCGTAAAGTTTGGTAAATTTGAAGCGGATATTAAAATAACATATTCATCGAGGTCAATATTATTATTATTAATGTTGACTTGACTTTCGAATAACTAGTCTATCGAAGTAACTTTTCATTTCCTTAGATTTGTATTCAAAATGAATAAACAATCCTCGTGAAGCAACGAATACCTTTTTCTTTTTTTGAACTATGTCAAGGAAATCTCATATTTGCACTATCCACGATTTTCTCCGTTCAATCTTCATCACTTTTCATTTCTACTTGAATTCAATTTATAGTTATGAAGAATTCGTAATCTGGATAGATGCCCAATTTCACAAATTTCATTAATTATTGTTGTCAACTAGTTTCTGACGGCCAAACAGCCATAGCTACCTTGGATTACCTAGTGTAGATTAGGTCCAATAGTTCCTTAGAGGTAGGTATATATATATTCACCGCGATAGTTTGGAATTTTGATAATACTTATTCAATAGTAAGAATGCTAAGAATATTATTGGTGAAACATTTGTATATCAGATATTTATAGATTAGTTGCCAAAGAAAATGAGAACTGGCTTTATGACAGGATTTCTTTCTTATTCGGATCTGTCACTGTTGTTGCATGAAACTGTCGGTTGCCTAGCAACAGCCTTACGCACACAAACCATACACAAAAAGTGGACTTTGACAGTTGTAGAAAAAATTATTTAAAACCCCACCTCATGGACCAGCCACCTGATAGCAGATATTGAAAATAATATTCTGCAGATGTACATTTGGATGTACCGGGAATAATTGTAGGCAATGGCAATGATTGCAATAATTGCCCAATACCAATAACAACATAATATATTAAAGACGATGGAGTATAAGATTAAAAATTAAGAAAATATTAAAAATAATTTTCAACATGTACTTTTTAATAAATTACCACTGACAACAGACTTAAGTAGTTATAATTTTCATTTTATTTTTTTCAATTTAATTCGCTACCTAGACATTTTTGCAGCAATAAACTCATTGATATAGTACATACATTTTTAAAACATATTTTAGACTTCTCTGACTAATAAATCAAGAAATAATTAGATTTCTAAAAAATTAATTTCCTTACCAAAACGTCAAATTTCAATCAATAAAGTTTAAGTTACTTTAAATTACAGATATTAAAAATAAAAATCAAAATCGGAGTAGCTTGGACCGGATCCGAGATAACTAATTTATTTTTATCCGACTCTCTTTCCACTAATAATAAATAGTCTTATACACTTTTAAAAATGAGAAGCTTCGATTGAATATCTTCTTTCTCCAACCCTTTAAAATACCCACTCAGTCTTGGTATTGTGATGAACTTGACAACAAGAACTTCTCAATCGAACTTCTCAATCGGATTTCCCAACACTTCAAAGCATTTTGCCAATGTAATACGAAATTTCTCTTTGGGACAATAAAAAATACGATAAATTCTGTGAAATAGTCCTTTCCATTTACTAGAACGCAATTTCCCTGAAACCACTTTCGTAAGTTTCTTCTGACTTGTAGTCGTCACTATATTGCAATTTTCGCCTTCCAAGATATAAAACTTTGGGTTCGACTTGGAATATATATTGAAACTTTCATGGGCACTTCTGGGATTTCAAGTTTTCATCTCCATAGTCGATAGGGAAAATCATAGAAAGGCATATTCAGTTCTTGTGGGAAAGAATATTTTATACTTCTTCATGGAATTCAAATTTGTATCATAAGGAAGGATATAAAATACCAGATATGTTGGGAGTTTGAAAACTATTTCTAGGAGGTACTGATGAAAAAAAAACATCTGGAAAATGATAATTCAACGTTATGGGGTAAGTTTTCTTGAAACGAAACATTATTCTGTTTTTACGATTTAAAAAAGTTGAGACTGGACTGAAGGTTTTGTTGAGCGTATAAGTTCTTTCGTTGATTTAGAATCTTGCTTTTGAGTAAAAAAACTGGAGAATAAAAGCGAATCATTGTGAAATATTCATTCATTTTTATTTTGAAAATTATCATTTTTTTAGCAACTGATCTTGATACGAAAAAATCCGCCTATGAAATGTACATTCTAGAATTGTAGTAGAATTGAACTTGTCAATCAGCTCTTTCTGAAAGGGTTCATATACAAAAAGAAGTAATACTCACGTAGTTTTATATCTTAAATGTGAATCTGACATGTACAAGATTGAAAAAACATACTCGCCTCGCTCGCTATTTAATGGCTTAGGGTCGGTTTTTCAATGTACTTTAACTTTGAGCTAAATTTAACTCATGGTTAGAATGTGAGTCGATTCCTTCATTTAGCAAATGTCATATTCATTCTAACCACCAGTCAAATTTAACCGGGAGTCAAAGTACGCCAACACGACATTGATAAACTGGCCCTTAGGGGACAAAAAGAAAGAAATGACCTAACTTAACCTAAGCTAATCTCGCGCCCTCCAAGTTGAATGCAATCCTTTCACACTACAATCGCTCATCTAACCTAACCCTCAAGACTTATTGAAATATACTCGCTTCACGAGTGCAGCGAGCATATTTGCGAGATTTCGGACTAGCGCGTGCGCATTCAATTCTTTTACCACTTTGTACACTTTTTTGATCTCCATTTCGCAATTTCACATAAATATCACAATGACTATGCGCTCGGCTGACTTTTCGCAAATCTGCGAGCACTGCGCACGCCAGAAATATTGACCGAGTACATCATGTAGAGACGTTATATTGCAATTCCGCGCAACAATTTCGTTTGCTGTCGTATTTTCGTCATGACTGGAATCATCTGTGAAAGTTACTCCGTTTTCCAAAGTTTGTGAACTATTCAGGTGCTGCAATATTAATTCAAGCAGATGTAAGCTTTGATTTGAATTATTCTTTTATGTAAAATAACAATTACCTAATCTCAATGCACGGCGGAACAATTTAAACTCCTTGATTTTAGTTCGAAAATATGAATAGGACATTCATAAAATCTGTTGTGTAATCATCTGCGACTGAATGACAAACTTTAGTCGCTATTTTCCATCGTTCAAAGTGTCACCGCAGAAGAAATATTTCCCTCATATCCATCCCTGATGTGTATGCTTCTGAATGATTTTTTCAATGAAAACTAGAGAGAATTAAAAAAATCATCTATCTGAATGAAAATGCGAATTTTCACTTTCAGATTTCTTCTTTCCTTTTCAGTTAGAGTCTTTCCACAATATCTATCAGATGTAGTTCAATGTCCAGCGTGGCTTGTGCCGGGGAAGTAGTTGTTTTCTGTTACATATTACAAATAAATCACATTTTCATTTTTCAATTTTCATGGAGAATGTTCCCCTTTTCAACATTAAACTCCTTATTTTGAAGACATTTTCTTCCACAGGCGAATATTCCACTTGAAATTAGCCGAATAGCTTTTGTACACCGAATTTAGCTTTGAATAGTGTGTACTCCTAATTTTGAAATATCTCTTTCTATGTCGTTGCTTCCGCAATGTTCACATTTTTACGGATCAAATACTAATCGTTTCTCAAATGAAAAGGTCTATTTACACTTGTGCAAATATGACTGTCATTTTGACATTCAAAATGTAAACGAAAGGTCGCCATATATATAACGAAATTACAAAAACTCCTCTATGTAGTTGATGGCTTTATGACATTATCGAAGTTAACTAAGATGCCGTTTGGCTCCAAGGTGATTGAAGGACATCCTTCAATTGTTCAAGTGAGTGGAGTCTCCGATGCAATTTGGTCTTCTGCAGCATATTCGACAAATGCTTGTCAACGTTGTAGGGTTGTGATCCTATGGCACTTGATGTCGATCTTGGTGCTATATCATCTTTATGAATAATTATCGGATAAAATAACAATTTCAACAACAATCTATATAGGCTTGATGGTAATGCTTCTGATGAAGTGCAGAGTTTCTTCTTTGTCTCTCCGCCATTGCAGAAAGTGCGCGCTATATCAGCATCATAAAAGACGTGCCAGGAACGAAATCTTTAGTTTCGGTTGATACGTCAAGAAAAGTTCTTCGATCACGCCTCTGAAGATAACTGCCACGTTGTAGTCGAAATGTTTGGAGATTTTTCAAAACCCGGAACCCAATCAGAACATGTCCAGTATATATCAATAGTAAATCAAAATGAAAAATGATCATGTGATTTGTATAATAAGTTCCCGGAAAATAATCTTATTATAATATTTTGTACAGTCGTCAATAAATAATATTTTATATTGTGTATATTGACAGAGGTGATAGTCGTAGAAGACTGGTAGATAATTTGTTTCATGCTTATACAGGGTGTTTCCGAAATTGGAGCAATTAAGAAAATGGTTTATTTGGAACATAATGCAACCATAAATCGCAAGAATTTTTTTTCTGAAGCAATCAAAAATGTTCGAAATTATTATTATAATTTTATGAGATCGCTTTCAGTTACCTTTGGGAGGCACTAGTTTGAGTCTCCAGGCCACACAGTGTCTGCCCGCTGGCTGTGTTTCAGCATGGTTTGCGCAGGCTGTAAACCTCGGATCGGTGATTACCAAAAAAAATTTCGTAAACTTTAAAATTCAATATCACCCAAAATAATGTTTATTTTACATAATTTTATTCCTTCATTTCGTTTTGTTTTGTCATTTTCTACTCCCGGTTTCATTTATTGCTCCAATTTCGGAAACACCCTGTATGTATAGAAAATATGCAGAACGCTAAATTATTATCAATCTACTAGCGGTCCCGGCAGACGTCCGGTATATCGATGTGTATATTTCTGTTTCGCCGACTAACCCGTACTGATGTAACGTTCGAGCTCATTTTATGGCGAAGTCGCAAGGAGCAGCTGCCATATTCGACTAAAATTAACTACGAGTATAGTATAATAGGAGTATTGGAAAACAGCAGGTGGAATAAAATGACAGGATGATTACTCTCCGTCCTGATCTGGTCTGCACTTATGATCGGTGAAACTTTGAAACTAGTCTGTAGATAGTCACTTGTTTGTTTAAAATTTGCAAATTGTTACAGGGAGTATTGAAATAGTAATTGGCGCAGCCAGGGGTGGCTTAGGGGGGGCTTTGGGACTGCTGCCCTCCCCAAGCCAATAAATTACCACTGTTATTCATAACACTCGGTTGACGAAAAAAAAGCTCTCGTAACTGATGAATTGTATATACAGCCCCTCCCAAACTGAAATCCTGACTGCGGAAATAGTGTATTCTGTAACAAGGTTATGATGAAAATTCTATGCGAGTGGGACGTTCCGAGCGCGAGCTGAAAGCGAGCACGCGCAACCACGAGCATAACGAATTTTTATTCCAACCAAGTAACAGACTGTGTTTCTGCACAACCACAAATTTTACATATAATCAAATGGAAAGCCCACGAAAAATTATTTTGACATTTCAATCACATCTTGTCACTAATGATGCCAATCGAGGCTAACGTAATTATTGCTATACAACAATGTCAGAATATTATTCTTATACAAGTGATTGAATGAAATACACGCAAAACGCATAAGACAGCAAGAGTTGTAGAATATTTGTTCAATATTCAATCGAGAGCGAGAATGATTCTGTTATCAAATATGATTTCAGAATTGGCAACTACTGTAACGGTTGTGGAGAAAATGTATTCTAGTGGAAACTTTTCCAGGTCATGAGCAAAGGTGATTCGACAGTCATAGGGGGCTGGTAGTTTATAAGAAAATTTGAGAAAGGCTGGATTACTATAAATCTTCTTCAATTTGAGGAAAATATCAGAGTTCAACATTACGTTTTCATTTTTAAACTTTGAGGCAGATGGAAGAAGATATACTCCACAATTTTTTGATGGAAAATCGATGGCGGAGAGGACATTGTATGCCCATTGTCGAAAATTTTATATTATGACTACTAATTTATCGTGGGTACATCATTTTGTTGCCCTCATATTACATTCACTGGAAACTGTTTAGAAGTTTCGGACAGGACAATCAAGACTTTTCCAGTACAAAAAACATAATTTGATTTTCAAAACAACTTTTCTGGACATACAATATTTGTCCTCTCAGCCATCGACATATTTATTCGTTATTTGAAGTGAACATTCTCATTATAATCACATCCTGAAAGTGTAATCACACCGTGTGATCGACTCCAATATCTACCTCAAGTGGATTTGCATATCAGTCAAGTAATCTCTTTGAAGGAAATTGAGTTTGGGAATTGGATATCATTCATCTTCTTTCGTGAAAGACACTTCGAAACATTTTTGTTATGCCAAGATAGTCGAAGGAGACGTTTCAAATATTCGTCTGAAAAAAGAATAACATCTTGAACGTCTGTTGACTTTGGAGCTTTCATCCGTGACTCGCATTTACACATAATGTTCATGTAAGCTTGTAAGTTTGTAGTATGATTTGTTCTGAACCAGGTCAATTTTCTAAAAGTGTTCTTCTAGTTGTGTATGCCCAAGTAGCACACTCATATGGGGACAATATTGTGAAAATATTGTCAAAATATTCAAATAACAATATTGGCAAGAAAGAGAATGTAAACATTCGGCGATAGTGGCCCAATATTTTTAAAATAATATTGGTGTAATATTGTAATGCAATATTGGCCTCAAAATGTTAAACGATATTGGTACAATATTGCTGTAACACACATTGGAATAATAATGGTAAGATATTATGAAAATATTGGCAAAATATTCAAACATAATATTGGCGAGATAAAATTATTGGTCCAATATTAGTGAAATATTTTGGAAGCAATATTGGCCTCAAAATATGTAGCTAAATTGGTACAAAATCATTTGTATATATTGGTAAAATATTAAAAGTGAATATGTTGCCAAGGAAACATTGAAGAAATATTTCCAGAAAATGTCAAAGGTTTTGTAAATTTTACAATTTCATTTCTACTTCAATTAACCACTGTGAGAAGCCTCAGTTAATATATGTTACTATGATTAATTTGTTGTTCCATATGTGGGGCCACCTAGCGGTTTCTTACCCAAGTTCAATCATGATTCATTTCAATATTATTTATTGTAATATTGTATCAATATTGTCTTTCAAATATTGGCGTAAGGTTTTCGTAACAATCTCAATCAATATAGAGTCAATATAATTTTTAGAATATAGATTAAATAATATTCCACCAATGTGCTATCAAACTTGGATATACAATATTGTGTTTTATCTCTAAAATCGATATGAGAGGAATATTGAATTCGCAATATCGGAACTAGACGTTGGAAACAATATATAGGCAATATCGCTTTATCGATATTGGTGAAAATCATTGAATCAATATTGACCCAATATTTTATGAAACAATGTACATTCAGAACAGGTTGAGCCAATATTCCTCCAATATTATTAATAAAATATTGTTTTTCCAATATGCACCCATATTGGTTCAATATACAATTTTTGCGTTTACATATTGGCCCAATATGAAATCAAGATTCAGCCAATATGAGGTACTACCTGGATGCTCAGTGATAATCGCCAGTATTTTGCTTAGAGCTGATAATCGAAGTTGAGTGGGTTAGGATACATGGAGAAAAATGTTCAGTGGATATTTCCAGAACAATGGTAATTTTTATAAACAAATTATGAATCTATATGTACTGGCAATAGGTTTGCGGGGTGTTCGGCCAACAAGTTATGTCTCTGCCTTAGAACACAATGCAAAGTATTTTACTTGAGGTGAAACCTATTTCTGCCAGTTTTCTCTGTTACCTAGGAAGTCTAGTATCACACAACACGTTTCAACACAACACCGGTCTTCATAATATAATTAACAGACATAATGATTCAACACCTCTTCATGAACAGGATCTTCCAAACAACACGATAGGAACACAATATGATGCTGTATTTCACTTGAAGCATAACCTATTTATGCCAGTTACAGATTTTACTGTTCCTGACTCTCTCAACCTAAACAGATCTAAGATACGCACAATTACCAGCTTACTAACCGGACATTTCAGCCTTGGGAAACGCCTGCACACTATAGGAATAAACAAAGAAACCGTGGTAACGAGAAGAAAACAGCCTCTTCTACGAATACGACGCGCTGCAGATAACAGGCGCCACAGAATATTCGGACATGCCAACCTAGAAATAGGCTTGAATCCGAAACACCTAAAAATAAATTACTGAACTTGGTAAAAGACACTGGCCTACTCAACTAGGAACCACTGACGATAGAATAGCAGATCTCAGTGGTAAGGGACACCCTCATGGGAAAACCCTGCTTCAAAATCCCACTCCTCTAAACAGAAGCTCGGAACTTATGTACAAGTAAAAATTTTTCAGAGCAAGAAACGCTTGCCTATGAAAATATATCGACGTGATACATGATTCGGAATGAAACTCTTACCATGTCAAATAAATGAAAGAATCAGCTAGCTGTCCCTACAGAACTCATTTTGTCATGACAATACGGAGAATATGATAAAATATAATGGGAAGAATAATCGGAGAGGTCTAACGAAGCATACTTGAGATGATATTAATTATGTAAAATCAATTGGGATGATAGGTAGCGAGCATATTTTATAGTACAGGGTGGTCTTTCTAAATGGGATCGGCTCTTTTGTAGAAAAGCCTCTGGATCCCATTCTTAAATTTTCCATGTTCCATATTTATTTCGTTCCCTTTCCGTTTCATTTAGAGATTATAGAGATTTTGTAAAAATTTGCATAAATAAACAATAAATAAACCAGCTTTTATTTTACCAATTGCTATTTGTTACAGAGGGGGCGCAGCATTCATCCTTCTTGCAGAGACAGCTTGGGTGGTGACAGTCTTCCTACGACTATGTGTGAGGTAAGTTGAAAAATGGCATCAAGGATGAAATAAATGAAATAAAACTAATAAAATATGTATTTTATTTAGTTCTGATCTCGTGACTATAACGGAGTTCGGGAGTTGAGGAATAATACAAGTTATCGAAAGCTGACATGTGAAGTTTCATATCATTTGAAGATGTATGTAACTCAAAATTAAACCAAAATGCATTTTGTTGACTTTAAGTATAGTGCAAACGACCTGATTTCACGAATATCACATTGACAATTCCCTACTATCATGATAGATATTATAATAAAAATGCACTCAACTCTCTTTGTGTAATTCATTTAAACACTAGTTCACTATCTATCCGTCAGGCTGGCGCTGCCATATATATGGTACTGAATGATTTCTAGAAATCGCTTGATTCTTCTTTCACGGTTCGTACACATCTAGATGGTTCTGGCTGTTTCTCGAAGTCCATTCCGTTCCAGATACAATTTTCACGGTGAAGCGATATGAAGACTACATTGTTCAGTACACTCTTCCGAATAACAAGCGGTCAGGTCCGGCTTGAGGACTATTGCAATATTACCCAGTTGAACGAATATTGATCAACAGAAATATCTGTCTTCTACTTTGAACGAAAAAGTGGTGTGTGTCACAAGTCACCAGTTCCTCCGATTTCAGTTGGTTTTCCTGCCTATTCCTTATTGTTATTTATTTTATACGTTAGGAATATACCAGACGGGCTTTGCCTCCAGAGCCTAGACCTTTCTTCCTATGACTGTGCGGTGAGTGATTACTGGGTCCGAGAATCATGTTCCTTGAGTAGACGTAGTGAACCAAGGATGATGGTCTTCTGCATTCATCCGGCTAAGATTTCCGTCGCATCACGGCAAGCTGGTAAGATTTTCAGATAAGAGAGCAGCGTGTCTATCATTATACCAAATACCCCCATGATCAGAATCACTATTTCAACAGAGTGGCTTGGGTAGAGCCTGCGGAGTTCACAGACTGATTCTCGATATTAGGTCCGTTTTTCCCTCTATTTCCGGACGATGTATGTTTTGACAAGAGCCGAAAACTCTATGACTAAAATCGTTCTACTTTGATGGTCGATGGGGACTACGTCAGGCTCACTTGCTTGTATTCGTCTGAGGGTGAGAAATGAGTAATTCCAATAGATGCGGTACTTCTCATACTCCACAATGGACATAATATCCCCTGGAGCATGCAACACCGGTTTCTCTTCTGAGGCCGCATAAGTTGGACAAGCAGTCAGCAAATGCATTATGGTCTCGCTCTGCATTTTGGGTCCGGGACCTGCATACACATCTCGCGACTACGGTAGACCATGGTGTTGAAGACACCATCCTGGTCTCTGATCTTAGTCAACTTGACATGAGAAATGCAAAGGTTGAATTTATGGATAAGCCAAGGTCTTCAATGTTCTTGAAGAAAACTTGACTTATCCTTTTTGGCTCTTTGCCGAACAGGCTCCAACTCGGTAACAAAGTTTGAGGTCAACCCGTTTAAAGTTGAAAACAAGAGCTAGTTTATCATGTCACGAGATTTTAAGCCGAGTTTTTGCACCACTTCAAAGTAGGATCGGAACAGCCAGCATATCAGTTGCAACAACTTTGTTCTTCCCCAATAGTTCTGATGACCAGATCTGTCGGAGTTTATGCTGATACATGCCGCGGAAGCAGTTTTTTCGTGCGGTTATTTCTTGGGGGCGGCGTTGTTCCGCCCCTAGATAAGTATACGTTCCCCCGTCATCAATATGATGTAGGATGCTACTAGGTGGACATAGTCTCCGTATCATTATTATTTTTATAAATATTGGTATATTGTTCGCTGTGTAGGCTTTTTCCTTCTCAAGGATGACCATACAATCAAATTTCAATGACAATATTCAAGTATTCCCTTCTCAGCTAACTCAAGTGTGTTTTACTTTTCGGACAACCTGTACATGCTCTCCTTCTTTTCATGCAGGTATGAATATGTTGTGGGAATATAAAAACGAACACAGCTGGTTCTCGGACATATAGTACATATTTTATATTTGTGGTGCAATTTATCAAAGAGCGGTTGAGAAATTCCCTATCTGAAGAACAGTGGCCGTCACCGCATTCGTGGATTTATGTGATGAATAAAAAGATACCGGAATGAAAAATATACCACAGCAAAAACAACAGATATTTTTTCGGTGCTTGTTTGTCCGAGATCTGGAAAATATGAGAACTTTACATAGATAGCGGAAGCCGCTCTCAACGAAATGAAAATATATTTACGTGTTTCATACATGATAATACTAACGAAAATTGGTAGGAAGGCCAAGTAAAATCTGGATAGGTGCGACTTCCTTACACGATGGATGCAAAATTTGATTGTTATAGGCCAGTAGAAATTACGAAGGCGTAGAAGAGCCACAGTAATTATTTTTTATAATTCCGACTTACTTAGTCGAATTAGTAGAATTAGGCTAATTCCGACTTACTATCTCGGAATTAGGAGTTACCAACTCTGAGTCTACAAATTCCCTAGCCAGTTTGGTGAAGTACGAACGGGATTATTCATTTGTTTGGATAACAATAATTATTCGCCTAATTATTAATTAGTAATTAATAAAAAAAGAGTACTTTTTTCCCGGATATATATATATATATATATATATATTTTGTCGGTAACACCTTTGATGAATGGTAGGAACGCTTTGTGAGGCTGAATGACGTCTACCGGATTTTCAGTTCTTTGGGGGTTGGATAGTTGACGGCGGATGGACCTGGGGACTTGTGACTTGTTATAACCATTCGCCGGCATCTATCCAACCCCCAAAAAACTGAAAATCCGTCATTCAGCCTCACACAGCGTTCCTACCATTCATCAAAGGTGTTACCGACAAAATCAGCAGGATCCTACAAAAACACGAGATTAAAACAATTTTCACTGCCAACAATCAAATTTCGAAATGTCTCAGATCTCCTAAGGACACAATACCAAATGAGTCTCAAGGGATATAGGAAATTCCGTGTTCCGAGTGTCCAAGAACATACATTGGCCAAACTAACAGAAGAGTAACTTCCAGAATATATGAACACGAACTAGCAGTCAGACAAGCATCTTCTTCCTCCGCACTTTACAAACATCGTGAAGAAACAGGCCACAAAATAGACTTTAAAAACACAAAAACAATTGGCATGGAGAAAACTCTGCAAACTAGGATCATCCGGGAAGCCCTGGAAATAGAAAAGCGCCCCAACTGCCTTAATACCCGTGATGATGTACGTAGACTTCCTATTACTTGGAAACCACTCATTTCTCGTCTCCCGACACCTGGCAACAGCGCAATCTTCGCACCACATCGCGCAAGTCCAGACTCCGAATCACCACGCACGCCCAATATGGCCGCCATGACAAGTATAAATACAGTTGCAAATGTTCAGTTCTCTCGACGGAGTAGGCAGATTGAGACCTTAGAGAGAACAAGTGACGAGACCTGGGGAGTAGGCAGATTGAGACCCCGGCGTCAAGTTACAAAATCCTGATGATACCTGAGGAATAGGCAGATTGAGACCTAACTTCACACCCTTTCAATCATTTCATCCTTTTTTCTTGAAAATGGCTCCAAAATCGGAGCCGAAACGTCGAATTTCAACAAATTCTAGACGCGGTTCAACCCGAACTTCCAGTTTTCAAATATCTGACCGCGGAAACCTATCCGAACACATATATATATATATATATATATAGGTGAATATATATATAATATATATATATATATATATATATATATATATAGGTGAAGGAAGATATCTGCTATTGCCAAAGCTGATCTCGCACGCACCCGATGTTCAGCTCGGGGCTCTAACACAACCTTCTACGGACACTACTAACATAACCGGCCTCTATTCCTGAGTTCAACAAAAGCTGATAAAATGAAGAAAAAGATGCCCAACTGACGCCTTGAACCACGTACCTATGGCGTAGTAAGCCGCAATCCTATTGATGCGGCTATGAACCGTGTTTGCATGTGTAGATGAAATGGTTATTCATAAGAGAAAATGTGAAATATCTCGCGAACCGAAAGGTCTTAAGCCGTAGACATTGGTTTTTTCACTATTAAATCGTCGATTTATCCCGTCACACAAAAAATAGGTTATTATACACGGGAAAAATAATATAATAATAATATAAAAATAATAATAATAATCATAATATCGGTTTTTTGTCACCCGACGCAAAGCGGAGCTAAAATCTAATAGTTTTTCCTTTATATAATAAATAACAATTTTTTCATTATATTTGTTAATACAAACTTCATGGCAGTTCTTTATATGTAGAAACGGACAATGCATAAGCTGAGGTATAATTAGTTTATGATTCTTGAACAAACCCTATACTTGATAATAGATCCGTTGGTAACTCTCTTTAATGCCTCCATTGCAGAGGGAGAATTTCCAGATATATTGAAAATCACGAAAGTAATACCAATTTTCAAAGAAGGGAACATTTCACAGGTGGCGAACCATAGGCCAATATCTATTAGTCCAATTTTTTCCAAAGTCTTTGAAATCATATTAAAGCTGAGACTCATGAAATACTTTGAGACGAATGTATTTATCAATAGTTGTCAGTTTGGTTTTAAAAGCAAATGTAGTACAACCCAAGCTGTTTTCACGATTGCTAGCGATACAGTGGAGGGTTTTGAGAATGCCATGGAAGTTGGTTTAACTCTGTACGATCTGTCGAAAGCTTTCAACTGTGTCTCTCATAGTATCCTTATTGGAAATATGGTGTCATGGTTTTTTGAAACGCACCGTACTCAGCCAAGTGTTTGCCCAAAATTCCGAATAATGTTCTATCCGGCTGTTGTCTTTCCGGATATAATTCAAAATAAATTTGTGCTGTTTTCGTAATATTCCTATCAAATTTATAATAAAGTTTTGTGACGTGTGTCTGGATCTAAATTGTTCCAAAGCAAAAAAAAACGCATTGCCTGGCAACTCTTACCTTTGGGAGAGCAGGGTCGTGGTCAAATCCTCCTTATATAAATCTGTAGCCAGGTGTCGGGGGCGCAAGCTACACCTGGGCGCCAGCCAAAATAAAGATTTCGACGAGGAGGGGAAAAACAGATGACAGAACAGCTTGGAATTGAACACAACTCTCATTTAAAAAATATTATAATTGAAAAAAATATATATTAGGAAATATTTTACCTCAGAGGCAAAATGTGTATATAGAAAATCGTATAAATAAACAAGTATTATGAAGTTTCACTTTGACAATGACTATACAATGATAATCATAATAATAGTAAATGATTTCAAAATGATATTATGGGGGATGGAATAGTACTTAACTCTGACAACAAGGGGACGTAACTTATTTGAAAATGTAGTATGAACTTAATTAGTTCCACAAACAGCTGTTTGGGGATAACAAAAAAATTGCAATTTCAGTAACTAACAGTTTATACAAATAACTAAAAGGGGCATTAACCCTTATCGGGGTTATTATTCAACTCAAAATTTGTATCTACTCACAGGAGCTCCGGATTGACTTATCTTACTATATGATAGCAGGTCACGGTATTCTTGAACGGGTTGAACTTTTCCAAAAAAATGCTTCGCTTGATGCAGACAAAGTTTCGCTGTAGTTGTTAACGCTCAGGCCACACTTGCCTAACGCTTTTCTACTCCTTGACTGGGGGAAAGCTGGGAAAATCAATTTGGTGGGTGTATGGGTATGATAGTCGCCTTTCGACCAAAAAAACAGGATTACTTCCAGAGATCGCTGGTTTCGAGTACGTATACTCCGCTGCCGATTCGTACAGTTAACTTTTCGTCGGTATTCACCGTGATCTTATCGTTTCACAGAGCCAACACGCAAAACTCATCAGGCAGTACAAAAAACCTATAGAAAATCGTGTTAGTCGATCCCATTCAAAAGAAAATTGAAATTACTGACCTTAGTTGTTATTAGGTTTCTTTTTTTTTTCTGCAACATAAATATGTGCTTCACGACAAATATGTCTTCTCGCTACACACTTCTGTGCTCTTTGCAAAACTGCTGAAATATCAGACAGTCCTCCCCAATACTCTGATTGGTTGAGGTTTTCGGATCATTTACTGGTTTTCAAACTGGCCGGAGCTGTCTAGTTCCTGATAGATAGGCAATTATTTTAACATGCTCGTATTTTGAACGAGTATTTACAGGGAGGAGAAATTGAACCGTTACAGTTTCAACATATCTCGTTTTTCTTCATTTGAGAATGAGGACATTTCGACTGAAGTATTTGTGCAAACTTATGATGTTTAATGAGTTCTGACAACTAGTGTTTATTAAACAAAATTTTTCGATGGAGTCATGACCATCTCAGATGAAGTTGTTTTTTTTAATATTTCAGAAGAGCAAATCATAACAAATTATACATCAATGAAATCAGAATGAGAATCACTATTTTTCTGTATAAAAAAACAATATGGCGCCCATAACAAGAAAAAAAAGTTGATGATGAATGCCAGAAGACGAAATGTCGGATAGTAAATCTGAACGTGAAAACGTGTAGCTAAGAAAAAGTATCAATGAGAATGTACTTTTGGTTTTGAGCTATGTTGTCAAATAACGATAGAAAAAAATAAAAACGAAAATTCCGATTTTCAGTTTTTTCCCGATATTTTCGGAAATACTCGGAATTTTCCAAGTTTCAAAACAGTATTTTGTTAAGCACAAAAAAAACGCAACTTTGCCCCAATTTAAGCTTCCACGTATCTACTGTAGTTTAGGAGATCCCAATGGTGGGGGTCGAATTTGAATTGCCCTGTATATGTAGAATGGAAAATAAACAAACAATAATTTTCTACAAGCTAAACTACTGGCCAACATTCAGCTCTGCGCTCTTTACCATATATTTCAATAGCAAATCAAAAGTGACATGACATACTCAACTATCATTCACTTCAACTGTACGCCATTTCGCTACAAAACGTGATCGGGGACGTTTTGCAGCTCTAGATATTTTCTCCCAAATTAACAAACTTCCATTTATATTCCTGCATCATCGCTCCTGCAATATCTTCGAGGCAGTAAAAGCGAGCGAACGGAATAACTCCGAGCATCAAGTCATTACACCGAACATTTTTCTCGCTTGTAAAACACTAGAATTACAAGCGCCCGACGAGCTTCGGTGACGTTGAGTGAGCGATCCGATACCTTCAGTGTCTATTTTCTGGCCTTTGCATGCCGAAGCAAATTTGGAGATTTGGGTTTTATTTGAGGAATCGATTGTTATTGCCAAATTTCATATCTTCTACATTTGACTGTTAGGTCTATTGGCTTGTGAAAAATAAAATAAGAGAAAATATTTGTTCAAAAAAATTACAATTTTTTTGCTGCTGTTTCGGAAAGTATAAGATTTATCAATAAACAATTTCAACAAGGCAAAAGATAATTGAATTCTCCACAAGAAATGTCCCGAGTGATTTCTAAGAAAATGGGCTCGTTTTCTCAGAAAACCTCATTTAATTCCGATATCAAATTTCAGGCTCGCGTTAACCAGCCACTGCAAATTTCTAGCAGGGTCGAAAATTAGATTTGTGATGACTTTGCTAAAAATTATAGCAGAAAGAAACGAAAAAGTGTATATTGTTCCTGAAGACTTCTACTTACTCATGCAAATATAGCATGTGAGTATCTGAGTACCTAAAATGTGTTTTGTCCCACTGCACATAACCCTTCTACGATATTTACGGAGGATCCGAAAGTCATGGATATTTCAGTTGAAATGATCATGCTGAAGCAGGAATCAGTACCCTCTTTGGACCATATGCAACGATTTTAGACTAGTGAGACAAGTCTCACTTATACTTCATGCCGAAGAAAAAAGTGGGTTTTACTCCTGCCTCAGTTTTCAACTCACCCATTATCCCGACAGTTTCTCAAGTAAATGTAATCGCAGTAACCGCTCATAGACATCCCACATAAAAAATGAAGTATGTGATTTCAAGCTTGAGGTTTGCACTTCACAAGAGTCTTGTTTATACAAGATATGAATAAGCGATTATTTTCAACATTTACTGGGTAAGTTGAATAAGAGGCAGGAGTAAAACAAAGTTTTTTTTGGCATGTATAAGTAGGACCTGTCACACTACTCTAAAAATGTTGCATATAGTCCAAAGAGGGTATGGGTTGCTGCTTCAGTATAATAATTCCATATTTACTAAATTATTCCTGATTTTTGGATCATCCGCAAACATCTCCGTGAAGTGCGACAAAACACATTTTTGGTACTCAAATACTCATATATTATATTTGGATAAGAAGGTACGAGTCTTCAGAAACGATATGAACTTTTCCTTTTTCTTCTCCAATCATCTTTAGCAGAGTTATGACCAATCAAATATTCGGCTCCACCAGAACTTTTAGCGGCGGTAGGCGTTAACCTGAAATTTGATGTCGGCGTTCAATCACGCTTTCTGAGAAAACGAGTGCATTTCATAAGAAATTACTAGGAATCATTTTTGTGGAAAATTGAATTGTTCTTTACCTTGTTGAGTTGTTTTTTCGATAAATCATATACTTTCCAAGATTAGTTTGAAACTGAGTCAGGAGTAAAATCCAGATTTTTTCTTTGGCATGTATAAGTGAGACTTGTCTCACTAGTCTAAAATCGTTGCATTTGGTCCAAAGAGGGTACTCATTTCTGCTTCAGTATAATTATTTCATGTCAACTAAAATATCTACGACTTCTTTCGGATCCTCCGTAAATATCGTAGAAGGGTTATGTGGGATAAAACACATTTTGGGTACTCAGATACTCACATATTATATTTGCATGAGGAAGTAGAAGTCTTCAGGAACGATACACACTTTTTCTTCTACTATAATTTTTAGCAAAGTTATGACAAATCTAATTTTCGACCCTGCCGGAAATGCTAGTGGCGGGTTATCGCGAGCCTGAAATTTGATATTGGAATTCAAAACGAGCGCATTTTGTGAGAAATTACTGAGTATATTTCTTGTGGAAAATTAAATTATCTTTCACCTTGTTGAAATTGTTTCTTGGTAAATCTTATATCTTATACTTTCCGAAACAAAAGCAAAAAAAATATAATTTTTTCAAATAATTTTTTTTTGAATTCCACCCCTGATTTTTTGGTAAACAATTTTTTTTCTACCAATACATGATGTCAAGAAGTCATATGCCGAGTTTTAAAGTGCTACGATTCATTCTTCACCTGTGGCTTACATTTGTCTGTCGTTACTGTACTACTAGGATACAATCGGATTATTCTTCCTAATTTCCACATATATCTCAGAGAATGGTCGTCGACTAATATGACATTATCAAAATCGAAAACTTTTTCGTGAACTTTTTCGATTCAAAATTGTTCCTTTTTTCAAGTTTTAATTCGTATACAATCGAAAAATGAATATTTTGCTCTGGAAAAATCACAGCTCATTTATAACACTAAAAAGAATGTTATCACCAAGTTTCATGAAAAACATCTTTTTCCTGAGGAAGATAAAAATTAAAAACCAAAAAACGAAAAAGAAAGTTTGTTAGCGTTTTCCTGGTTAATTTCGAGGTTATGTGGAAAAATTACTGAAAAAATTGTTTCACAGTTATCAATTATCTACAACTTTCCAGTAGAACTTTTTCCGATAGAATGCATATTTCAACCACAAATCGTAAAGAACCAAGTTCAATCAAGAAGTATATTTACCTACCCCTACCCCCTTCCCGATCTTTTAGTGAGTCGTCTTGATTTATCTTTAGTTTAATTATAACTGACTCTAACTTTACCGACCATCCATATACTGCTAAGAATGCTTTATGAATTCAGGTATCGAAAATTGCTTTGGCACTGGTCTGTAACAGTAGAGTTGAGACAATCAGTCGATCAGTCAATAAGAAATGCAACTAAAGGGATTTGAACTAGAGGCCGATTGAGTAATAGAACGAATGAAATGGTTTACACCAAAGTTTATTATGTGCCGCCTGTTTCCTATCAGTATCCCATTTCATCACCATTTCCCTTCAGTTGACTATGACTGCGGTCTAATTCTGTTTTCTCCATCCCATTCTTTTTATTGGCCAAGCTACCAAATTATACGTATAATAATTGCTTAACGAGATAAGACCCAATTTATACGCCACACATAACAATGGCACTCCATTAAACTCCACTGGCTGGTAGCTATTTCCCTCGGATTTAACGGTATTTTTAACGCGGCTGAAAGGTTAGCTCTGTAGCACTGAACATACATACAAAAATTAACCAATTTCAGTTTCGATTCTATTGTGACGGAGAATTTGGGAGAATTTTTTTTGTCAGGACAGGTTTACATTCGGGAGTTACGGATAATTTCGGTGAATTTCCTAATTAATTGGAATTTTAACAATGCTTTCTGTATTGTGCGGATGGTTTATTCAACCGAAATAACGAAGAAATGAAAATGAAGATAAAATCGCCGTTCGCTTGGTTGGATACGTTCCAATTTGAACGTGGATCTTATAGTAAACTCGGTATAGAAATTTCCTACACGATTAACCGGCATGAAAATTGGACTTCATAAACTGTTAGTAGAAGTTCCATACAACATAAAACCACATAGGTCTCTTTTGGGGTATTTGTAGTATAAATCCAAAAAAATCTTGATGAATTTCCTAAAAAAGCTCTTAAGTAACTTTCCTGTATAAGCCATGCAGAGTTTACAAGAATATCGATGTCGAAATTGTGTCAAAATTCCCTCATTTACAGTGTGACCCATTTAAGATGGAAGCACCCACATAAAACTTACATTTGTCAACCGATTCGAATGATTTTGTTTTCTTTAGTTATAAATTCAAAAAGTCTACTAGGACACCAAATTTCATGTATAAATCTCCATTTCCAGGGCCAACTAATAAGTTTTTCAAGGACAAAAATCTAAAAAAATTACTAGCGATTTTTTTAGAAAAATTTCCCTCTTTTTCTGCGCAGTTCATTTGAAGCATGTCTTTACTTTAGGAAGGCTAATTTCACAGTGGTCAGTCAAGAGTATCCATACCAATAAAATCTTCCATTTCAATGCTCGGTAATACCAACAGCAGTACCCTTTCATAGAAAAACCATATGACGTCCATTGCTAAAAGTGTCTTTCAAAAACATTCTGTTCCGTGCGAAGAAGTTTATTATTTCACTTCCCCTGAACTGATTATGATTTGTGTGATTGATGACTTGTTTATTTTATGGAAATTCATGATCACTTTGATGAAACGAAAGACCACTCTTTTGTCTTATTTCAACAATAATAAGACAAAATAGTGTTCTTTCGTTTCATCAAAGTGATTATGATTTCTAAGGCACCTAAACGCATATCGAAAGTTTTAGATTCTGTCCAAAAAAAGCACTTCGTTTCGTTGCTCATACTTTGCTTACAAGATTGTTCACTTCTTTGAAACACCGCAGAAAGTCGGCCATCTGTTTCTGTTTTAGAGATATTCTCTTGGACGATGCGCTTCTGAAATATCATCAATCGTTCCACCGTTAGCGGTCCCATCGAGACTGGCCCGTCAAGCTCAGTTCTCACATCCATCTGCTGTCACTTTGGATACATGCTGAACATCTCTTTTCCAGTGATCCTTCTTCCAACAAACGACAAAGCTTTGAAACTCATTGTCTCAGGAAGTGTTTTCTGAACGTTAGAGGATTTTCCTTTTCCTGGAAACCAGAACATGAAATAAAAAAAAAACAACTAGTTTCGCCGGTTTCCAGATTTTTGGAAATTCTTGCTCTAAAAGTAATTTGTTTAGTATTCATAGTTTCCATCATTTCGATTCTTTCGCTCATATTATTTACATGACTTTCGCATGGGGTACTGGGCCCTTTCCATTTTCATGCTTCTTGAACCTTGAACCAATTCTTCTAGGGTGAATACCGTTACATTTCTTGTTTCCGTCTTCGGTCTTATACGCAGAATCCCGTTTAGGAACAGTTCTCCAGCTCTCTTCCTCCTTTCTTCTAACAGAATCTCGTGTGTCGTATACGCCCTCAGGTACTCCTTTATAAATAAATACTTCCACATCTAATTTTTTGCTGTTTTTTCATTATTGTACCTTCTTATTTAGTATCTTTTGACATTTTTCAGAGCTTTGCTCCTTCCTAGTAAGTGAACCTCACTATGTTTTATTAATACAGCCATTTTTACGATTTTCAAAAATTCGTATCTCCGAAACTGGACGAAGAAACTAATTTAAACTTGTACGTTTGAATTCTAGTTACTTGTAATACAATATCCCAAAAAAAAAATCAAAATTGACAAAATTCCCATGTATTTGGTGCGGTCCTTTGTAACAATTGTTCGAAGCTATCGCACACGGAAATTACTTTGAACTTTCATTAAAAAATGACTATTTCAAATGACAACACCCAACTATCGGTTGGTGACGTATATTTTCTGTGAATTTTGAAAATGTTTTATCAGCTGTTCTCAAAACATTTATTCTGCTCGTAGCACGTGGTGTGATACTTCGACGCCAAAAGTACCAAATTATTTTTATACGGGCCACATGGAGATACAGTGGAAAGTCTGAGTTTTTTTAGTTAATCGACATAAAAAATAAACGATTGGACTTTTCCGGAGTCCATTCAATTGTTCCGCAGATAATCTGCTTTTAATCTTCATTCTATTCTTTCAGCTTACCCGGAGCTTTTCTTCATTTACTTTAATGACGTTGGGAATTAATTGGGGAAATTGAGTGAAAGCTTCATCCTGAAATATGAATTCATTCGCTCATTATAATATTTTCCAAGTTTTCAACGGAGTTGAAATAATAATCTCAATATAAATGAAAGTCACATAAAGAGTTAGTCAAATGTAGGAATGTTAAATGTATGAGTTGTAGAGTTTCATTCCATCTCTTCAATGGTTTATGTTTCATTTATACAGAGTATACTTTACCGCCCGGCTCAGAGAGCATAAAGTGGCATTTTACCGCCCGCGGGCGCATTATGGCTCGCGGGCCGTAAAGTAGACAAAATTCTCAAATTGTCCATATTTACACATCATTTCATGCAAGACCTAACACGAATCAGCATTATTTCAGTTTAATAGAGAAATACTCTTTCAATATTTCTCCATAATCGACATTTTTTCAACATGTAATTAAGTCATAAGCCTGAATATTGAAAATGCAGTTGGTTTAGTTACTGATGTTGAAGATGGGATATTCTCCCCAAGTAGCAATTCAACGTTGCGGCAACGTGTTCGAAAAAGTTGTGCAACCAAACATAAGTTGCGTTGCCGACGTCAACACAACGTTGTCACAACCCTGTTTTGCACCAATTTGGTCAATCATTTTTGGGTTTTTACAACGTTTCTGCTGCAACAGTCGGTAACAGTTGTTCCTAAAAGTTGCTGAATTTCCTTATGAACAACTGCACACCAGCGCCCTCTCAAGCGACAATACTTGATAGTTCAGAAATAGTTGAGTAGAATATTACCGAAAAATACGATTACGAAACAGAAATTGCCAAGGCATTACATTTCACTGTCAAATATACCATTGTTTCATGCTAAAAAACACGCGGGCTTTCAATGTGTTTATATCTATTCAAGCGTGAACTGAACGGGATACCTATGAATTATTTCTAGAAAACTAAAATAAGGCTTTAAAATCCTTTGTAAATGTTTGTTTTACATCCCAAGTTTTAATGGCCGACCATGTTTCCAAATAGAATTACACTTCCAATATGGCGTAGGAGTATACAAGTCGTCAACGCGACCTTGGTTGTCAGATAACTGAAAATATACTAATTTTTAACGTTAGTTTGACAGACAACTAACTTTATACCCGAAGCGCGACTGGAGTTGCTTATCGGAACAAAAACTGAACCAGTTCCAACTAACGAATACATTCCGCTACACGTTTCGTAACCCGCCTCTCCCGCGTTTTTCCCTCAGTTCTTCCAACATATTAAAATGTAGTACTTGGTCATAATCAAGTCCTGGCTATGAACAGTTGTTCCCCTGAAATAGTAGTTGCTTTCCTTAATATATCTCTATTCAGGTTAGTTCCTAAAGAAATTAAACTTAAGATTTCCAAACTGTTTGTCTTCATGTTAGCTTGTGTCTGTGAAGTTTCTTCACGACTTATTTTTTTTGTCTGTAAGAGAAGGCAGTGTATTTGTAAGCACTTTTCATTTCCGATCCGTTAGGTTAGGATCATTCTAGTCCTTTTTTCTTTACTATAAATACATTTTGTCAAACAATTTAGCAAACCATTGTCCTTGTCACTGAAATAAAAAATATATAATGAATTGGGTAATTTATTATTATCTAAATTTGGCCTACACGTCCTCTGCAGTGAATATGTCAAGCAAGGTTAGTTGTGAACATGACTCCACGAAAACGTTTTCAACTTAACTGAAAAATTACAGACTGCTTAGTTTAATCTTACAAGGTCGCTTTACCGTCGGAAAAACGGAAAAGGTATAAACTAAAGTTGTCACTTAAACGTTTTTAGAACGTTATTCCCATACCCAGAATATTTACTGTAGTCGGTTGAGTAAACGTTATGACAACGTCGTAGCTTGACTGATGTCATGCTCAACGTTAAAACAACGTTGACCGGTGGTTTAGAGAGCGTCGTTTCAGCCGCTAGTGCATAAAATGTTGTATGTATCATGTGCGTAAAATGCGTTTATGGCCTGCGGCGTGGTTATTGCCCCGATGGCGTTTTCCGAGGTGAAATGTGAGTTCTAGAGGACTTAAAAGCTTAAAAAATGAGCTTTTACCGCCTGACGAAGCAAACTCCGTTGGCGAAATGCCCGTTGAGTGAAATTGTAGGTTTGATGTATTCCACAACTACCCTTTCCCACTGTCTGAGGTTGCGCAACTTTTCATTCAATCATAGGGCGAACTTTTTTCCTTAACACCTTGTTAAGGACTCCGTACGTCCCCTAAGTTTTACTTCAATCTCTCTCTTTTTTCTGGAATGTGGAAGATCTTGCTACAACAATGCGGTATATTGCATTGCATCCTGTAACATTTAATGTGATGTGTGATGGTTACTTTTCTCGCTACAATCGACAGCAGAAATTTGTCCTCGTCCTGTCGTAGTAATCGATAACACTGACAACAATAACTTGCAAATGCACCTGGTCCTCCCTGAATTGTGCTTGCCATTACCACCGCCGACATGACAGACACCCGGATGCTCTTGCCATTAGTCTGTCAATCTTGTGTACATTTCAGAGCAACAACAACGCAGGAAATGCAATGGCGAAAATGAGGATTAATGCTCGTGCTGATAGCGTACCTAATGTATACCGCAGAGTACAGAGACGTTGTTGGCAAGTTTTAGCAAGACGTTCAGTAAATTCTGAGAGAAATCTACTGAAATTTCATAAGAAGTTAGTATCGCGCAAATTTAGTTTGTAAACAATCTAGGATATACATATACCACGCTTTGAATTGTGACATTATGAATATTTTACCAACTCCCAACAATGTTGTTTACTGTAGTGTATAGTGCTTCTATCTTCTCCCCCATACTTATCCGTACAATAGAGTTATTTATGATACACATTTGTAAAATAGGACTTCTTCCAATGAGTATGATGAGTTCAAAAACTCTTTGACGAAAATGTATCATATTTTTTTTTTCTGCGACAGTTATTATACTGACGAATTGTAGCAATTGCTTTCGTTTAAGAGATTCAAACTTCCGAAAGAAATAAATGATTTGATCTGAAATCTTAATTAAGGAAGAGCTCTTGATTTAGAGGACAGTATTTTACGAGGTGGGGTTTAAAATATGTTTCGGAGAAAAACATATCTTTCAGGAACTAACTACAATACCTCAAAACCTTAAATTTTGATTCCTTTTATGATTATAGTGTCTCCTGGAGTTTATCCTGGGTGTTACGAATGTTGTCAAATTACGGTGGACCTTTTTTATTCCGCTAAAGATCTTTAGTTACATAACTACCTTTGGGCACTTAGCTGTCCAGGATTTACGCCGGGAAGCAAAATTATGTGGAATGCGGTTTTACTGATTGTTGAAAGTTGCGGGAGATGCTAAACGAATTGTGTGCACTGCGAGCAATGTACGGAAATTCTGTTTTCATGGTCTGTTCTATTCTTCTCGGAGAGAAGAGCCACACTATCTCGAGGTTCATTTAACGAAACAAATGATTATACATGGGAGGCAAATGAGAGTTTGAAAGATTGTTTGTATGTAAAAAGAAAGTTGAATGAATAATGGAAATGAATTAATTTATTGCATAAATAAAGTCGAACATATGAATGTGTGGACGTGACATACCGCCCACCAAAAATTACTACGTTTTTTTCAGTGTTAGTGATGATCAAGTGGAAGTAGACAAAGATTGGAAACTGGTCGTTTCTAAAAAAAATATCTGTATTTTTACGATAGCTACCCGGATCTTACCATTCGTTCATGGAAAATAGTCTACAATACGACCCTTTCTTCATTGTAATAGGGGTACATTTGCTGATTTTAGAAGAACTAGGGAATTTTATCGAATGGGACATGGGATCGAATGGGACATGGGATCGAATGACATGGGAGAGTGAAATTGTTTCTGACTTCCAGTCTCTAAAGGAGAGAGAAATGAATTCTTTAAGGTTTAAGTCACGACCTGTCTATACAATACAATCATTCTCGAGTAAGTGCATCCGCTCCATGAAATAAGTCCGACAATAATATAAATAACATAACCAAACTTATATTGGAAGGGTCAGTCAGCGAATCAAAAACAATGTTATACGGAATACCCTACGCTCCTGCACGGCGAGCGGTTACCTAGCAACCAATATAGTTCCGAGAACTCGGCAAGCAAGCGGCAGCCAGTTCGAGTAGGACTACGTCACTATCGATACGCTTTCGAAGCGATAAATTTGGCCAGGGCAGAAATCGACGATTCTAAGTGTTTTCATCGCCGCAGAAGTTCTCGAAGTATCCATTGGATTATATAAGCAAGAAGATTCGAATGGACGGACATGTTGGGGCTGAAGTCCATAGAAGTTGAATTTGAAGCAGAAGTTGAAGTACACGTTTATGAAGTATAATTAGTATTCAGTAAAGGAAACAGTTTATTGTATCGATATATTCGAGTTGTATAATAATTAGTTCATTGGAATTTATTGTTCTTTTTGGTGCTGTAAATATTTATTTATTTGTTTTACGAGGCTGGTTTTCATGCCGTGTGAAACATAATTTTTTGATTTTTGTTCGAAAAACAAATTTTAGTCGCTATTTTCCATTGTTCAAAAGGGAAACATTCTCTTTGAAAATTGAAAAATTAAAAAATTTATTTTTTTTGTAATATCTAACAGAAAACAACTACTTCCCCAAGCAAGGTCCGCTTCTCTCTTAAATGCGAGTGAAGCGAACCTTACTTCAATGAAATGAACGATTTCTGTGAGTGATACTCTTAAATAACATTCCCCCTATCTCATTTATTTACTGAATTTTCAATGAAAACTAGAGACAATTAAAAAAATTCTATCAGAATGAAAACGCAAATTTTCACTTTCAGATTTTTCTTCTCAGTTAGAGTCTTTTCAAAACACATTTTCCATTTTTCAATTTTCAATTTTCAAGTAAAATGTTCCCCTTTTCGATACAATTTTTTCTTCAAAGTTCTAATCCAAATAAATTTAGCTATTAATGTAACGAGATTATTATGCGATTTATAATAATCGAGTATACGTAACTTCCGAAATTTACCTAAATTGCATAACAATCAAGTTCCATTCCAACCTTTATCGTATCACAACGATGATGTGGAAATAAAATCAACAACTTTATGTCAATGTTATGTCACGTTATTGCCATTTTAGCGTGCCATTTGGTATCTACGGTATTATGGAGTAACTAACGTATTATATTGTAACTAATGTTTTATGATGTGTTATGATATTATGATAATAATAATTAATTTGTAATGAAAATATAACTCAAAGGAAGATTAATATTCGATGATTATCAAAGGTAACTGGACTTTTGTTGAATTGTTTGTGTTTACTTTAATGTCATATTCAATTTTAAAAATTTGTGAAGTAACTATTAGAAATTGATGAGCACATGAGATGCTCGGTTCAAGCTCAGGCTGCATCAGGCTGCGTAGTGTCTCCTGGTACATGAGCACCGCATGAGCATCGATCCGCAGTCATCGGCGTACAAATATTCATACTTATCGATATCCAAATTGAATTCAAAATCTCTTTAATAACCACAAACAGAACGACAAGCACACTGAGCACAAAAAAATCGAGAAAAACCGGATCTGCCAGAGCAACGCACACGCATTCTTTTCTTGCTCAAATCAGCGTCCACACTGTCCGAGCATTTGCTCGTTCGGTGCTCGTTCGGTGCTCATGCGGAACGAATGCTCTAGTGAATACGCACCTTCATATGGTTTACTATTTGCGAACGGACGAAGCTTGGGTCTCCGCTGAATGTGGGAAACGTCGTCTCTCGGAACTCACTGTCTCTGGATGAAATTGAACAGATTTCTCACTGTACCCCCTGGCGGACTTAACTTAGAACTCTCTCACTTGCACAATACTGAATCTGTGAATACTGAATGTCTGAATACTGAATACTGACTTTCTCATAAATCGGACTTCAACAATTGCTTCTGAATAATGAATTGAAAATCCAGGAATGGTAAAGCTTGTATTCATCATAAATCCGTGACCTTCGTAGCAATATAAATGAAAAACGCAATAAGTCTGTCCTGACTTTTCAACGTACAAAAAGTACGACCCATAAAAACGCGAACGTGAAAACTACGCAAAAGTAGATGTTTATCGAGTAAAAATTCTACAAGTACAAAAACGATTCGTCGGGGAAAGCAAGACATGATAATTACCATACGAAATAAAGAAAGCAACTCATGTTACCTGGCGGCCACAGGGTTATGTCCCTGAGCGGTGTCTTGATGTCATAGCTAAAGAAAAAATTAACGTCAAATTCATCATTTTTCAATTATATCTTTTTTCAGGAGTGACAACAAATTATGGAAATACTGGAGTGCGGCGACATGGTTTTCAGGATGGAAGAAAAGTCTTGTGTATGGTCCAGTTGGAGTGATACCCATCATATGGCCCCATAAGCTTTGGCTATCTCATGTTTCCGGTGCCCAACTGATAGTTTTGGCATTGTTGCACGCGATTATTTCCCTGAAAGGTAGAAAAAAGAAGAGGAGAAAAAGTCGCCTTCATCAAACAGAAAATGATAGCTTTGACAGGTTAGTATTAAGCTTAAGAGTAAATTGATTAAGTTATTAAATGAGTACTTCGATATGGCGTTGTTGACGACGACCAACTGGCTCTGCCAACACAGCAGGTCTCTCAGAGTGACTGGATACTGGTGGAAAAGGTCGTTATGCATATCCTAGGCAGTGAGGGAATTTATTCTATATTATGCAGCAGAGAAATTTCTCATCAATGTTACACCCAGTTAACACAAACATCTCTGCGATATCGCTTTCTTGCTTATAAATGGGCTTCAAAATGAAGTACATTTGTACGTCACTGTTACCATCTGAGGATGCTGTGACCACAGATCTCAATTACCTTCACAATACTGTCGATCTGAGGCACAAAAAATATGTGAATTTGTGAAGCTCTTAGCTAGTATGTCACATTAAGGCATCTGTGAGTAACATCTGGCATCACATTGTGATACCTTTGCCCGGTCAAGAGGGCCCAAATAGAACTTAATGAGATTGTAACAATTCACTCCACTCATGTAATTTGGAATTTGAATGTGAAACACACTAATCTTTGAGACCATTTTGTGTTAACTGGACAGAGGGGCCTAGAACGCGTCCGAAAGCAATCTTTTCGGACTCGCAGACTTCCACGACTCGCCTACGGCTCGGCCTAGAATCTTGTTCACTCGTCCAAAAAACAGTATTCCGGATTTGTGTCGTAAATTACTATTGATTGATGTCATCTTGACAATCACTGTTTGTTTGTCTCGATTTTCTCTTTTCTGGAATTTTCTCGCTTATGACAATCGACAGAATTGAATTTGATATCGTTATAGGAACCCGAAAAAAAAATCCCATAAGCCGTCGTCGCATGCGACATAGGGTAGTCGACATTTGAGAATCGGGCCCCTGAACAACAAAATTGACCATATTCACCGTCGCCATATTGTCATGCGACAATACCAACTTACCCAGGGTTTTCAAAAATAACCAAAATTACTAATTACATACGTCAGTGACATTTTAAAATGATATTTATTTAGGGATTTATTTAGGCAGTACAGTTATCAAACATTGTTTAGTAGAGTGGGAGTGAGTTTAGTATCAAGTTGATTTCTGTGGACAAAAACGTTCCGGAATTTCCAAAAACATCAAAAGAAAATGTTATTTTGAAATAAAAAGAGAAATTTAAAAAAGGCAGTGTCAAAAATTGCATCTTTTTGTTTACCCCATGTATAAAAGGCAAATATATGAAGTTCAAAATGTTTTACTCAGTTTATAGTGCCAATGTTGTCTTTATTGCAGCTCAGGAGAAAGCTGATACCGATAGTGGTATATCTACTCATTTTTCCTAGATTTTCTCTTCAGTTACATTTTTCTGAAACTCACAAAATGAGCACATGAAATATGCACCAAATAAAACATTTTTGGTTTCCGCGGTTTTGTTACAGATATTACATTATATTTTTAACCTTTGGTAACAATGGATAGTTGGTATTGTCGCAAGACAATATGGCGACGGTGAATATGGTCAATTGGTGGCTGCCTGTCAAATATTTATATAACATCTAACTTTGGATTGGATGGTTCGTTTCAAATTAAGTTCCAACTAGTGACTGTAGATGTCACAAGTTACTCATGCATTCGTTTTGTTTTCCATAAAGTCTCCCTGATGAATGGGAAACCACGAAACAGCTGTAGGCGGATGATCGAACTCTCGAAATTGAATAAAAACACTCTCTTCGCTTTAAAAAATGTGATTGTTCGATATATGGCGCAGGTGGAAAGCATATCGACTTAAAAATTTCAAATAGCATTAGGGTCAAGTATCAGATCCATAAATAGTCCATTTTTTATTTCAAAAAGTAGGATCGCCGGTGAAATCATTCAATCATTCGAAACGGTTTCTGTTCCATGTTTGTACTTTGAACCAATCAATACCTAACAAGGGGGCGGGGACTAATAAAAGCCATACCAACTGTACGGTTCATTTTAATTCACTGAGACGAGTACTTTATCAATTATCTTTCTATTTCAGCAGCAAGTTCGAGGAAGTGACAGAATGCCTCGACGACAGACTTCCAGAACCTATTCCGGGAAGCAGTCATTCGATTTCCGACAGTTTAGTGGAACAGGACACCGTCCTCGAGATTTGACCGGAACTACACCGGCCTCCGGATCTTTTCCGACACATTGTCGATTCCGGTCATTGGAGTGAACTGGACTGTAATGAGCCGCCCATGATATTGTAATATATCGAACTGTGAAATGCTTGTAGATGATTATCTGCAAAAACATCATAGGTATAAGAATATATAGGTTAAGCGAATTGAGCGGGATGTTCGGATTATTGAGTAAAATGGACATAATTTACCGTTTAAGTGATTTGAAATCTTTTCACGTCTTTCAATTTTTTAAGTTTCAAATGCTTGTAAGTACCTGCAATCGTCTTCAAATAAATAATGACAAGTATAGATGCTAATAGGTCTGTCGGTGCAGTGCAGCCTTGATTAATTGAAAAGTATCAATGAGTTTTCAACATAGAAATTATAATATATATACTTACTCTAGAATGCCAATAATGCCAATTCAATGGGACGAAAGTGTTGTAAAAAGTTCGATGCATTATTTAGTGCGCACGATCAGGACCAGTTTCATTGATACCAGGGTGGGTTTCAGTGAGATTTTTAAATGATTCATGATTTTGAGTAAAATCGATTTAATAATACGTTGGTGTCAGGGCAGTCTATGAGACACGAAAAGTTTTGGTGGGCATACCTATGTTGTGAAACTGATTATATCCGAGAAATTCATCGAATAAAATAACAATGAAAAAATATATCTTGAGTAGGTAACTATTGGTGAAGTTCTTATTCCCACGGAAAGAAACATCCTGTATTGTTCAGAGAACATCGTGAGAACCAAAGGAAGGTAGGTAGGAATTGATTTTCTGGGAAACAGATGTTCGACGTATGGATGTGCTGAGGACTGGAGCTCGACGGGTCAGTCTCGAAGGGACCGCTAACGGTGGAACTATTGATAATATTTCGGAAGAGCATCGTTCATGGAAATATCTATAAAACACAGGCAGATTGCCAACCTTTCTGCGATGTTCCAGAGGAGTCAGCTAGCTTGTGAGTGAAGTTGTTGGATCACCATGCCATGTCATGCCTTTTGCTCTCGTCAAGCTTAAAATGATTTATATAAGCCAAACGTAAAGAAAGGATTAATATTCTCAGTTTTATCAAAGATGGGAGTTATTTCTGCTCTATTTATGTTATTTATTAGATTTGCCATCAACAATTCATATTCAAGTAGGTACTTACTAAAAATAATGGATTCCAGGAATAAATATTTCCTTTATTTCCACACCATAGAACCAAGCACGTCAACATTGTCAAAATTAAAATTTCACTACAGAAAAACCCGAAAACCAATAACATACATACTACCGATGAATAATTGAAGTAAACAACAGTAATAAGAAAAGCACATCTAAATAAACACAATAACGTTAATGGTTAATTTCACAATGAACACAAATTGCCTAAACCACCAAACTAACCCAGACCGGCTCTGGCAAGCTACCTTCCTTCCTCTGCGACAATTGAAAACTGATAACACTGTTGCACGATCCCAACAAGTCAACGGGAATTTGGGTAGGCTTCACAGTATGTTAGATTATTTTCGACAGAATCTCGACTACAAAGATAAAATTTTCTGAAATTTGTCAACGGTGCAGAGCTAGGAGACCGGTTATGGGCATGCTCATTGATGAAAACATTTGGAATTTTACAACACTTTTCAGTGTCCCACGAAGAGGGGGTTGGCATTCTAGAGTAAGTATACATATATTATAATTTCTATGGTTTTCAATCACCACCGATAAGAGAAAGAGAAATCACCCCAGACCCAACGGCCAAATTTCAAGAAATTAGATTACCTACGTCTTTGAGCTAGATAATCAACAGATATTTGCGAAAATTGCTAATAACTGCACAATAATTCGACTAAGGGTTGGTATTATAAAACTATTTTGACAGAAAACTAGAATTTAATTGTGGAATGACGTCAAATCTTGTATTTAACTTCTAGATGAAGGAGTTAACTTCATCCGGTGGAATGGGTATCAGTTGAAGTTACCTTTGTAGGAAATGGTGGTTTTCGACAGTTTTTCTGTCAATAATTTAGCACGTACTTGGGTTTATTGTTGTATTATTTTTCTGACTGTGTTAAACGATATCCAGTTTATTTTTGAGGAACTTGATGAAGATACTGGTTGAAGGCCCGGGACGACCAAGAATATTTAGATATCGGTTAGACTATTCCAACTTGGAATGAAAAATAATTCAAAAACCGATTTCGATTATTCAGAGAATCTGTACACATTAATGCAAATTTAAAATAAAAAATGGGACCTTTATAAAACTGACATTCTAAAGTAAAAGTTAACTTGACTGTTAAAATTAAAGTTAACTGTCAAACATTTTTATAATACCGGCCCTAAAAAATAGAGAAGACACCAGAACAAAGAAGATCACGGCCACCACGACCCAACAGGGATGAAATGAAATGGTCGTTTTAAGAAAAAAAGTTCCTATGAACGACCTAATGAATCACCATCTAGAGTGTCGTACCGTAGTTAGAAAATACGAGGGAAACAAAAAATTCAAAAATTTTTTTTGGAAAAACGCCCTCGAAACAAAAAAAGTCACAGAGGAAAACGATGGGAGACTTGGTCCAGAGAATCCATACAGAAAGTTTGGAGAGAGTATCTATCAGTAAAATTTTTGCCGATGGGCACTCTAACTATACGTAGTTTCGTCACCGACAGGTGCTTCGTTATCTCCACCATCACTCTTTAAAAATATATTCCCACACACCTAAGATGTGCGGCGCAATGATGAAATGTAACTTTCATGATGACGCGCTATATATTCTTATGTCTATGTATAGAGATGCTAAAGTGGTTTCTTCGACAAAAAAACACGTCGACACGTATTAAAAGTTGGATAAGAATGATTAAAAAGACAACAAAAATTGTTGGTTGTTTTAGATTTTCATTTCTTGATTTTACAAAATACGATTGTTGTTTTGCCAAGACATTGGCATTAGAGTGGGGGCAGACTTTGATTAGAAATGAAAGGAAATCAATTAGGTGATTCGAACAATTTTTATTTTTCTGTTATGTTTTTGATGAATCGGTAATCTGCATCAAGTATCGACAGAGTCAATTCACTTTTCAAGTTGAATATTATTCTTGGCGAATCGATATCGTACTTGAAATCTGCATCATAATTATGATCTCAAAAAAGATTGGATCACCCGCTTGTAGATACTATTAAAAAAATATTTGAATGATTGCATCAATTGATGGATGATATGCACATGAACATAGTAAGTCATGGAGCTCAACACTTTCGTCATATTTTCAGATAAAATTTGGTACTTGGGTAATGTTTGATACCACGAATTGTTTATCAATCGATATTTTTGATAATATTCTCGGTCTTGTCTGCTGTTATCAATACATAAGCTGCATGTCATAAACTTCTTACAGTATTCATATTCTCTTATAATGAGGGGCACATGAAAGTAAATAGCACAGGTTTTCAAAATTATTTTCATGACCAAAGATATTTAGTGATGCCTTCCTACTGTGAACATGCTATAGGAAATATCCGTCTGATTTACCCAATGAAAACTATTAAAAAATGTATTTTAATGTTTGATGAATACCCAATACCTATAGTGATAGACCAATGTTGCTTGGTTATTATAATATCATGATTGCGCGAGGTTTTATAATTAAATGTTCCGTTCTCTGAAATTTTCATTTTGAATTGTACTGTTATTCATTTATAAATACGAAGAATAAAATACATGGTTTCTTAACAAGTTTTATTTATTAACTGTATGAACAACCATAAGGGCGTCGATATAGGTTTATTTTCTGCAGGAGTAATTGGTAGAAGAATTGATGGGACTATAAATTGGTGGTTGGGTATACAGCGTTCTTTACATGGGAAAACACAGTCCAGGATGGTACAGTCCTCCTCAGTACGCCCCTCTTATCGACGCTGGTGTGAGCAACACTATACAAATACTAGTTGATGAAAATATAAGATCCGTAAAATTGGGTGAAAAGAAATACTTCTCGAGTTTTTGGACTTTATTGCAAAGTTGACATTTCCTTTATCAAGAAGGAAAAAATTGGAAAATATATGTCACGGCTCACAGTCATATGCGGTAATTCAAAAAATTTCGAAAATAGAAATGTGATTTTATATTCACCCTCCTAGGGAGGTTGTTGAAAAAAGTGTTTATTTTGAAACACAATTATTCGATATATTAAATCATCCGGGAGGCGAATAGAAACAATTTTTGAAACATTGAGGGGTTTGGTCATTCCCAAATTTGAAAAGGGGTCTATGAAGATTCATCGCCAACAGTGCTTCGCCAACAATTCTTCGCCAACAATTCTTCGCGAGGCGTATTCATTCCCCAAAAATTATTCGCCAACAATTCTTCGCCGACAATTTTTCGCAAACAATTCATACCCAAATCATTTATTCGCAAGCACATTGCTTCGTCTGGTTTTTGGGTTAGTCTGATTAACGAAATAAATTTGCCTGGATTGAATAAGTTTGTTTTCTTACCCTTCCTTTCATGATTATTCGTTCCGCTATTCCATTCTAAGTTGCTTGTGCGCGTAACTAAGTTACCGAATAAACAGACAAAAATAGTGTCGTTCGTTAAGACGTACTCTGACTGCTCTACTTACTCTAAGTTGACTTTTTAGAAGAGAAAGACACATGAAGTGTACAAATGTTAGAGAGAGATGAACAGATGGGAGGTGATCTAGATCCACTGGAGCAGTCTTCAACGAACACCCCTAATAATATTCAAAAAATCTCATAATCTAAAAATTAATATAAATGAAGGTGAAGATATTACTTGTCATAGTCATAGTCATATAGTCATTATTACCTAGACATTTAAATGGCACTATTAACATTCCGTTGTCAATATGAATTAGTAAACGAATGATATAGGCCATTTACCACTTTTAAATTTTTACTGGCGTATATGGAATTAGTAAATTTGGTTATTCTCAGCTGAGAACCCCTGGGTAAGTTTGGTATTGTCTCATGAAAATATGGCGACGGTGAATATGGTCAATTGGATACATATTGTATGTAGAAAGCTAGTGATATAATCGATAGCGCAAATAAAATCCAAACAGGTTATTTTAAGGTTAGCAACAAAGGTAAAAGGGATCTTCACATAGAACATCTATCTCTGACCGCAAAAGAAAAATCCATAACAGTTAAATGATAAAATATACACAGTTCTATTCACCTAGCTGAAAACGTGGAAATATTATGCGCACTCGTCGCACAACGGACTATAATCCGTAATATATCGTCGGTATTGAGAAAATTATTAGAGAACCAGAGAAATTATGACCTTGTGATAGAAACGCAAGAGAAAGGCACGTATGTGAATGGTTTTGCAGTTTTAAGGCATACGGGTCAAAAATGCATTTGTGAATTGCACGTGCTTCATGAACCATGCGTGGGCACCCATGTATCTGAATCGGCCTTAATACGTGCTAGTCACTGGTCTGGCAATAACTCCATGGAGATCCATGCTCCATAATCCACAGGGCAGACTAGAGGCGGGCACGGCAGGGTAGAATGGTTCTAGATTCAGTCACAGAACTCATAATTATATCTTATATCTCATAAGATATAATTATGAGTTCTGTGGATTCACAATATGAATATCAAAAGTGTCGTTTCTGATTGCTCGACTTGCTTGAAGTTGATATTTTCAAAAGAAAAAGACAAATGGAGTACGTTAGAGAGAGATGAACATATGTGAAAGTGATCTGGATCAACTAGAGCAGTCTTCAATGAACAAGCCTATAGTACTGCAGTTAGTACTCCTTCATATACAGGCGGAGCAATCAGGGTTGAACTGCCAAACTTCCAGTATCACTTTTCTAGGTAAAAACAGGATTTTTTTCATACAACTATGTGTCCAAACTTGTTTTGTTATCGAGATACAGAATGTCAAAGTTTTTGAAAAAAATCAGTTTTTGTATACTTTATTCAAAAACCTCTTGGCTGATTTTGAAAAAAAATCGCATGCCTATTGAGGGCATATTTAAATGTACTCCAGACTGGAATGATCAAATAAAAAACTGATTTTTTTAAACAACTGACATTTCTGTATCTCAAACAAGAGGAAATTATATTATCATCACCTAAAAAAACGATACTAATCGTTCGCCACTGGTCACTCTGTAAAATACTTCTAGCACAGAAAATAATATAACAAATTCGAGTAAGAACTCTTGCTATTTTCGTGCTTTGAAATGTATCTGAATGTTAATTTTGATGGTTGAGTAATATTATATATTGGTATGTTAACCAATTTTTATTGTCAGATTGTCGATGTCGTCAAAGCTATTAGAACCCAGGGATAATAGAGACATAGTCGTCGCATCCGCCATGTTTGTGACGTCAATGAATTGTGATTTTTGTGAACATACGTCTCATATATTTTATCAACTCTTTTTTGCTTTACGCTTTGTTATTGTTCCAGATGCAGTGGTTTGGAGAGTCAAAATTACACCCTTACTATTTGAAAAGGCCAAATTTAACAATCCTTGATTCTGGTCTAAAAACTATAATGACCACTGTATTGAATAAAAGCCTCTCAGTTTAATTTCTTATCTGATTTCAACACCGCATTAGTAGTAGGTCTGTAAAGTATTTGGTAGTTTATTCAAATTTTCAGCTCAAATATAATTCAATGACGTCCTTGTCTTTAGCATCCGTGATTAGAAACATCCTTCGATACCAAGATCAATTTTGAATTTTTCGTGGACCTCATGTTTTCAGTTCATATTCGTCGAATCTAGTACAATTTTACATAAATTTCTAGTACTAAAATGTTGTTGACGGAACAACGAACAACACTGCATACTACTGCACAGAGTAGAGAATATAATAATGGCAACACTGGTTGTAACCTCAATCCTAACCTCAATTTTATGCGTTTAATTCATTCATTTCTTGTAAATTTAATTAATAGTTGTATTTTTTGTTATCAATGTTTTTAGCCAAATCAAAAGTGAATATTTTTCAACCGCAATACGAAAGGTATCCATGCTATAAACACAATTGTTTCATGAGATAATAAACTACTACTTGAGGGATATTTCAAAATTCCAAATCATTCTAGAATATTTTTATCTTATTTTTCAGCACTGTCACGAATAAGAAATGTTAGTGCCCTATAGTAATAAATAAAAAACGTTGAAATGTACGGTTGGGGTAGCACTATTCACGGAGAACTAGGATTAGGAGGAATTGAAGAGGAACATATTCTGACTCCCAGAGTTTTGGATTGGAGTTTGGCCAGTACTGTTATTGAAGCAGCTTTGGGTGAAAACCATACTCTTCTCTTAACAAAAGATGGAAAAATATACTCTTGTGGATGTAATGATTATGGACAACTTGGTCATGATCAGCCAAGAAAGAGGCCACGTATGTCTTTGTTTAGTATGTAACATTTTGCTTTATGTCTGTCTAACTTAATGTTGTGGTTCATCGACATGGAATTATGAAAGTTTGCATATCGGGGAACTGTGTGTATGAAAATTATGGAAATATTTTCATATTCACAGCTGCATGATTCTAATCGTACTCATCTCTACACTGGTATCATAATTCCATTTGTTGTATTTTCACATCATCACCATTTACTGCAATAGAATTGGAACATCTAGTCATATAAGGTCCTTTTGCTTGCATAGAAGCATAGCACTTTCCTTCTCTTAGTGTAATTTAGTATATTTTTGCCAATAGGATTGATTCCTTTGTGTTAACTGCACTGAAACTACACCACACTGCACCTCTTAGCAGACAAAAGGACCTATAATGGTGAAAGGCTTTATCTCACAGCTACAGATTCAGGAGGTGTAATGGAAGCAATTCCCCACCCCCCCTTTGATTATGAATTAATTGATTTGGGTATAATAATTATAACTCACAAGTTTCATTTTTGAGGGCTACTGTTCGAAGGGGGATGACAGCAGGTTAATAAAAAAACAATTTTAACAACAACAATAATGTTTATTGTAGCATTTCTTGTGACAGAGTTTTGTATTTTTTCTATGCAATACTTGTTGAATATTCTTGAAAATGGACTGTGTTTATTGAAATTAAGGCAACTGTCGATTTTCTAAACCTAGATATTTAGTGTCATTAACTCAGTTCAGTACCTCTTAGTGCAATATTGAAATCCTCAGTGTTGGTTTTGGTTACATTGAATAACACAGCATGGGTTTTATCAGCATTAATTATAAGGGAGCTATTGTTCGCCCAGGTATTTATATTTTTAAAATCAGTGTTTACCAGCAGTCTCATGGTCGTCTGTTGAGAAGTACATATATACACTCAAGTCATCAGCATGCATGCATGTATGCAAGTATTGACCCTTGGTACTCCAGATTTTATTGGTTTTATATTTGAGATATAATAGTTACCATCCATATCTGTTATCTTTACTCATTGGTTTCATTTAATCAAATAATCAATAAACCAGTTTACAGTGATTTCATCAAAATTGTGTGAAGTATATAATGAAAATTAGGATAAAAGTGAAGATTTAGATTTTTAGAATTATGTTGGGTACTTCTTTGTTTGATTCGAATCAAATGAAGAACTTTTTTTCAGAGCCTGTGTCTTCAATGGAGGTCCATACAGTGACCCATGTAGCATGTGGTTCTATGCATTCCATGGCACTCAACAAATGGGGACAGGTGTTCACCTGGGGATCAGATTATCATGGTCAACTGGGTCAAAATCTGGGAGAAACTGTCCAGGCAATTCCTAAAGTAGTCAGAACTCTTGCAAAATATCACATCATCCAGATTTGTTGTGGACAAAGACATTCTGTAGCTTTGGCAAATAGTAAGTGTTACCTAAGTCAGGATTATTTTAATGTTTGTTGAATTGTCATCAATTTCTTTTTGAATTATCCATTTAGAAACAAATGTAAGGCTGTTTTGTAGACATTTGAGAAACAATTAGAAATCTGATAGTTTGTTACAATGTGTTTACATTTACTATAGTATATCCACATTTCAAATACTTACGATGTAAACAATGATCAATTCATGCTTGCAGCGTGTCCACCTCTTGATCGCCAATTCTCGCAATGCTATTGGTCGTTAAAACATCATTTGAAAGGAGACAAAACGAAATATTTTCGCAGAGTTGTATTCAGCTTGGTTGCGTTAGAATTATCAAAGCTGCGTTTCGTTTAAAATTTCCTTGGTGATTTGTTCTTGTGTTCTTGATAAAATTATTGATTATTTATATCAAATAGTTGTCCTGATCTTGTTCAGTTCACATTTTAAGAAGTATATGAAATATGTATACATTTTCAAATTCATTTCACAAGGGTAACATGCATAATACCACTCTGTTCAAGTTTGGGGATCATATGCTTGGTTTAGATACTGACAACAGAATTAAATTTAAATCTCACAAAATAACCATCTGTAAAAAGCTGGCATCTGGATGTTACGCTATATGTGTAAAATTATTATTGTACCTTTATGTAAATCTGATATTTGTATCTGTTTTTTTATTGCTGTATTTCAGTTCAGATTTTATATATGAATAAAAATAACTTGCAAATTGAGACTCTTAAATGTATTCAAGAGTTCATTTGATTTCAGACAACTCCGTGCCATGATGAACACAGATGCACTAATGAAAACCTATTTTGCCCTATTTCACTCCAAATTAGAGTATGGCCGATCTTGTGGGGTAACTTCTCACACTCAATTAAAAATTTCATCCTCAAAAAAAAATTATATCCACAAAACACTTTTAGATATTCACAAAAACGAATATTGTTACCTTAAACATTCCGAAATTACGCTCACATCACTAGAAATTGTAATTGGTTGGGCAAACCCCGATTCAGACTCAGAGTACTTCCTCTGTATCTGCTTCACTATGGAAATGTAGTGGGATTGAGAGGAGAGGCATAGGTCGAAACAATAATAACTCTACCAATCTGTCCTCGAACTTTTCAGAAGTCAGAATGTATAAACAATTTTTCTTTCAGCTGGTGAAATATTAACTTGGGGAGCGAACAGCTTTGGTCAGCTTGGACTTGGCAATTTATCACAAACTGAAACTTCACCAAGTGTAGTCAAATCTCTGAATGGAATACCAATAGCCTTCATTGCCTGTGGTGCTAATCACACTTTTGCTGTCTCTAAATCTGGTGCTGTCTATGGTTGGGGTAAGAGTAAAAACAAAAATTCTGTTTTTAATGTTTTTACTAATGTTTATATTAAGTTTAGTAGCCACAATAGGCCATTGGCAGCAGTGGAGAGCCTGATATGGGCTCACTCACATTTAAACCTAACCTAAGTTTAGTACAATTCCTTTATTACTTTATATCATCCTGATCAGTGTGAATAATATTGAAAATTGTAAAAGTAACTCAAATCTATCAAATTTAGTAGAAAAGGCTGTTTATATGTTCTTAGCTCTCTTTTATATACCTGTATTATTATCACCTAATCAATATGAGATCAGAAAAGGCATGTCAGCTGACATTGCATTTCTGTATCTTATCTGACCCAGAATATTCATGAAAAAATTATGGTTGCAGGACTTTACTTTGATTTGTCTAAAGCTTTTTTTATGGTACACCATAACATTTTACTGGGATTGAGATTTGATAAAGTCTTACTGACCAGCAGCTTTCTGTTGATAGTCATCAGGCATCAGGATCATAGACTTTTTTAACATGCTTATTTTAGCTTCACTTTTATGTATGTAAGTATCTATGTGATTTTCACCCACTTCCAGACATTCTAATGATATGAAATTTGGCATGTGTTCATAATTTCGGTACAATTGAAAATGGCATTTTTGTTATAGAAAAAAAATGGCGGACGAGATTTGTGATAATGGTCTGATTCGGTTCAAAATATCAGCATATTATAAGTCATTCGTGACAAGTTATTTGCTTTAAAGATATTTTATTGAATTTGTAAAATATAATTGCAGATGTATCATCACTATAAATGTTTATAGAATATCAGATAATTTGTCCGAATTCTTGCGTTACAAAATAACAGACACTTATAGTATGAACATTCAATTTAAAGCTTAAAGTATTTTTTGCTCGAGGTTGTTAATCACATCCAAAATACTCTAATTTCCATATATTCTTCCTATTAGTGCATTCATAAAGTGTGAAAACTCAGACAGGTCGATTTTGGATTCATAAACGCACTGTATATCATTTAACAGGGTAGTTTTTATGTAAAAGTTAAATATTATTTATTTCAGGTAAAAATAGACGAGGACAACTTGGTTTGAATGACACTGAGAACAAGTCTTTTCCTACTCAACTTCGAACACTGAGAGCTATCAAAGTTAGATTTATTACCTGTGGTGAGGAATTTTCGATATTTCTGACACTGGATGGTGGGGTTTTCACGTGTGGAGCTGGTATGTTTGGCCAATTAGGGCATGGATCTAACATTAACGAAATTCTTCCCCGTCAGGTTAGTAGTAACTTATGATAAGTTATGGGGTAACTATTAATATACTATGCTATATTATGTGAAAATATTAATGATGTATAAATGAGGGTGATCCACAAACATTTTTTGCTGTCTAATAAAAACAAACAGAAATTCAGAGTGATAATTCAAAAGAAAAATCTAGTATAGTATTTTTCATGCAATAAATTCAATTTTCAAAATTTGTGTTTGGAAATTATTTCAGAATCTGATGACATCTATTTGAAAAATTAGTTATGCTATTATTGCAGCAAAAAATTATATATATTCTCTGGGTGAGAGAATGAATGAGAGAACGCGAGAATGGCCGAGATAGAGAGAACAAGCAAGATATAGAGAACGAGCGAGATAGAGAGCACGAGAGATAGATAAAACGAGCGAGGTAGCGAGAACAAGCGCGATGTAGTTAGAAAAGGACGTGATAGATAGTGAATGAGCGAGATAGAGAGAACGAGTGAGAGATATGGAGATCGGGCAAGATATGCAGAGAAGAATGAGAGAGATGGAGGGAACGAGTGAGAGAGAGAGAACGGGTGAATGAGATAATGATTGAGAAAGGGAGACACATAACAAAAGAGAGGACGTTGGAGAAAATCACTAAGAGACAGACCAAGCGAGATAGAGAAAAAGTGAGATAGAGAAAAAGTGAAGTAGGAAACGGGAGAGATAGAACAAGCGAGGTAGAGAGCAAGAGTGAGAGGCGAGAGAGAGCAAGAGTGAGGGGAGAGAGAGCAAGAGTGAAAGGAGAGAGAGCAAGATTGAAAGCAGAGAGAGCAAGAGTGAAAGGAGAGAGAGCAAGAGTGAGAGGATAGAGAGTAAGAGTGAGAGAACAAGAAAGGAAAAGAGAGAATGATAACGGAAGAAGTGATGTTTTTTGATGTTCTAATGTGTTTATTTTGACGTGGCACAGTGCTTTTATTGAAGCTACTTTCCATTATGTTATTTGTTCAAATCAAAGTAAAAGAGATTGATCCAATATTGGTACCTAATGAAGATGTAAAAAAATATGAATAATGATATGGACACTAATTTATTCGGTTTTTTACTCTTGGGGTGTGATTCTGTGTACCATAGAATTCTATTGTCGATAGAAAAAGTGAGATGACATTATGGTTGAATTCATGGGAGGAAAGAGACAAAACTGTCGACAATAGAATTCTATGGTACACAGAATCCCACCCCTGGAACTATGTAAAATTCAAGATATTACCTATTCATGTTTGTTTTATTTTATGGGCATCTCAAAAGATAGAGATACCTTGAAAAGACTAATTGTTTTTTCGCATGTTCTTTTGTTGTTTTACACATCCAATTTTTGTTTACATATGTTAGGCGTCACAATGAATAACCACAAAAGTATCTAAATTGGATTGTTTCAATTAATTAAGAGCTTTGTTGTCTACTGTCCAGTTTTTTATTTCCTCTGATCATTTTTATAATTTTTATATTTCATTTTAAAAATAAATTTTTGCTACCATGTACATAATATGTAAATCGTAATTAATTCTTGTCAATTTTTTTTCATATTATTCTATATGAATCTTGTTCCTAACGCAGGTCATAGAATTGATGGGTTCAACCATAACTCAAGTAGCAAGTGGTCGTCAGCATTCCCTAGCTCTTGTCCCTTCGAGAGGGAGAGTGTACAGTTTTGGGATCGGCGGTTCTGGGCAATTGGGACTTCGAAAACCCACCAGCGCTTCGACTCCGCAAGTTGTATTAGGACCATGGGTTTCACCTAGTGGTATGTCTTTAGTGCCTACATCGAGCGATGTGAAAAATTTGGTCATCCATAGGATATATGCAGGTAGGTTGTTCAAGTAGTTGTAACATATTTCATAATTTTCAGTCTGAAATTGAGTGAAATTGGACAAAGGATTGAGTATGATACATAAAATTTGAATATTTTTTATGTCATCCAAATTGAAATGGTCCTTTTGAGAGAAAGTGAATTTGAAACAACAGAGACATTTTATCAGGGGAACAACTGAGATATTGCGGAGTTGCTGGTACTGTTAATAATTGAACGGAACACTATCTGAATGAGTCAAAAAACAAAACTTGGCCAAGTTATTCTAAAAGTTAGGTAATAGCATTGGAGTTCCCCAAGGCAGCGTTTTAGGACCCCTTCTGTTCATTCTTTATATAAATTATATACATCAAGTTGCAGGGAATCTCAAAAAGAAATCAAATCAATCATTGTTACAACTAAATATAAATATGATAATATATACTTGTTAATTCGATTGATATAGAAATTGAAAATAAGTCTTTGGAAACTAGATGAATTCAAATATCTGGGATTTATGTTCGATAATAATCTAAGATTCAATAGTCATGGAGAATACATCATTAGAAAAAATCTTAAAAATACATTTCTTCAAAAATTTCAAAAGAGTTGTACATGTTTGCCAGACTTACCATTTATAATTCCGTTTTAAAACTGACCATGACTATTGTTCTACAATAATTAACCAGTTTACCTAAATCTGAATTTCTCAACTTCAAAAGCTACAAAATAGAAGAATGATATTTATACTGAAATGTAATGGATATACTGCAATGGTTTTCAGTTAGTTTTCTTTCCTTTTATGTGAGTGTTAGATTTCAATGAAATCCTGAATATGGAATCTACACATTTCATTTTACTGTTTCAGTTTTGTTCTGGATGTGTTCGGAACATGATTTTGTGTTGATAATTTTAATTCTGACAGAGGTCAATTGACAATTTTAGATATATGGTTATTTTTGAAACCTGTCAAAAGAGTGTCTCAAAAAAGCGCAGCGACTTATAAGTAAATTTTTTTTAATATAAGGAATCCAACAATCCAAAGTTTGAAGCTGTTTCTCCAAAGACTACGGAGATATCGACATTTATTTCATCCATGAGCTCAATTTGTGTGAGAGAGAATTTATTGACCACCCAGAAAAAGTTTCTCTCTCCCACTCATTGGGCTTGTGGATAAAATAGTAGGCGAGTGATAGTAGTAGTCTATGGAGATAACAGCATCAAACTTGATATTGTTGGATTCCTTATGATCATCCCAAACCGATCATGCAATGATATACTTTTAAGTCGCTGCTCTTGAGACACTGTGTATCAATGAAACCTAAATCATTGAAGAGATCGATTGAAACACTATAACTAATGCACTTAACATTTTTTTGTAGTATGTTAATACGTAAAATGAAGAAGTTTCAGGGGGCAACGGACTTATGGTCCTTACTGTTTATAGGGTGTAATCTAACCTCTTGCACTCTCGTGAAGGACGAGTGGCTTTGTTGGAAAATTCAGAAAAACCGCTGCTCGGAATTACACAGTTTCTTCCATCCGGCATTATTGCGGCTCTGCTCCGGTTAGCTGACGTTCCGCGGACAGCTGTTCCGAAAATTTCGACGAATTTTCTAACACAATTCAAACACATACAAATTTTTTTCGAACCTTTCACACCTGCCATTCTTTATAAAATGGCATTATACACCCGTCCTTTACGGGAGTGCAAGTGGTTAGAATACACCTTGTATACATTATTAAAGGGAAATTTTGTTAACTCATGAATTTCTAGATATCTCAAGAAAAAGAGGAAAAAGTATTTCTTAGAGGTATCCAACAGGACATCTTCACCTTTTCTACCCACAATTATTGATATTTTCTCCCATGCGATATCATGGAATAAACAAAATGTTTTTCAGGTGGTGATCACTGTTTTGTCTCTGTAATCAAGCAAGAAAGCAAACTGCCTCCATACGATTGTCGAGAGATCGATCCACGAACTCAAATTCTAACTTTAACTTATGACTATATGAAAAACTTGCTACGTATTCCTAGTACTAGCCCTGTAAATCAAGATGTGTTATCGTTCCTAGAAAGTGTTTTCAAAAGTGTGGCTTGTATTAATGGATCTTTCTTGATGGATAACGACAAGCATTATAACTGTACTAGTAAACACCATGGAGTTGATATAGAGTTGGCAGAGGCAACTTTTTCTCTCATAGGTAGAATTGAGAACAGTAGTATAACAGAATTGGTAAGTACATACTGCTTACTGGTGAGAAATTCCGAAATGTAACAATCTACCCAAGGAAAGATACAGTATTGGTGGCAGGTCAGCAATATTCCTGAAAGAATTCTTATGCATCTTTATATCCCATACATGCAATTGTTTCCATATATCTTTGAGCATGGACTTTATCCAAGTTCGTATAATGTTTATCAGCACAAGTAAATATAAAATGAATGATAATTATGTAAAAGCTCTCATATGAATCTTATTTCAAAGATATAATTAAAAACTAATAAAATTATAATAAAAATGAATGCTCAAAATAGCACACTAAATCGAACATGGTTTATAATTGGAGCAAGAATCATATTACTCCTGTTCGAGGTTAGGTTCAATTTCAGGGTACCTCTTATCTAATATGTGGTTTCTGTTTCACTGGCTAGTACCCAGAAGACAGTTTTTCCTCAATGCCATCATGTGATATTCAAATTTTAATTTACTGTCTATGTAAAGACCTAAGCATTTTGCGTAATTTTTTCTCTAAATGTTTCCTAAATCTAGTGCTGAATCTTCAAGCTTGCATTTAAAAGTTGAAAAATTTGTTTTTGTTTTTTTTTTATATTGAATGATAGTCTGTTAGACTTACTCCAAGTTATTACCTTAGTTATATTCCTCGTTGAAAAAGCTTTATTTAATTTTTCAGTATTTTTTTTTGAGCCATGTGATGAACGTGTCATCCGCAAATAATGTGAACCTATCTGAGTTGGTGATGTTAGTTACATCATTGATATATAGTAAAAATAAAACTGGGCCAAGGACTGAGCCCTGAGAGACTCCAGTTTTCTTTTCCATTGAAGGATTTACATTGGTCTTTTCTCTACATTGTAAATATGATTGTATCCATTTGTAAGAAAGCAGCATTTATGTGTATTCAGATGAAGATGGTTGATATTAAATCAATTACTGATGTTCACATCCTCTTGTAAAAGAAACTGATTTTAATGTATGTGCATACTTCATTGACATGCTCTCTTGTCTTTTTTCTGAGTTCTATTATAATATTGCTATTTGCATTCAATTATCAGTATGTATTTGCCATAGATTGTGAACCTATGTGAACTTTCACATGAATACACTGGATTGGACTGTTTTAATTCATTATAGGAGCTACAAATATTTATTTTAGTTGAAGCTGATATTTCAAAGTCTTGTTTCCACGAACACTCTCCTATTTCAGATATGGAATTGTATAGTAGATGACATCCTCACAAATCTCTCGACATCGCCTCCAGACGTAGAAACACTCCGCATATACCTCACTCTGCCTCTTTACCACGAGTTCAACAATCCAAAGCAATACCTCCGCCTGCAGAAACCGTTTGCAACTGCGGTACTCAATCTGAAACAGGTCGCTAGCAAAGTCGTTAGCGGCTGGTTGAGCATGATGAGCTGTGATTATATGGAACGATTAGTGAATATATTCAAGAGTGTTGCTAGTTATATTCTAAGAAACCAAAATATCCCTGAACACCATGTGAGTACACATTTAATTTTTGTGATAAATAAAAATTTAAAGTGTATTCTAACCCCACAATCATTGAAAAAAGTCGTAGGTAATTTAAAGTCTGTAAAGCACTTCCTCAGGGTGGTTTTCTGACATCCTGGTGCAGGAAAAGCCCTGAGTGTTTCAAAGTATGTATTAGGGCTGTTTGTTGGTTCGACTTGCTTCAGCAAAGTTTGTAATTATTAAAGTATTGAAATGGATGCAGATGATGAAAATGAGGTGAACATTTTGTAAATACAAATGATACTAATGATCTCATTATATGGTTGATTTTTTGTTTTAATCAGTTATATAAAAATTCAATATTTTGATTTAGTGTGACTCACAGGTAGAGATAAGAAATTGGGACTATTTTACAAAATATTATTCAAGTGGTGGACAAATTATGTGATTTCATATTATCGCTATTATTCACTGGGATGAGCACTCCGGCTGCGCCATCGTGCTCGAAAAATCGCGTATGTTTGAAAGACCTTTTTATCCACTCATACTTTGATTTACTATTCTTTCAAGTTTAATTAAAACTTATTGAATAACTTATCATTTGTTTATTTTTGTTTTATATGATATAAAGCTCGTAGGAAATATTTTGTTCCTAATACGTGCGCCTTTTCCGTACGCAAAAACTCATCCAAACTCCGCTTCGCATCGTTCGTCTAACTGTATTTGCGTGCGGAAAAGTAACACTTTGCGCACTTGTTAGGGAAATAACTATATTCTATGGAAATATCGGAGTATCTGAGATCAGCAAAAGATAGCAGAGATTCACTTAAATCAGCGGGAGTTTATAGGATTCCATGTGAAAAGAGCATTGGTTCCCACCTAGTTGAGCACAAGCGGAGTTATCGATTGGGACAGACCGAGGAATCTGCAGTCGCTGAACATGCATTGTCCGAAGGAGAACACAAGATTCTTTTCGAAAATTCCGGGAGGCTAGCAAAATCGAATAATTATTACAGGGCCATGTAGCTCAGTAGTTGAGACTTTCGCGTTCGAAAATATTGACTGCTGGTCGGCTAGGTTCGAATCCTTAGTAACTACAGATTTTTATCTGATGGCCCGAGAAAGTGCTAGGAATCGCACGTTAAAAGGTAAGACCTCGTTAATCCTTGACTCGCACAATTTTCGACTTTTGAGGGCTCCGTTCGTAAGGGAGGGGATGACAGCTGTTTAACGGAAAAAACAATTTTAACAATTTTAACAAAACAATTATTCAACAAGAATGCATTTAGAAGCGAGAGAAATACAAAAACACCAAGAGAACCTCAATAGGAAAAAAGATAAAACATATCTAACGAAGATCTGGCACGCAACATTGAAAGGCGCCGAAACGAGTCTATGACACCTGCATCGCGCGAAAAGTACGGGCGAAGCCACAATCACAGAAAGTGCGCGAAAAATCAGCACTATAAATGAAATGTCAGAAACGAGAGCTTAAGTTTCAGTTGATACGTCAAGAAGAATACTTCGAGCACGCCACTGAAGATGACTGCCGTAGTTGCAGTTGACCAAAGCATTGACAGCAGCACACATTCCTATTCGAGAAATGCATTTCCGCTAGGTGGCGCTAAAAATTTAGGAGTGAAACAATATAATGGTGATCAGCTCCTAAATTCCATAAGAGACCATAGTGTTTAATTTGAATGAAGTACTCGAGATGTCGCAAGTTGCAATGAGTTCATCAGACCTTTTCATTCACGACGACATTACCATGTCTTTCATAACTCTTTGTTTTTCAATGGAAAATAATGTAAAGAAACTTTGTCTTTGGAACTATTGATAGTACATTTAGCATTGCAGCACTGAGCAAATACACTTAGTAATCAAACTTTTGACTTCTGCCGTCATTTCAAGCTGACTTATTCTGAAACTATGAACACTAAAGAATATCACTAAACTCAATGTATTGTCCAAAAATCGATTAATAATGAGAAAACAGTTGAAATAGATAAATTATCGCTTATGGCAAGAAACACCTGATTTACATTGTATCAGTTCAACTAAATCATTATAGATGTCGCACCCTTCGCGCAGACTGCGAATATATTCTATTCATGGTAGTACATTGTCATTGGGAAGGCAATTTGTTGCCAACATTGTATGTATGGTGATCAAACCCAAAATTACTAAAATATTCCCAAGTTTCTTATACGAGAACTTCAATATTTCGATACATTTGGATGAACTGAAGTTGTAGCGAAACGGCAAGAGTTCAAATCGACCAGACTTCCAAATAAACGTCAGTAAAATGCACTAGGGACGCGCTCTGTGATTGGTTACCGTAATGGCGGTAAGTTTAAAATGACAAAACAGCCGTATGCAAACGGAGTTGAAAACGCGTAAATTATTAGCCAATGTAACCTGAACTGAACTAATCTATAATGTACACAGATTAACCGTTCAAAATTGTTTCAATAAAAACTATTCATCCAAAATTGTTAATAATATCATGGAAGGTAGGAGGTGAATATCTGTTTTGAACCAATCACAGGGCGCGTCTCTGGAAGACTGGTCGATTCGAATTTTTTCTGCAAAAAGTCGTAGAGGCATGCACAGTTAATTTAAAACAGTATAGTAAATGTGCACGCAAATTTTTGGAAAAGATCTTCAATACAAAACGGCTATTACAGGTTTCATGTGACCTTATGAAAAGAAATTGAATGGTAAATAAACTGGACTTTATATAAAAAACCAAACCACTATTTTCGACAACTCGATACGTGTTTCGGTCACCAAGTGTCCATCTTCGACCATAAAATTAAACTCTAATCTAAACTTCTTCCAGAAGATGCCATAAACTTATTTTTGATTGAAAAAATAACTTGACATAAGTTCCATGGATCAAACACCATTATCATACAATTTGTGGTTAAATATTCTTTATCAAAGATTCATTTTTACAGACAGCCTTCTATGATTCTAGTCTCGTTGCCATGTTAGATGTTATGGCATTATTGAACAAACTCAATCACACTGCATTAGGCCTAAAAATACCGTATACCACATTCCATATGAACGACCTGTCCGACTACCTGGATGTTAGGGTAGACTATGCCAATTGGCTCACTGATGATGGGGTGAGTGACTTTCGTAACTGATAATTTCAAATAATTTGTGAAATTTGTTGATTCTTCATCACAATATAAATACTATACTGAAATTACGTTTTGCTAGCCTACTACATTGAATTCAGTGCTATTTTTGTTTCTGGATTTGGTAAAATAAGCAAATGGTCACCAAAGCGATTTTTCTGAAATTTTTCAGATGCTGCGGAACACCATAAAAAGCAATTATTGATAGCAATTTTTTTGCGAAGATTATAAATTTGCTAAGTACATGTTCCTACCTCGAAAAAATACATAATTCACTCGTTTTATACTTTTTTTTTAAACGGTACTTTTCATCAAAAAATTCGACCTTATAACCTACAAATTGGTTCTCTTGCACATCGTGGATCGAAAATATCACATGTTGCCAAAACACCATGAAATTAAGAGCTAACATAAAAAAAAATAAATAACCTAATCTAACTTCGCTATTCAAGTTGAGTGCAATCATATTATACGGGACAAACGCTAATTTCACATGACTGATAAGATTGATAAGAATATCGTCGCTTTGCTCTCCATCTCATGAGAGAGAAAAGAAGATGAAAATGAACTAACCTAACTTGAACTAACCTAACCTGAACTAACCTAACCTAAACTAACATTGCTTTCCAATTTGAACACACTATAGTCACTCATCCAACTTAACCATGAGATCTATATTAAATATGCTTGCTTCACGAGCAAAGCGAATTATGCAAGCATAGCGAGCATATTTCAATACATTTTATTAGGTTTGTTAGGTTAGATGAGCAATTGTAGCGTGAAAGAATTGCATTCAACTTGGATGGCGATGTTAGTTTGGGTTAGGTTAGGTCACTTTTCTGTTCTTTTCCCCTGAGCTATGAGATAGTAAGTGTTTTCATTAATCTTGTACATGTTTGCTCTTACTTTTATGGTGATCTGGCAACATCGGATATTCCCAATCATGGTCCTGATTTGACATCTATAAGGTTTGACAATTTTAACATAACTGCTGCACCTATGAAATTACTTGGTTGAAGTCACATGACATGCAATATTAGCGGATATTCAAGTAAACACGATAATTTAGGTAAACATGCGGATATTTACGTAAATAAACAAAAAAAAATGTCAAGTTTGACATTACTCGAAATTGAAATGTTTCGTTTTCGGTTATGTTCTACTACGGAAATTAGTGAACAAGTAAGCTAATCCATCTCAAAGAACACCAAAGAGGAATAAAGAGTCTGTCTGGAGAGAAAAATTTACCAAAAGTGAACCTGAAAACACAATAGGTACTGAATCATCAATATATTTTTTTTTTCTTTCAACTCCGGAAATATTCTACCTCACACTCTCAAAACAAACTTGATAATTTTGATTAACTTGTGTGATTACTTCCGAAAAGTATGATTTTCCAGACATTTTCTTAAGTTATTTTCGTTCCATATGGTGTTTTGAAACATCTGTGAAAAATTCAGAAAAATGGTGATCATTTGCTAAAGTTTTCCGTGGATTTCCTGTTGTAGGTACAATATCATCTCACTCATGACAATAATAAACGATGAACTAGGGTTATTGGCCCATTAAAATCATTTACTGTTTTTCAGACAGGAAAATTGTACTTATGCAACTATCCATTTGTCTTTGATGCCAATGCTAAGGTTCAGTTATTGGAAATGGACCAGTCATTACAGGTAAAGGACCTCCATCATGTTTTATGTAATTTATTACCTACTGGTTTCCAGATGCATAACGCTATGTCAAGTGCTGCTCGACAAGCCTTCATAGCAATGATTATCTCACCTCAGGATTTACCAAATATAAACCACTTTTTGGTATTGAACGTTTCCCGAGAACACATTGTGGAAGATGCCTTGAGGGAATTGAGCAATGTTGATCCTCATGATCTCAAAAAACCTTTGAGGGTAAGGAAAATCATTCTTTTATGTTTATGTGTATTATGAGTAGTGGTAAAAGACTGATGCTCAAAATTTGTCTTGAAAAATGAAATATAAAATTTGATTTTGATATAAATTGAAAAACTTATACAAGGTGAAATATCTACACACGGAAGATGATACAGTGTGCTCTTCCCTCCATAAGTGTTCAAACATTTCACCAAAAAATTACCTTATCAATTTGTAGAATCGTGCTGCAGTTGGATGTTCTCCCTCAATTAGACTGACAGCAAAGCTAGTGGGGTTTGAAGTGCGATTTTGGTTTAATTAACTCACAAAGACATGCCAAAAGTTCGAAAAAGAACTGAAGTCATTATTACTAATGAAGTCACTAAATTCTCTAGACGAATTCACGAACTCTATGTGAAGAATCAGCATGTCAAATTTCGTATGAATTTACATTACTTTTTTTCTATGTAAAAGCCACTTGCTTTTCATTTTATTCATACACTATTTCTGTAGGCAATCTTATATTTATATTGACAAACACAATATATTAGTGAATGTCATTGGGAAAATATTTGTCCTGTATCCGTCCTTGCCTTCTTGAATCTGGCAACTGTACTCGTAACCAAATGCGGAAAAATATTATTGAGGTTATCTTCACACAAGTGTTTTCACATCATCGAGCATTCTAAGATGCTGCCATAGTAAATTCAATATGGCTGCTGGAACAGAACAAACCCAACAGCTGACTGAGTTACTTCTGTTTCAACTTGGTTTCAAATTGTTTTTCTTGACTTTGGTGTTAGGAATAGCTTTTTTGAGTTTGCATTGTCATGTGTTATAGCCTATAGTGTGTAAAAAACTTATGACGTGGAACTGAGCATCTAACCAGTGATACCCAATCAACAATTCTGGCGAATATACCCCTACCTAGCCCACAATCATAAGATAACCAGAGTAGTGAGGCTCCTGCTAATTTAATAATAACTCGAAAGTCGGAAGCTCTTCAGTTTTGACCTTGCCCCTGACTGAAGCAACAAACTTATGAGTTTGTTGCAATGAGTTTGTTGTATGCAACGAATCAAACTAGATGAACACCCCATCCTATCCAACGGCAGTTGTAAGAAATACAGTCATCCTTCACTCTGGTTCTGAAGAATCTGAAGTTGATATGGGCCATTACAACACCTTGGCACAGACAGAACAAACAGGTTGAAATTTAATGATAGTTGTTGGCAATAATCTCATTAGATGCCTTGGATAAATTGAAGTGTCTGAAGACCTTCTACATGCTTTTTTTATAAAAGAGAAGAGTGTCACCGATCGAAGAATGTGTCTATCAGTTATAGTGTTTTATCTGCAGCTCTAAATACAAATGCGCCACTGCATCACGGTAAGCCACCGTGGAGGGCTGAGTATCTTTTGTTGTGTTATTTTGTCTTTATAAGTTTCCTTTTGAAATAAACATTGAATATATTATTTTCAAATATGGATCATTCGGAGTGGGTCTATATTTATTATTGGGCTACAGTGGTAACACCACTGGGCAAACCCAAAAAGCTCTTAATAGTAAGGTAAGTGTAGAATATTGAGCTGAAGTAGAAAAATAAGGCTCTGATTGCCCGACTTGCTTGAAGTTGATATTTTCAAAAGAGAAAGACAAATGAAGTGCAGGTGTTAGAGATGAACATATGTGAAAGTGATCTCGGGCAACTAGAGCAGTCTTTAATGAACGAGCCTTATATGTCAATTATGTCAAATGAGTTAGTTTAGGAAACACTATCATATTGTCAATTCCAGGCATGCATGGATGCTTATTGGGGTAAACTGTGGTATGGAGAAACAGAACTTATGGCTCTGATTTTCACTCAAAACTATACAGTATCAAAACAGAACTTTGTAATGTTCTAAATAATCACTTTTCCCTGCAGAAGACATTCAATATAATAAAAATATTAAGAATTTACCTCGTGTAACTTCAAAGATAATTACTGTTTCTATGTTCTAATGAGAATATACCTATATATCACAATATGTAGGTAATAAAATGTTTATCAACTGGTAATAATTAGAATCTTATCTAATCCACCTATAAGCCTGAATTTGTTATGGCCCGGTAGCCATTTTTAAAAGGCAGTGGCCACGTGTTCTGAAATACTCAATTTCAAAATTTAAGGTTAAATTTCATGGAGAAGAGGCTGAAGATGCTGGAGGTGTTACCAAAGAGTTTTTCCTATTGCTTTTGAGGGAAATATTGGACCCAAAATATGGCATGTTCAAAGAATACGAAGAGACGAGGGCGATTTGGTTTTCTGAGAATACCTTCGAAGATAATGATGTGTTTTTCCTAATAGGTGGGTAAACAAAAGAATGTTTCATACACAATTGTTTTTACTTTTTAGTCCTTTTGTTTCTCAGGCATGATATTGGGTTTGGCCATCTACAACTTCACCATCATCGACATACCTTTCCCTTTGGCGCTGTACAAAAAACTTCTCGATGAAGTTATCACTTTGAACGACCTCAGGGGCCTGTCTCCTGTCATGGCCAACTCGCTGCAAAGTCTTTTGGATTATCAAAATAACGATGTTGAAGATGTATTTGGTTTGACTTTTGAAATATCTCGGGATGTGTATGGTGAGAATGTTACCATTCCTCTGAAGACAAATGGTTCAAATATTGCAGTTACTCAGGAAAATAAGTGAGTTTTATGTTGTTGGCTGTATTGGTATCATTCGTTATTTCTCAACAATGATATCAGACCATAGTTTGTTGTTTTGTTAAAAAAAAAAAATGGTATTATTATTTTCAAATGTTTCAACTGCAACTGGCGTGGTCGAAGTACTCTTCTTGACATATCAACTGAAACTCGAAAGTTTAAAGTTTAAAATCATTTTTATAAAAATTTTGATTCTACAAATATCTTACATCATAACAAAATCAATAACGCAAAAATTTAAGGTAATTCTATTAAACTTTAACAACACGAAAATTAATCAAAACATATATATACATCTAATACATGTAAAGAGCAAAGAGCGATAAGTAACTATAATTTCTTTTCCTAGACAAGAATATGTTGACCTGTACATAAATTACATATTCAACGAATCTGTGAAGCAGCAATATCAATCGTTCCACACCGGATTCATGAAAGTCTGTGAAGGCAGAGTGCTAATGTTGTTCCACTCGCAGGAACTGATGGCAGTTGTCGTTGGAAACGAAGATTATGACTGGCACGCTTTGGAGGAGGTGGCTGAGTATAAAAATGGGTATGATTTAAAACATAAAATTATGGAGTGAGAGATAGACAGACAGAGAGAGAGCCAGAGATACAGAGTGAGAGAGAGAGAGAGAGAGAGAGAGAGAGAGAGGTAGAACGCGAGATAGAGATATATACAGGATGACCCAGGGTTAAACCACCAGACGTTCAGTTTTTCGGGTGAAATTGAGATGTTTTCTTCATACAAGCATGTGAGAGAGAGAGAGAGAAAGAGAGAGAGAGAGAGAAAGAAAGAGAGAGAGAGAGAAAGAAAGAGAGAGAGAGAGAAAGAAAGAGAGAGAGAGAGAAAGAGAGAGAGAGAAAGAGAGAGAGAGAAAGAGAGAGAGATAAAGAGAGAGAGAGAAAGAGAGAGAGAGAAAGAGAGAATTGGCGAGATCAGGAGTTTGGGTGGATGAGAGGGAGAGATAGACAAATGAAGTACAAGTAGGGAAAGATACAGATAGCGAGCTATAGAGATAGGGAAGCTGAGAGATATGGGAGAGGGGAAGATAGATATGGCTAGATAGATATGGCAAGAGGGAGATATGGAGATGACGAGAGGGGGAGATATAGATGGCGAGAGGTAGAGATAGATATGGCTAGAGGGAGAGATAGAGATGGCGAGAGGAAGATATGGAGATGGCGAGAGGGAGAGAGGGAGAGATATAGGTGGCTAGAGGAAGAGAGATAAGGTGAGAGGGGAATAGATGATGCGAGGATGACAGAATGAGAAAGAAATGCCATTCTTCCATTCAAATGAACTATGCTTCTATGAATTGTTATAACTCCCACAGGTATAAATCATCAGATGAGCCTATTAGATGGTTTTGGGAAGTGATACATGAAATGTCTTTGGCTGATAAAAAGAAATTTCTTCTGTTTTTGACTGGCAGTTATAGAATACCAATTCAAGGGATGAAAGGAATCAAGGTACGTTTTGGCGCCCCCAGTCAAAATGAATAAATACAAAACAGAACTATCTATCGTTTTAGTAGTAAAATTGCGGTAATATTTTTATAAAATACCGTATTATCATAATAATATTGCAATAAGAATAATGTGTTTAATTTTTATTAACACAGTCAAAAAATTTAACTTTATGTATAGTTAAAATTTCTGTTTTTCCGTTTATGTTATATGAGATATATGAGAATATTGAATAATTTATTTTATTCATTGTTACTTATTGAATTTTGTGTTCCTATATTGGAAAAAAATAGTTATTTGTTATCACAAGAATTTTACTATTTCTTTGGGAAAGTGGAATCTGATCTGAATTATATTAGGAAATTACAGAAATTTTAACATTCCTGTGCCAAAGTGCCATTTATTTTTTTATCATTCAATATTGATAATTGTTATTGACATGTTATTATTGCACTTTTCAGATTTATATCCAACCAACAAATGACGATAAATTCTTGCCAGTAGCTCACACCTGTTTCAACTTGTTGGATCTCCCTAGGTATAAAACAAAAGAACGCTTGAAGTACAAACTCATGCAAGCAATTCAACAAACTGAAGGTTTCTCACTTGTGTAACGTTTTTGTTGTTGTATCCGTTTACTGCCTTATTTATTCAAAATCTTCATTTATAAAAATATATAAGTATTCTGCTGTTTTTTACCTTTTTATCTGCAGAACTACTGATGGTTTTTTTTTGTTTTGTACAGACATCCCTTTCAAGACTAGGTATATTTTCTGTGGAGGAATAATAAGACTATATTGAAAAATTTACTTTATTAAAAAAGCCTATTCAATGGAAGTAGAACAGTTGTAAATTTTTACATCTGATAACTTTTTACACCGCTCTCGATGGCAATAAAATTATGTTTTCTGTAAATATAAAATAAGAAAAATATATTCTCGTCAGTTACATTTTGTATTTTCGGCCAGTTTCTTCAGTGTTTAGTATCAGTAGTATCTAGGAGTTCTGTTGTTTAATTTCGTTCATATTTCACGATTCGGTTGACATGGATCTTTAGTGGACTGTGGACTGTATGTTTTCTCTACTGAAATTTTCTATAAAACATAAGATGTATTTGCATGGTAGTAGACTTTGAAAGTTTGAGCAACCAAGAGAATTAGATTTTTAAGTGTACCTTCTTCTGTTCAGTTTCATAATTTTTATTTCAGACAAACTACTTACTTATTATACAGATAATCAGAGCTAAAATCGAACTAAAGTCGAGAAACATTCGTTTATGCCTGACCGTGGTCGCGTTTTGAATGTCATTTGATTTGTATTGTCCAATAGAAAAGAGGTTAGAATATTTCACTAAAAGGGACAAAAAAAATCGGAGAAAAAGGATTCCTCGGAGCACATTACGAAATTTGACGATATTAAACATATTAAAACCGTCACTATCTCCCGAAACAATCAATCAGAAAATTTCCCGCCAATCGCAATATACCGGGTGACCCCCTGTATCTTCGTTGTTATTTTGTATAGATATTTCAAATTTGGTAAGTACATCTATTTCTTGAATGTAAAATTTAGCAAATATCATACCAAATACAACACTTCTGGTTTGCACGGAAACGCATCTAATTTTTGTAGTTCTAATGGAAATTTCATTTCTTTTTTGAATTACGATTCGGTATAAAATAACCTTTCCAACAATGTATCACAATCATATTTCCAGTTCACAAACTACTGATATATTTGAGAGTTTACAAAAAAATACTTTCTGAATTGCCTCGTAACAGAACATTTTCATGAAAGTGTGCTTTGGAAGATGAAACAATAACATGTGAGTAACAATAATTCGATTGCAAAGTTTTCACACTTTGATGTTTTATGCAGAACTAACTAGTTTCCATATTTTTGTTTTTCTTTATCCTCCAACATCAATAAACTCATTTTTTTAATGCTAAGATAGGATTTTTTTGTGTAGGATAGAAACTCCTAGCTATATTGAAACAAAAAACATGAAAATAATTACTCGTTTTTGTTTCCTATTTCTTTTTTTTTATGAAGAATAGTTGAAAGATTCAAAACAAACTAGGTATAGGATGGAGATAATCTTCATAAAAATATAAATAGAAAACACAATTAAGCAGTTATGTATTTCAATATAGATAAGAGTTTCTAATCCTCACAAAAAAATCCTAAGTTAGCATTTCAAAGAAATTAGTTAATTCATGTTGTAAAATAAAGGAAAAAATAAATTTGGAAAATAGATAGGTCTGCATACAAATCATAGTGTGAAAACTTTGACATGGAATCATTCTTACTCACATGCAATTGTTTCATCGTCCATAGCACACTTTCATGAAAACGCTCCGTTACGAGGGAAATACAAAAAAAATATATATAAAATTTCAAATATATCAGTGATTTGTGAAATATAAGTATGATTAATTTAAAAAAAATGGTACTTTCCATTTGAACTGAAAAATTTAGATTCGCTAACGGTCAAACCGGAAGTGTACATATTTGGTCTGAAACTTGCTAAATTGAACATTCATGACATCAAATAAATGTACCAAATTTGAAACATCCGTACATAATAACAAGAAGATTCAAGGGGGAAAATTGGTTCCGGGTCGCCCGGTATATAACCTGATGACGGTTTAATATTCTCGTAAACTGAAACGGTGAAATAATAACAAACTTGGAGAATGGAAATAGTCCTTGAACAATTTTTTTACGGGTTGAAGGACGTCGTTTTTTGGAATTGCTTCCTAATGTTCTTTCGCTAGTTCTCTAACTTTTTAACAAGGTTCGTCCATCTTCGAACTAACTCCTAGTTGATCTGAGGCTATATTGATATACGGCCGGTAGGGTTGGGAGGTGTGGCTATGAGGTTTGCTGACATTCTATTGGCTGGTGGTTGATCGCCAGCTAATAGGATGACAGCAGATCTCATAACCACGCCCCCGACTCTACCGGCCGATTATAAATATAGCCTTGGATCAACTAGGAGTCAGTTTTCGACCAACATCGGAAAACGGACCTCTGGAGAACGTTAGGAAGCAAAGAACGATAGCTTTTGAGCCTGAAAAAGAATAATTATAGTTCATATTTCGGCCGCGAAAGCCCTACTGAAATAGTACTTGATACTGCTGGTACACAACCCGTATCGTTTAATGACTCTCTTGTTCTATTTTGACTACTTCTGGATTTCAGAAAGGAATAAAATATACATTGGAAATAGTCGAACAAAAAAATCTTTATTACTTTCATTCACGAAATGTATTATATTTGAAAAGAATTGTGATATTATTAAGACAAATAATTTTTTCAGTTTGTGTTCACGAAAGCATCATTGTTTCTGTAAATGTCGATTTGCACATGTGCAACTCAGTTTGTTGAAAATTTTCGGTGAGGAAAGATTAGTTAGAGCTGTAGTTACTTTGTTAATGAATCACTTTGATAATTGAATTGTTATCTTTTAATTTGTTGGTTTTGTTAGCTGCAGTGAATGCATTTATAACAAATTATTTGGAGATGGAAAATTATATAAATTATAGAAACGTTTTTGTTTTATTTGAAAGAGATAAAGCGAGAAGTAAACAGAGTGGGAGAGAAAGATTAGGGACAAGGACATACAGGGGTGGGAGGAAGAAAGAGAAATAACACGTAGGAAGTGGGAGGGAGATAAGTAAAATACAAGTACCAAGATAACAATTAATTACTTTCATTTTAATTTTGGGAAATATTATTAGGTATCTCCAGGAAGGCTGATATTCTATCCCAGATATTAACCAGCCGAAATTTGGTACCTATGTAATCCTTGAGATGACTTAAACAGTGAATGATAGTTATTTTTGTATCTAGTGCGCGAAATGCTACTTTGGAGATTGAGAGCTGATTTTTTTAACGAGGTGTAGCCGAGTAAAAAAAAAATAGTCGAGATCACCAAAGTATTTCGCGCAAACCAAATTTTTTCTACAAACGTCAAAAAGTATTGTTCTAAAATAAGTAATAAGCTTAGCTTAGGTACTATAAAAAATAGTGTTGAACTGGCTTAAAATGTTTTTTCGAATCAAGTAATTACTGCAACTATGGAAATAAAATGGCATTTGTTGACAATTATGTTCTTGGATTTTTGCTTAACTGAGGACCATAAAGGTTAAAATATAAAAATCTCGTGTAGTTTACATGCAGTGCGCGAAATATGTATTTCGCACACGGTGTCGTGGTAACCTAGGAAAATGAAAAAAGGGTCACTTCGCATATTGTTATCAATTTTTGACCCTTGAAGAAAAAAGTCCATTTCTTCAAAATTTGTCCAATGAATAACTCGTATTTTGATATCGAGTCTTCTATAAAAAACATGCTTTGAATAAATTTCCTTGGTTTTATTGTATCATAACAATACTTAGTCTGGTTATTATACGGTGAATTGTCATTTATTTCTTCTCCGATACATTTTGATACACCTTATATGTGCTTTTTCTTTCCTGATTCATAAAGTATATTTTTTTATACGTGATGTCACGGTCTGAGAATGAATGGTTGAGCGTTTAGATGTAAGATGGCGATCGATGTCGGGTAACAGATGAAGTGTTGGCATATGACGGATAGCCGATGACAGGTGATGAATGAAATGTTGGCATATACTTTTGAAATGTATCAAAGAAAAACATCAGTTTTTGATAAAGAAAAACATTAGTTTTCAATAAACAAACATTCCGTACACTTAAATTGGTTACAAACTTGATTCGTGATTTGAAATAATATATTTAATGCTACTCCAAGTTTACAGAACTTTTGAAATTTTTTCAACGAGTATACCTACTGCAAAATTCAAGTTAATTGCCTTTTTGACAATGTTCCGGACTTTGGAACAGATTGCAAACTGAGATTTATTGCTTTCCCGATGTACCATTCACTTGACGAATGTTCGAAAACTTTTGGAATTATTGTTAAATTTTTGATTTTTCATGTCTATATTTCATTAAACTCTGACTTCAACCCGGAAATTAGTTCAATTATTCCTATCAGGATCATGCGGCCATTCTACAATAGAAATACTGAAAATGATATGAAATTATTGTTCATTTAAAATATCTAAGCAGCTACTAATTTTTTAGTAGAAGCGGCAACTCCGCATTTTGCATAATATTTCACTTCAGTATATCATGTCCGGCGGGTCCCTTTTCGACACCAAACTTGTAGGTACCAAATTCTGCAGAACGGTATTTCTAATCCGCCAGCCGTTTTCGACACAATGTATTTACCAACAGTTATCGATATTGTGTTCAATTTCCACGCACTCAAATGTCTAAGGTTAGTTCGTTCTGGTTCAATTATTCAAAATAATTACTTTTCGCAAAATGTATGTATTCAATTTCCACACACTACATTATTTTATCACATTTTTATAGGTAAGTACCTGCCTGATAGTGTCGAAAACGCCTACGTCCTTATCTAGAACTTCAACGCTTGGTGTCGAAAACGCCTACAGGATTAAAAATGGCAGGTATTTGGTGTTGAAAACGGTTACACCCATCATGAACTTACCGCTTACAACCAAATTTTCAAAGAGGACATTGAAAAACTCTGTACCTATAATAGGGACTATGTAGGAATAATTTACTTAAGGTACAATAAATAAAAAACGAATCAACAAATGTTTATTAATTTATTGCTGCCGTACATGGTACAAATATATATTACAATAATCCAAAAAAATAATCATTTTATAAGTTTGCGAAAACAGCAAGCTATCGTATCGTCTCTAATCGTAAAGCGGCCTTATCAAATCGTTGAGTATATACAATAAAGGCTAACATTTTTTTATATATTTTTTTAATATTGAACCAGACGATAACTTGAAAACCATAGCCTACGTTACATCGTAGGTTTTGAGTTTCATATATTATTATTATTAAAAGAATATTTAATGTCAATTATCCATTTTGTTAGTTTTGCTTTGAATCAGTTCAGCATATTATCACAAACGTAGCATCTTAAATCTAATCACAAAGAAAATATGATTCAATGGTGTACAATGCGAAAATGAAAGTAATATTTCTTTTTGCATAAGTCTTAATTTTCTACAGGTAAAAAATTTAATGTTTTTGTAGCAGTGAGAGTTCTAGATAGTCATTTGTTGTGGTCTCTACTTCTTGGTAATTATATGAAACATAATTACAAATAATATTTTCAAATGATTTCATTTTGAGCATTGTACACCATTCAAATAATAAATATTTATACAAAGTGCCAAAATGAAAGAAAACAATAATGAGTTCCAACCTACATACAAGGTTGGCAAACATTTCAAATATTTATTAGCTTACATTTTGAAGCTACTTAATTTTCATTTTATAAACTTAACGATATTGCTTTGTTTCACTCCGGCCTAACGTATTGTGTTCCCGGAGGAATTTTATATCCAGGATACGTCGAATTGAGTGCATGTTGTGCAAAAAATGAAGAGTAGTCCTTATTGGGCCTCTTTGGCCTGAAAACTGGACCTCTTGCCAATTCGAGACGTAACCTGTTTTCCTCTTCTGCTTGACTTTTCACGTTTTCTGGAGGCCATTTCAGGTCTCCTCGTAGATGCTTTCCACCTTGAATAGAAAGGAAACTATTACTAGTATGAACATTTTCTGCTTCCTCGATCATCTTTTTCTTTACTTCCTCCGGAGGCCATTTCTGGTCTCCCCGCAAATATTTGCTAGCGACTTTAACTACAAAAGGAGAAAAATAAAACTCATGTACTAAGTGTTTAACTCAGGTAAGCTGAAAAAGTATTACTTTATTAAAACTAACGTGGTTCAAAGACAATTTCAGTAACGGCAAGTTGATTTTCAGTTGGTACTTTTAATTATTATTTAAAAAATCGAAAAGGGGTAAATATACCAACATATAAATCGTTAAAAAAAGTTTTGATGAATTAGACGTTCACAAGAAGGATGGACATGAAAAAATGTGATACCTGCAATTGTCTCAATTTACCCAATTGATTCTAAAATGTACTGGAAATAACCATCCAGTTCTATTCCAGTACTTCTTATAATTATGTGTCGGAATCTTATGGTCCTCAAGAAAAACAAATCAATTTCCATGTTATATGTTCTTATATAGCCACCCGTTTAGATTTCATGAATGATAGATACTTGACGATATAAAACTGAGACTGTACGCACCTACGTATATAGAACTATAATAAACAAATCTAATAAAAGCGTATATCAAAACTGGATGGAGTATTAGTAATATTGGAAGACTGTAGAAGTTTGTGAAATTATTTATTTATCTAATTATTGTTTTTTTGTTAAAAAAAGAAAACAGGCCAAGACCAACAAATGCTCTGTATCTTCGGTTTTGGCTTTTTTTCGTTTCTCATCAATTTTCCAAATGTCAAATAGGTTACTACCGTTGTTATGAAGTGAATGAGATCAAGAGTATAATTTAGAGACTGATATAAATCAATTATCGAATTGACATTCAATTCAGTTACATAGAAAAAACCTTTAAACTCAATTTAGGTTTCTAGGTTCTAAAAGGGATGTGGAGAACACAGCAAAGTACCCATCCCGAAAAAGTTGTCCACAATCCTAACAGGTCTAGCAAAAGCCTAGCTGGGAAAACTGTAATAACTCCAAGAATCGAATGGGCTATCAAAGGCTTTTAACCAAATAATACTTCACAATTTACACAACATTAACATTTATTGCTAACAATTTTGTTAGTGTTGTGTATATGGTGAAGTATTATTTTCACTCAACCCATATTACACATATTATTATTAAGTCGAAACTGCATAACAGCTCAAAACCAAGAAGGATTATATGCCGCCTTACTGCAACAAGACCCTAAAATAATATAGACCCCTTCATCTATATGGTTATATACCACTAGCTTGAAGAGAGGCTGAGCTGGAGTTCAAAATTTTTTCACTACATAAGTCTCACCTCGTTTCTCCTTAAAGCAATGTAGAAAATAATGGATTGTTATGTTAGAAGTGAACTCCTTTAGTTAACACCGCCCACAAGGAATAGTTTGTTTATCGAGCACTGAAAAGACATACGAGGCAAAAGAAATAGCTTTCTATGTCTTCATCGACATAGAGGGTGATAATACCTCACATGCCTCCATAATAAGTTCACTAGAGGAAATAAATAAACGTTCACTGATCAGATCGATACAGAATCATTGTGGCGACTCTTGTGAGGAGACAGTCGAAAAGACAGCAGAAAATGTTTGTCTCCATGGGGGAGTTCTATCGCCTTTCCCGTGGTCACTGGTTGTCGACAACCAGATAGTCAAGATAAACGACGATCGTTTCACGATTCAAATTAACGCCAATGACCTGGTCATCATCATCAGGGGCAGACATGACGGAGTAATTTCCAACCACATGCAAGCAAGTAGCCCTAAACATAATCGAAAACTGGTTTGCAAAGTAAGGACTGAATGTTAATACTAGCAAAACAGTGCTGGTTCCATTCACTATATAAGTAGGAACTTAAAGCCCCAACTCTAAACAGAATCCGGATAATATTTTACAAAGATGTTGAATATCTGGGCGTTATTATCGATCAAAAACTAACATGAAACAGCCAAATCAACCACATTATTTCCAGGGCTATAGCGGCAAGCTGGGCATTCCGCAGATTCTTTGATAAGACACGGGGTCTACAACCAAAAATGATCTACTGGATATACCAAACGATCATAAAACCTATGGTCACCTTTGCTTCACTGATATGGTGGCCAAAGATGCAATAAACTTCAAGCTGTAGAAAGTGCAGTGGCTAGCTTGTCTGGGAATCACAGGTGCGATATTTACCATTTATTGCATCTTTGTGTAATGAAAGAAGCAGGAAATCTAATCGGACATCTGAAGATTATGAAACACATCTTCCTAGAAGCTATGTCTTCACCGATAGATAACATGCCAGTTAGGTACGACTTAAAAAAGGAATTTGAAGTGGTCAAAAATAACCATCAAATTTGCATAGAAAACGGACCTCAACTGGGAAAAGATGCATATCAGTGTGGTAAACTGGTACACACTACTGGAGTAAGCGTTACAGGGCCATGATTGAGGCTCTTGAAACCTATTGGTAACACATTAACCATATTTCAAGCGAAAGAACATGGTATAGAGATATCGTCGTATAGCTACGCAGCTCTGAAAGCTCTGAAGTCATACACTTGTAAGTATAAGCTGAATTGGGCCTAGAAACTCTGATACTAGTAGCAGAAAGTATCCTGGTCACTCTGATGGGAATGCCAGGTTACAGTGGTGGAGGCAACGAGGAAACAGATTGCCTTGCCAAAGAAGGGGAAAACACCCGATTTCCTGATATTTCATCACCATCCCTCTCGTAGAAAACGATGTTGAAAATGAAAAGGAAGTGGAAGAAAGTAAAAGGGTTAACCACACCAAACACAAATTCATAGTTCTGGATAAAATTTAAAGATTTTCTAGCTTTTATAGCATTTTTTCAAATATTTTAGTCGATTGTTTAGGGTGAACCCTCCATTAATAATCAGCAGATATGTGTTTACCTTTTAAGGTCGCCGTGGCTGGTTGAGAATTAAACACTGGTGGAGGAGCCTGGCTCACTGGAGCTGCAGAACGGAGTGTGATGATTGATGGTGGAGGTTCTACTGGTTTGATCGCCTAGAATTCACAAAATTAATATCTATTATATTATTAACAACGAAAAAACAGTATTATATGTTGGATGACAATATAGTGCGTTTAGAAAGTTGAGAAGAGGGAGCTTTGGAAAGCTTGAGATGATTTTTAAGACCAAAATAGAATACAGTTGAGTATAACTTTTACCTATGTTGTGTTTCTTGTCATTAAAATTGACTTAAACAACCTGTTTTTGTGAGACTAAATTATACCAGCAATTTGAAAAAACTCTGCAGAATATCATAGATACTGTAGATGTTTATCTATTGTTATAAAAATGAATAAGTAATAGCAATAAAGTTCAGCAATATTTTTTTAAATTTTTTTACAACAAAGTAGATCACAGAATTGAGCAAAATAAGTATTTTTTTTTTTTGATTCTAGCACTGGTAATAATTTTTCACCTCTCCAGGACCAGTATGGCCCAGACAATAACTCATAACTTCCTCATTATCAATTCTGCCAATTTCATATTTCAGTATAACAATCACAATCAGTTGAGAAAAGAAACCACATATTCGGAATGATTTTTCCGGGCGTCCAGGGCCGGTTTCACTCCAGCAATAAATCTTAACTTCCTTATTAGGAACTCTGCCAGTTTCATATTTCGTGGTAACAATCAGGATCGGTTGAGGACAGAAACCACATCTTCAGAATAATTTTTCCGGTCGTCCAGGGCCGGCTTCTCTCCAGCAATAAATCTTAACTTCCTTATTAGGATTTCTGCCAGTTTCATATTGCCAAAGTAACTAGGCTAAAAGTAATGCAAATTTTTGGTACTTGATAAATGTGGTAGCAGTTCTGGAGTAGCCATCAGAATCATGAATATATTTTTTATATCAGATGGTATCAATAGTAGAAAACGCATATTCGAACTAGAATTACTCTGGCAGCATTTTGGAAACCTGAGAAGCTTTTTCATGGTGTAAACCTAAGCGGAATTTGAACCCCTAAATGAAAACGAGTTGATAGCTAGATTCCCTTCTCTGCATTTTTAGAACACAAGATTTTCACATGAAAGTTGATGTAAATGTTTGACTAGAGGTATCATAATATTCGCGAGAGGTGAACACTACACTGAAACTATTGAACGATATTGATTTCCGATATCACTGTACACCTTATCACCTTATTGCAAAATATAACTTCCAATCAATAAACTGAACTGATAAATAGTTCTGACAGTGACATGTGATGTGGACGTGCACGATTGCCACTAAACATTGTAAATTAAAAAATATTGGAGCAAATATGAATGATTTTCACATTTGTAATATACAGTGACCGCCAAAAAGTATGTACCATATGGGAAAAAAGTTTATTAGAGTATTGAAAAAAAGATTCTTGGGAAAAGTTTGTGCATGTCCGATAACCTAAAAATCGATTTTGACACATGTCACGTGATCGCTGGTATGGCGGCAAATTGAAAAAAATTAAGATGAATAGTCAAAAAGTCGGATAAAATGGCAAGATATCGAAAAAAGTTATTTGAAAAAGTTGCTTAGAATTGAATTTTATACACATATACAAAGTTTGAGAAAATTATGTGGGAATATTGAAAACAGCAATTTTTTTTAAATAGTTTTCTAGCTGTAGAAAAATATCAAATTATTTTCTTATGAATTGCTTGACCATACTGAAATATTTGTATTTCGATGATAATAACAAAACTTTCTCATTTTCTCCACACCAGAGTACACTAAATTGAAAAAATTGAATTTTGTCAGAACCCTTGCTGTTACATTGGTTCGTATCTAATAGATATATCACAATTCCACTATTATTGCGATGAAAGGGAGATCCAAAAATATCGTGTTATTCAGATTATAATCAAATTTTGATGATAATCGTGCACGAACGTTTCACTTCGCACATAATCTTAAAAATAGTGCGTCAAATTAAAGAGGCTTGAGTTTTCAACATGCGAAGTGAAACGCTCTGGCACGATTATCATCGAAACTTGATTATAATCTGGAAAACATCATGTTTCTGGAGTGTCATCACAATGGTCGTGGAATTCTGATATAACTGTTAGATACGAACCAATGTAACAGCCAGGGTTTTAACAAAATCCAATTTTTTTAATTTAGTGCTTACTGGTGTAGAGAAAATGAGAAAGTTTTGTCACTATCATTGAAATACAAATGTTTCAGTATGGTCAAGCTATTCATACGATAATAATTTGATATTTTTATACAGCTAGGAAAATATTTAAAAAAAAATTCTATTTTCAATTTTATCTCATTATCTTTTCAAACTTCGTATATGTGTATAAAATTTAATTCTAAGCAACTTTTTCAAATCACTTTTTTGATATCTTGCCATTTTACCCCACTTTTTGCGTTCTCATAGTAATTTTTTTCAATTTGCCGCCATACCAGCGATCACGTGAAACGTGTCAAAATCGATTTTTAGGTTATCGAACATGCACAAACTTTTCTCAAGAATCTTTGAATCTGTTTTTATCAGTTTTCAGATGAAAAGTTACTACAATCTTCTTGCGTAAAACTTACAATAATGAAATTGACTGCAATTTTCAAACAAGTATCTTACTATAAATTTAATATGAGAGTTGGTGGTGAACTATATATCACATGCAATGTTTACTGACTTACGATCACTGCAATTTTCAATAAAAAAACCTTGCTATAACTTAATATGAGAGTTGGTGGTAAACTTTCACATGCAATGATTACACTGCAAATGAAATATCCACTTCTTCTTAAGTACTTTTATTATTTATGCTAGATTATCACAAAGATTCGACAGAATGAGTTGTTTTGTTTTGGTGCAAGAAGCGCAAGGTGCATTTGTTCGTTCAAGTGGAATGCCACTAGCTACTTTAGGCTACTTCGCTAGTATCGGAGACCTCAAGTCTCTAACCTCTAACTCAGACCTCCTCCTCTCTCCTTTTGAATGGTTTGAGGACCTTTCTGCAACATTTGTGAGGATTGTGTGAAGCAGTGGGAAAATCGTAATGTAAAAGGATTCAATCGAATATTGGTATGATCCATATAGATCTACAAAATCCTAAACTATTTCACACTTTGGTATTTGTATGTATTATACACTCACAAAAACTTGATATGGAGCTTTGTGAAACCACCACATTTGAAGGTAGTGTTCTTTTTATTTAATTCAAAGTTTGTGATTTATATCTACACTTCTTGTTGGTTCTTATTCTGACTGAATTTCGGTTCAATTTCAATAAGCATCCGAAGCCGCAATTTGACTTTTCCTTAGTACTTCTGGATATGCAGGTTTCACAGGGACATGGAAAAAGAATTATTTTCTTGCATAGAGAACCTTTTATGATACAATAATAATATATACCTAACGCATTTTTTTTATGACATATCAAATTAACTTTGGATGGTGATGCATTTCTTGAAATACTAATGCCACATTTTGACTTCCAATTCTTGTTTAGAGAAACAAAATGCATGAGTACATTAACCAAAAATATTGTCAAATTTGCAGCAGCCCACTAAACTGAAAACTGATATAAATTGTGAAGGACTCCTTCCATAACTGGTTTCCCACTTATCACATTTTTATTGTAGACATTTAATTGTAATGAAGATAAATCAATATTGTTTTGGTTCACGTGGCGTTACTTGATGAAAATCCATAGTATAGAATTATCTTCGCGACATGTTTCGATATACAGCATCTTTCTCAAACGAATGTAGTAATAGATATCAAATCTGTGACAATGTAATCGTGTTTTACCTTAGTGTCATATGAAACAATATACTATCACAGTCTCAATGAATTCATGTGATATTTTCAGTAATTTTTTTGTTAAACATTCACAGAAGTTTACTATGGATTTTTAAGTAAATTTCCTGGTAACTTCAGTTATACTCACATTAAATTATATGTAAACTAGCAAAATACAAGTTTACCTTTGTAAGTTAACGGAGAAAAAGATGTCTACTCCGAAAAAACTTGTTGTCAGTATTCATGAATTGTCTTTCCCCATATAGAGCGATTATAGATTTCGCAATGGAATTTTATGGTTTATAAGGGTTATGTCATACGATGGGCATTAGTTGTGCAGCGAGTGTGCAACCAAGACACATAAAGAAATCTTCACAACGAGTATCATTGATTCTCTTTTATTCTGCCCTCGACGACCGTAACAACAATGCAGAAGCGCATGAGTGCAAAGGAAGAAAACAATATACCATTCTGGCTATTGCGTTCAAAATAACTTCCTTATATCAGTGGCGCTTCTATAAGTCAATGGCAGTGGCATTCTCATAGTTTTCAGATAAACTGAGAACACACTGTTAGTGGAAAATTCGAGGGTAGCAAGAGTTTGCCCACGGGGAAAAGGTTTTTCTTTGGTACTGTTAACGAATATATTCAACCGATTCAAATAATCAAGGGTTTCATATCCAGGGCAAGTCTGATGCTGGTACACGTATTAGAGAAAATAGGGTCCATATCTCATTAGGTATCATGCAACGAGCGATGAAAATCGTGAGGAATTGGTGCAAAGAAAAGAAACGCATGCATGGTAATTTCTAATCAAACAAAACCATTTTTTTTTCATGAAATACAAGAAGTTGGGTGATTTGAAGATTCTGGATATTTTTCCCAGATGTCAATATGTTACATTCCTAAAAATCGTATGATGATCAAGTTACTCAAAATGCTAAATAGAAAAAAAATATATTAGTGAGCCAAGTTTATGGTTTCTATAATGTCTAGATCGATTCAATTTCAAACAGGAATCCAGAATGATTGTTTTTTACTACTTGTAATTTCGAATATTGTGTTTTAATGAAGAGCGATGAATGTTAAAAAGAAAAGAAAATCATGAAAACTTCACAAAAACAAAAACGAGTTTCATGCAATTTCAAGGCTAGGGGCGAAATTTTCATAATAAATCTCGAAGGTCTTAGTTTTTTCAATCAATAATCGACAGTTGTTCAAATACCGTTCAAAATACATCGAGATTTTTTACCAAATTTCTAAAAATGTTTCTTCAGTAAATTTTGTGATAAGGCCATCAATTGAATTGAAGGATGGATGAAATCTAGACAAATCGTAAACAACCAGAAACCCATAATAATCATCAAAAGATATATCCGGGGCTGAATATTTCGATTATCTCCCTAATGATTTTCTTATACACCAGAATGCCATAACTACAAACAGGAATATATTCGGAAAATATTCTCACTGAATAAGCTGACAAATACTTGATGAAAATACATTTGAAAGTAACGAAGGAAAAAAAAAGTACACTACTGGTGGTAGGAACGTTTGCTACTATAAACCTTGATTCGCGGTGGTTTGACAGATAGCAGATAGTACAGGGACAAATAATCGCTGCACAAAAACATCGTAGTAAAAAGGCATGATATTTAAAGCCACGTCAACCATTGCCAGTCACTATGCTCGTTTTAAAATTCCCACCAGACACCTTCAAAGTTGAATAATTTATATTTATACTTATACGTTATACTATCAAATCTTAACTTTATATGTTATTTGGGCAACTATTTGAAGTTGTTTCCCAAGCAGCCAGACACATTCGGTGGTTTTATGCTAGCAGACATGATAGAGGGTTAGCTATAGGACTTTGTCTTCGTCAGTCTCTGGGAAAATTCAATCACTCGAAATCAATATTTTTCTGTAACAATTTTTTGACCTTTTACTACATGTTATCTGTAAAATCCACCGCAACTCAAGGTTCGTAGTAGCCAAACATTATCACCCTCAGAAGTGTAAATCAGCATCCATTATTCTATGACGTAGATTTGGCATTCACGTGCTCTTATTGGTCTATTACTTCTACCCTGGTTCAACGAAGGAGGCATTCTACTATATCTTATTGGTGTTAAATGAAAACTGAATACAATATTTTTAATTGTTCAACCATTCCCAACCCCCACCATCCACTATCATCAAAAATTGGTAATAGTATTTCCAGATCTGAGTTCACTTGAATGATGTATAACAGAAACAAAAGCTCCGGTCCCTCAAGATTTTATGTGGTGCGTATGGGTTGTTAGTGGACAGACAATTTTCAGTTACGATTTGTTAAGGTTTAATCCATCCTTGCAACGTCAGAAAATTCATACCTGAGATGGGGCAACTTCTGGTTTGAAAGGATATTGAGGAGATTGAAATTGTGGCTGAGGAGATTGATACTGCTGCTGAGGAGATTGATACTGTTGCTGAGGAGATTGATACTGCTGCTGAGGAGATTGATACTGCTGCTGAGGAGATTGATACTGTTGCTGAGGAGACTGATACTGCTGCTGAGGGGCCTGATATTGAGTGGGAGCAGGCTTAAAAGGTTTCTGGGTAGGAGGAGGAACGGGCTGGTACTGCTGGCCGAGATAAATCGGCTGAGAAACAGGCTGATGGGCGGACTGAAACTGCGTCGAAGGAGCTTGCCAAGAAGGCTGAGTAGGAGTGGAGACGGGAGAATGAACGGGAGCCCAACCTTTGCTGGGGGTGGAGGGTCTGAAACTCTGCGGACCCTGACCGAGATGCGGAGAGGCCAATGGCGACGAACCACCTAGCGATACGTCTAAGGGCTTCAGCGGTGAGCGTTGCTGTGGCGGGTTAGGGGAAACCGACCGTTGCAGTGCGGGTGACTGAGCGGGGTATTGAAGTCCACCCTAGTGGGAAAAAATAGTTAATGGTTTTTATTATTCTTCTTTCAAACAGGAATGGAAAATGTTATCAGGTTTTGTATGTTTGTTTAGGTGATTGTACGTTTATTAGAGTTGTCGAGGTGTCAGAAATTATTGTAGTTTGAGATTGTTCTTGTTCTTTGAGATTGTTTTTGTTGTTTTTCCGTTATGTTTCCGATGATATTGCAGCCATAAACCACTCAATAGGGCATAAAATTAGCGATTATATGACATGCGCGTATATAACTTTGTTCCATGGGTTCCATGGTTCAGTGTCAAATGCCTTTAAATTGATAGTTAGGTTTGTCAGTAAGGTGGGAAAAAGGATTTCAAATTCACTTTGTTTTATTTAATATGAAAAACTGAATGCATAGTCGATCAAACAAAGAACCTTTCCAATAAAAGAGAAAATGAGAACGAGTATTATGGAATGTATTTTGAAACTGAAAACATTTAAGTTTTATACACAGTGAGGACCAAAAGTCCGTCTCTCCCCAGTAACTTTCATTTTACATATTACAAAAAAATGTTGAATACATAAGTTGTATGGTTTCATTGGATATCTCCTATGGTTTAAATTTAATTTATATAGAGTGTCCTTATGTACATTCCTAACCAATCACGCAATGATATACAGGGTGAAATATTTAAAAAAAATAAACTTCTTAGTCGCTGCGCCTCTTCGAGACATTCTGCATGAACTTAAACCTCCGAAGAGATCGAATGAAAACCTACAACTTATGTATTTAACATATTTTAGTAATATGTCATTGTTCCTTACTGTATATAGGTAAGCATATTACGCAAGAAGTCGCGTAGCGGCGAGTAGGTAATCTTTGAGTGCGTCATTATTTTAACACGCATTACGTACTATACTTTACTCACGGCCAAATATAGTGTGCCAAAAATGTCTGGAGATATGATGGTGTACTTCATTTCTTCAAATGGGATACTCTGTATTTTATTGCATCTTTAGATTTTTTAAACAATTTAATTCCCAACAATATTACAAAATTATAGAGGATATATATGTTTCACAACTTTGATGATCATACAGGATTTAAGTTAATCCGAATACAAAAACTAATATTTTTGTTATTATTATTATAATAATAATATAATAATAAAGTAAAATTACATTTTTTCATGAAAAGCGCTTATATAGATGAACTTAAGTAGCAATACCTTATCTGAATACAAAATTTGATCCAAAACGTTGAAGCCGTTTTCAGATCCAAAAGAAAGACACCTAAATAGATGAATTTATAAAACAAAACCCTATCTACATACAAAATTTCTTCCAAATAGATTGAGCCGTTTCCGAGATATCCAACTGTGCGCTTTGTTTACAAAAACTGTGCGATTTGTTTACCGTGTGTAAGGAGCTATTTACTAAGGCTGTGTTTGGTGTGTTTTTGCCTATTTTCTACATTGGCCTAGGTAAAACTGCTTGAAAAATAAGCGGTGTTTCATTGCATTCACTTCACCGATTTAGCAGTGAAGTTGGAATCCAAATTAGGTTAAAGTCTACCCGCTTTTCATATATTTACAGGGTGTGCTTTTTACGGTAGTATTTTACAATGGAGGAAAAGTTAAACAAACTATTTGAAATATTTTCGAAGAATCAAAAGTACCAAAAATTTTTTGGATTATTAACTGAGGAAGCTGATACATTGACTGATTGAATATATGGCGTGAACCACTGCAACAGAGTTGATGATACAAGAGGTATCATTATTAAAAAAAAGTCTGCGAAAGAAGACAGTGAACAGATTCCAATAAAAATTGAGTTTTGACTCGAACACTATACCACCATGCTGGAAATCCCAACGACAAAAAATTTTGAGAAATGATGGAAAATGATGACGAATCTTCCGAATCAATTTCTTTTTTGACGAGTATTTAAGAAAGAATACAACATTTGTTATTTTATTTCCTTCAAGAATAGTCTTGGAAAAAAATTATTTTTTTCATTTTTAGATTGTGGAAGGTAGAATACCAAAAAAAAAATTATGTCAAGAATCAAGTTACATTCAAAGTTTTATCGTATCATTGACATTGACAACGATGATGTGAAAATGAAATCAAGAACTTTGGTTATATAACGTTATTGTCATTTGAGCGTGACATTTGGTATCTATTATAAAGTAACTAAAGTATTATAAGTATTGGAACTAATGTATTATGTGTTGTTATGATATTATCATGTTAATAATTTGCAATAAAGATTTAACTTAAAGGAAGCTTAATATCCAATAATACGATAAAGATAATAATAAAGCTGGCCTTTAGAAATTGAAGTTTGCCATTGCTCTATGTTTTATGATGAGAAAGCAAACCCTCGAAATAATCAAAAGTAGATGAAATTGCAGATGAAGCAGAGATAGAAAATAGTTTCGAGAATTACTTTTTATTCAGTCCGGTGATCATACAAATTAAATCAAAAGCCCTCCACATTTCAACTCACGATTATTCATAACACTTTCTATTGCCAACTGCTTTGGCGTCTACAGAAATGTGTCGTCTTTTCAATAAGTCAGCTGAGGCAAACACATAAATCTTCTGGATTATTTTGGACAAGTATCACATTTGGAGGACACATGTTTCCATAAATATGATAGTTTCGCTTAATAATAAATGAAGCGTGGTCACTTTTATGGTCGCGAGTTGTCATATTGATTACTGATATATCATTACCTTTGCTGTAACTGAATTTTGTTCGACGTATGGACTGTCTGGTCCTGATTCGTTCGGTGGTGGCCAAGCTACCCTCTTGGAACCTGCAAAGAAACAATATTAGAAAAAAATTGAAAACATTGTAAACGAATCCCATCTAGTATTTTTCCACGACAGCGCGTTTACTGTTCACAGGCGTAAAGTGATACTTTTTTGCACAAGTGCGTAAAAAATTCAACCGTGCGTGAAAAAATCAACTGTACGTTAAGTATTCCTTTACATACTATTCCCACATGTTCTGATTTTCGAAAAAGACAGTATTTTATGTCAAATTCTACTTGGGAGATATTATTTGATGATATGACAATAATTTATAACATAAAACTTTGAAATGATTAATTTGCTACAATTTGTCAATATAATAACTGTCGTAGAAAAAACTTTGTATGATACACTTTCGTAAAGAGCTTTCTGTACTCGCAAAAAAAAACTACTTTAAGGATTTGTATCATAAATAACTATTTTACAACACCACCCACAAAATTAAAGTGAACTGAATGTTGTTTTCAAATACATCCGGTATATTTTTGAAATTTTCAATAGAACCTGAATTCACCATTCTAGAATATAGCATACTTCATGTTTTGCAAATATTTTTTTAAAGGTAAAATTACAAACTTTTACGAATATATTTCGGAGCGCACATTTCGAACAAGTAGGCTTTAGACGATTACTTTAGATCTAACAGAATTAAAATTTTATCGGGTATCCATGCTATAACTTTAGCTTACATGGATACCAAGACAGACAGAGTGTAAAAGTATCGGGGAGGATGACTTGTTAGCCTAAAAATCAAGCTCATTAATGGTAGAACAAGGAATGAGAAAAGTAGAAATGCTCATCTGTCAACAGTCGCCAAAATTTACCGGTCCTTTTAAGCCAGAACTGAAGAGCAATTGGATTTCTAATGGGTCCACTAATGGACAGTTTTCACTCTAGCCAATCCAATTCCTACATTTATTGCAGTGTGAGATTATTATTAGAGTAATGAGAAGTGATTTTATCCAACGCATATTTCAAAGCCTTCATGATAATTGACTGTTGGGCAGTATCCAATAATCAATTACCGTTTAATTATAATCAAGTACCTTTTAAGTTTGGTGAAAATGATATATGAATAAAAATTATTATGCCAAGTATTTAAATTCATTACTGGCTGCTGTTCGCTTTTTGAATACACCCAAAAACAAAAACTATTTCTGGGGGACTGCGATCTTTTGCTGCTTGCTTTGGAATTTCGAAACGAAAATCGATAGACTCAGTATAGACATAAGATGACAAAATTTGACGTGTCAGACTTTAAGTTTTTCCAAAAAATTAGAACTATTGAATTTTAAATGGATCACCTTTTATATCATTGCGTTCTCAGACCCTAGGAATATCCAAATGAGTTGGAATATATTTGGTGAGTTTTCACGTCGACCTAGTTTTTCAGAGCATATTTTTGTTGAATTTAGAGTGCTGCTGACAATAATTTAGAATTATCGTACATAATAATACTCGATGGATTCTGGGTTTGATGTCCAACTAAAACGATTAGAAAAATCTATTCGTAGTTTATCAATATTTGGTTATATGAATTTCTTAAAAAAGCTGCCGGCGCTTTGTATTTCGATCTCCATTTTTTTTATTTCGTCAATACTTTTGTGATTTTTATTCCTAATAAATCTTCTAGATTGTACTGTTGATTATGACATTCGCTCAAATGAAGAAATAAACTCATATTTAACCATCAGTCAAATTTACCTGCCAGTCAAACTACGCTAACAGGATATTGATTTAGAGTGGCCGTCAAATTGTAAAAAAATATAGAAAAAAATATTATAAAATGAATCAAGAGAGGAAAAATTTCGCTTTAGTTTTCCAATATTCACGTTTCGCTATAAAACCAACTGGGGCATGCACGAATCATTTTCAAACATGTATGCCTCAATGAAAACTCTAAAAAAAAAAAATAAGTTTTCATTCATATTGTGACATTTTCATGCAGGAATTAGCACATAATTCAAAAAAGAAAAAACTGTTATTACTAAAAGCACATTAACAATCTGGCATCATTTTGTCTCCGATAAAAGTATAGCTGCTGAATTTGTTAATCAAGCCAATATTGCACTTGCAATTTAACTTGTATAGGTACCCAAAAGTAAACTATGACAAAATCAAAAACCTGACTAAATTGAATAATCCTAAAAATTATAGTATTCATGCGATTTTGTTGGGATTTGAATCGGTTTAGTTAAAGAAAAATAAATGTTTTCTTGTCAACGTTTCTGATTTTGATGGATTCATCATCAGGATTCTGTAACGAGTTTTATTTATTGTAGAAGGTCGAAATTGGATAAAGAATGAAAAACATAATGCCACAATTATTGAAATATTTACAGTGAATTGAAATATTAAAAAATGAGGGAAATCATCAAAAATTCTCGAGGATCAAGATTCCGAAACGAGCCGTAGAATAATGCTCATTATACGCGAGTAGAAGGCTATACTTTCTCTAAGACTACACGAAAATTCATAAATTTATGACAAAAGCACAGTTTATGGTACCTATAGGTATCTATCGAAATTATTGCCTTTATTACCAACAAGTAGTATGAATAACAAAGCAATATAAGGAAGAATAACAATTATACATGAATAACTAATTGCTTGAGGAAAAAAAATTCTTCCACCAGTAGGATTCAAACTAACAACCTCTTACTTTTTCGCGGGTCCGTACCGCTGAACCACACAGGTACATACAAAATTTGTGCATGACATATGACAGTCAATCTGACACTCGCAGATACCAAGCCGTGACAAGTCTAATGAAGCAAAGCCATCGGTCTAAACCTCTCAGTAACTGTGAATTTTGAAAATTCTGAATCTGTGATTGGCCGAGTGCCGTTGAATTATGAGTTAGGATCCACGGTGTCTTGGAATAATCTTCATTCTTCAACTAATAATCAATATGTAATCAATGTAGAATATATAGTTGTAGAGAAATTAATATTAAAATATACACAGACATACTAGATACAATAAAATAACATTCACGGGACAATGGCTCACACATTAAGTTCATGACAAACGAATAATGAAATTTTGAAAATATTCATGGAACCGTATAGTTTCATAAAGATGCGGAGAAAAATAATTGTGATTAAAAATGATACGGATAGCAAGTCGTTTCGGAATCTGAATAATAAAGTTGAAATAGAGTTTCCTTGTGTCGTTATTATGTTTAGATATGTTCAAATATATGTTTTTTCAAATATCGGTCAGTTTGACCATTACAGAATTGTGCAAAATAAAAAAATAAAAAAAATAAAATTATTGGTGTTGACGTTTGAGAATGCGATTTTGCAATTTTCTTCATTAAAGTCTTTCAGAGAGGGTTCTCACATATGGTATACTGTGTATTGTCAAGTTATTTGTTTTGTAATTGAGATTTTTTTTAAATCAGGGATGGAGGGCAATTGTTTACATAAGGAATTTCTTGATTTCTTAAAGTTTCATGAGGTAATACGGTTTCATGGATATTTTTTGAATTTCATCTCAGTATTCGTTTGTCTAGAATTCAATATGTAAAATGTTGTCCCGTTAATGTCATTTTCATTATATCTAGTATGTTGAAATTATTTAAAACTGTTAATTTCGTCAACCAGCTACATCTTTACGAAGAAGTCTTCGAGAGACCTGTACGAGCTAGGGAAGACGAGGCTCTCACCTTTTGAATGTGATGCCATGCACGGAAACTGTGACCGTGCTGGGGTTCGAAGCCACGCACTAACCGAAGGAGCACGCTTTGCCCACGGGCCATTACGGCATGTCTCTGTATATTTTGATTTAAATATCTTTCAACTCGAAAAAACTAATTGTTGTCTAGTCTCCATCACTTTTTGATATTGTAATTCACTTTAAATGTTTCAGTACTTGTGGCATTATGTCTTTCGTTTTTGACCTTTTTCAGCATACAAATTTCATCATTATAGAACCCCGATGAAGTATTTCTCAAAAACTGAAACGTCGACAAGAAAAAACTGTTTTTTTCCAGGTAAACCGATACCAATCCTAACAAAACGTCCTGATGACTAACATATATTTTTGAAAGTTTTCAGTTTTTCCTTCCTATATTATTTATTGGTATTATTTATTGGTTTACCAAAAAATATAGGTGAATGTAAATATAAAAAGACATCAATTTAGATTCTGAACGATGTCCCTTCTTGTTTATAGATATGTTGAGGAATTTCAGGAACTCGGAATTCAAAATAAATTCAACTAAATATAAACTACATCATTTACCCAGACACAACTAGAGCACCTAGCCACTTTATTTATAAAATAACTGCATCCAAAATACTCTTACTTCAAGACGAGATTAGATAATTATTTTATTAATACACCAATTCAAACCTTACACGATAATACACAAAAACCAGTGGCGTCACCTCAACAACTGTATTAAAACGTGACATTCATTAACACACTACCCTTACTGGTAGGTTGTTCTCCGTACACAATAGTGGAGGGGATAGACAAGAAAACAGCACATGCGCAGTCGATATTTTTACCTGGTATAACTACATCTTTAAATGTCGTCCTGAGCTTGTTCTTATGCTCGTATTCTGGAGGGGGCCATGTTATATTTTCTTGAAGAGATCTCGATATGCGGTCGCTACCTATGGATTGGACTGATTTTTAATTATTTTTTGGGTCAGGCGAAAAATAGCAATGAATAGAAAGGTGTTTCGAAGCTAGAATAGATCGAAAGGATGAATGTTACGTGTTCAATGATTCATTTCTTCTGTAATGAGTTTTATGGCATTTGGCTCGACATCTGAGGTGTTTCAAGCAGGATTTTGTGGCATGAGTGGAAATAAATAGGATGAACTGAATTGCTTTATTAACTGATGATCTGATGACACTTCGAAATTAGCGGTGATTTCAAAGAATTACACACGTGTTCATAAAAAAAATCATCTATTCGTCATAATAAGAATACATACCAATATTTTTTTTTCTTTTCATTTTTATAAACGAACTCAATTTCTCAGATACCTGTTATAAGATAAACGCCATTACATGATCTCAAATATGGAATTGATGGTCTTTCTTCATCACTCCCAATTTCACAAATTTCCAAAAATGATTTTTAAATGAGACAATCACTCTCTCCAACCCACTTTCAGCATGTAACTCAGTTTTGCCATGTATTGAAAATGTATTAATTTCACTTCAATCTAATTTCAGTATTGTAAAATAGAAGTATCCTGCCTACTGTCCCCAAACGGGATTTCATAAGCTGGTTGCGGTCCGATGAGAGTTCATGCTGCTCCCTTTCTGGGACATCCCCTGTGACCTAATTAGATACCCAGACAATTTTCATATTTTTCTGTGCTACAAGGTCTCTGGGGTTTTTGTGAGTCTTCTATAGTACTGTGGAAGAACCTGTTTGATCACACGGTCTTTATTACCAACTGACTGTCGCAGAAAATGACTAAGGGTTGGTTTCTAGGACCCCTCCTTACAATATATCTCGTGCAACCAAAAATAGCCGTTATCTCGGCTTGGAATATAGAGGCTTAAGTAACAAGGCTTAGACTGATGTCTTGCCTCGGTCTCTTCCCGTATATTCCAGCCACTAACCCATAGCTTGTTCTAGAGCCATCCCTGTAGTAGATTCGCCCCCTTGACAGAATTGGTATGGTGTTTGGTGTGACTTCCTCATCTTGCCTGATGGTGGTGTATGGCCCAGGCAGTCTAGAGGCTTCTATCCTCGCCTCCGCTATTCTGAGCAGGCCAGTCTTTGCATTCTAGCAGTCCTACCCCTGGTTGTCACTTGTTCAACCTTTGGCCACCACACGTTATCGAGGGCATCACTAAATATTGCTGTGTTTGGGTCCCCAAGTTTGGCCAAAAATGCGCCTGGCCATCATCAGTGAAGTCCGTCGAGTCTAGGTTTTACCTCAGGTATTTTGTGTCTCTGGACATTTGTAGGCTCTCTCCCAGGATTCGAAGAGCTCTTTTGATCTCTAGGTTTCTGTTCCTGGCCTTTCTAGACAACACACTTGCTTGGGTTTCATTCACATACCAAGTTGTTGGATCCAGAATTTCTGCTATGTCTATATTCAAATCGTTTATGTTCTTTTCCAGGATTATTCTTGTTTCACGGGCTGATACTCGGCAATAAACCTCTAATAATTCGTTGGCGAAAGACATATAACCGTCAATGGGAATTACGTTCTGGGGTTGATTTCGTTGCTAGTGTTCTATCTTCCTTGGTTAGGGGAGGAAATTAGCTGGGAGTGAAAGTTCTGCCGACAGCTTTTGTAAATGGCTAAAACAAGCGGGACCCGGTAGGGTACTCAACGATGTTCGACCATATCTTTGGCGTTGGAAGCTTCGTTTAAGATTGTATTGATTCCTTATGTTCTAGCTTCAATCTATTCCGATTTGCCCGGAGCCTTGATTTTCACACCAACTATGGTATGTTGTCTGTTCGAAGGCGACAACTCTTGACGTGTTTGGTCAATATTCCCAGCACTATGATCTCAGAAATCGTTTCGGCGCATTAAAATTCCAATGGAAATGTTAAAACCTGCGGAGACCATCCCAGTTGGGTGTATTGTAGTGCCATATCAGACGAGGCAGTGTCTGATATGGCAGGAAAAAAGCAACCAGTGGAGATGAGGTTGAGGTCGGAGCTCCGAATATTCAATACTGATTGGATCAGTTATGGTGGTGAGAAACAGTTAATGTCTACTTGTTGATATCAACCAGTTGTTTTGGACCTCAAGTGATAGCTTGACGACCTGTCTCGTCTAGTTTGTTGAAAAATTTAATGCAGGTGGGGTTGTGTGCATCTTCCATCATGAGGACTCCAGCTATTGGATGATATTGCTGTATGACGTCCAATTTGAGTGGAAAAAACTTGACGAGGTCGCTATAGGAAGGTTTTTTGGAAGATTAGTAAATGCAGTAGAGGAATTTGGTCTGTTTGGTACTAGCCAGCTTGAACCACATCACGTCAAAGCCTTTGGTCTCCAAAACTCTTGTTGAGTTGGCATGATAGGTTAGTTTCAGAGTGAAGGTAAACACCATCTCTGAATCTGAATAGGTTGGAGGAGTTCGTTTGTGTTCCTGGTAAGAACCAGAATATAAGGTTTCTCCGTCTGTTGCTGATGGTCGACGTCATTGATGTTCTTGTTTAGTCCACGGATGTTTCAAAAGTAAATATTAAAATTGTTCTACGGTGAGTCACTTCGAGTAAGTCTAACTTGGAAATCCGAATTGGAAGATATTTTACTTCCGAAGTATTTCACTCAAGGTTACTTCATCTTTGTTACTTTCAGAATAATACGATCTGGAAAAGGGGAAAGGAAAAAGGTGAGTGGAAGTCATGGACCAAACACTGAAACATGGAATAGGTAATCTATTCCACATCATATATACTCGATTAAGTGGTACTTCTCCAGACGATGGTGGGGATCATTCTCAGCATCTATGGTTATCCTCTTAGTCGCCCCTTGCGACAGAGAGAATTGACCATGAAACTATCCTGAGGCGGATTAGAATTGTCTGATGTTTACGAAAGACTAACCTTTGATTCTGGTGGTTCAAGCTAGGGTTTATTGTTTTGAGTTTGTTGGTCTTCAGAGTGTGCGACCTATTCTTACAGATATTTATTGTGAGCTGCCGACTGTTAAGGATGAAATATTGATGTAGTACTCGATGAATCAGTTGAATGAGAAGATTTGAACTAATATTTCTTACTAGTGTGTCGGCAGTGTCGTTACCAACTATTCTTACATTTAAGAGAACCCAAATCAAGAACAGCTTGACAAATCTAGCAATGAATGTCAAAAAAGTATGAGATGCGCGAATTTAGACTGAGAAAGTATTCAGACGATAAAGAGGGAAGTATAATTGTACAGTAATCAGTAATCAATCAATCACTCAACTTCACAGTGCACTTCGCCATACTAGTACTGACCAGTTGTACAGCTTGGCAAATCTAAAAAGAAATCTCGATAAACGTATAAGCTGCGCGAATAAGAATGAGAAAGTATTTGGAAGATAAATAGGGTAGTATAAATTGTACATTCAGTTTTAATGTATACTGAGCTCTTCTGCTACCGCGCATCAAAGGGCGTGCCAATTTCTCATTCAGAGCTACATTTCCCAAGTTGTAGTATCAAAATCCGAGTATGGTTAAGTTACAGTCATGTCCTCGAATTAATTCATACGAAAAAAGCATTTTTTTATGAATTTGAAGTATGACTAATTTTGAGTTTATGAGATGGAAGTAAGAGAATGGATTGTCAGTCGTACAAGGAATTTGAATTGAGATTATAAAGAATATGTAACTTGAAGGAGATAAAATGAAATAACTCACCTGTTTCGAAACCGTTTCTTTGTCTACTTTCCTCTTCTTCCAACATTCGCAATACTGCAGATTTCTGTAAATTGGCAGGTTTTCCAACGCCAGGATTGTGGAAGTTGATGCTGGAATGGAAATGCAGTGTTTAACAGATATAAATGAATTGTTAAAAATGACTGAAATTAGTGAAATTATACAGTGTCGCTGAGTCCCTGTTGAATTATGCAAGTTAAATTTTAAATTAAAAATAAATAAAACAGAAATATACATTTCATTTTAAAATTTGAAAACAGAAATGAAAATTTTAACTTTGATTTTTGTTTGTCATTTTCCTAACCCAATAATTTTTCGGCTTATTAGAAATAGAGAAGTCCGAATATAGCAAAGGAGAAAGGGCATGTCATTCATGAAAACGAATGCAAATTTTGCCGTACATGAAATGTTAAAACTAAGTAGAGCAACTCTGCTTCCAATTAACCTCATTTGTCATTTGCAGCATTTTATAATGTATACCCATACTTCGTGATACAAATAGTTGCCGAAAAAAATTGAAGATCTATGAACACTCATCTGTTACCTTCATTTCCTTAAATGTCACTTTCTAGCTTTGTATATTTTGTGACAAACAAATGTGCTACAATCTCAGGTGAGTTTTATATTTCTCAGCATCTTACGTATGTTAAATTTGTGAATAAATGTTCAAAAAATTTAATTGATTTATTAATTATCTAGTTTATTGAAAATTCATATAAATGAAAGTGATTGAAAGAATGTAATTCAAAAGTATTGCTCACAGAAATATTTCATTTCATTGATGCAAGAAAACCTTTCAACCTCGAAAGCACTTTTGTTATTTGTATCGAAAATAAAAAATCAGCTGGACCGTGTATGAGTACCTATTCGACAAAATATGATTCGCAATGAATTTTTTTTATACGATATCAAGGTCGTTTTGAAACTATTGAATTTCCACCAACCTTTCAGACACCATCATTACGATGTGTCAATCACGAACGTGAGAGTCAAAAATCAAATATGTCAACTGCCACGACCCTGCGCGAAAACATCAAACCGATTCAGAAGACCGAAAGAAACTGATCTCGAATCATCAGGATAAACCGCAAGTAATCATGTGCACTTCAAGGTTGGCTCAGCACTTCCAAACATTAGTCACCAAATGCACGTCAGAGACCAGAGTAGAAGAAGTATCGAATTGGAATCGACTATGATTTGAATGTCGTTTCCTAACAACAAAAATTAAATACCTATTCAATAAATATTTTGAGAAACATCATCAAAATCTTTGATAACGGTGAATTTTTAGTTATTTATTTCGGTATAACAATGATCGTTTTCAATGATGCGTCATGGAAGTATCCTAGTAGGTAACGATAAAAATAGCATTTCCATTTATTTTTCAATTTGAAACATGTTGATATATCCGTTGCCAGTTGAACTATTATTTTTTTTTCAGCTACTCATTGGATTACTATTTGAAATTTTGGCCAAATAACTCAGGTTTGTGCAGGGTCAGCAAATATTCGAAAAATATAAAATATTCCATTGGTAATTAAACTTTATTCTTTGTTTTGTTCCAATTAAAAGAACGATTTGTAGAGTAAATTCTGTTGAAAATATTTCTAGAAGGCGTCTTTGGTGTCTTTGGTGTTTTTTGTTTCTTGAATTACTACTCATTACGTTAATTTGATATATTGGAGTATATTTGTCTTATTTGAGTCTGTTATTGTAAATAATCGACGAAACCGTAGAAGAAATTGAAAAAAAATATATTACAGAGAAAATACGTATCGGAGATTTGTTTGGATGAACATGTGGTAATAAAAAATTATAGTATTCGAAATATTCGTTTGTATTAGGTGGGAAAATATGAATAGAAGCTTATTCCAAAGAAAACAGGGTTGAAATGATCATAAACAATCATCACAAATATTTCATGATTGATTGCGATGGACTCACAACATAATTCAGTTGAAAATTAATGCAATTTTTTTCTCATTTTGTTTGGAACGCGTTTTTTTATATTCATTTTCAGATCTTAGGTAGGTAGGTAGGTAGGTTAACTTTTTCAAATTAAAATAATCACTTGAGCTTTTCCGTCCAGGAAGCATATAACAAACAAAACAAAAAAGAATCAACCAAATATGTCGTTTTTATCGTCACTTATGATCGAGAATGCATATACAAATTAAATTATTTTTGCAGTTTTTTCGAATTTTCCGACTTTTCTTTGCAATTGTCCCAATTTACCTTTCCTGAAAACTTCTTCAAGACCATAACAAACAGAACAAAAAAAAAGGAGTATTTGTATCTATCGAATCGAATCGTGAATTATTGTGGACACTTTCAGTTTTTTTAAGAGTTTTATTTTTCGAAGAAATTTAAATATTTCTTTTCTGTTGAAACCTCATTCGGACGATTACGAACATAAAAAAATTGCCAAATCGTTCTAGCCGTTTTTAAGCGAAGATAATTTTTGCAATTTTTCCGAATTTTCCACATTCCTTGGTGTCCTGAATTTTTTTATACTTTTCCAGGACAATAATGATCACAAAAAAAAGAATGAACCGTTTCCATGACATATCGTAACGCGGCAGTTCGTAACCTCACAAATGGTAACGGACAATTCGTAACGCAGATAACTCGAAACGGCGACACTTCGTATTATCGACAAGTTTGTAAGCACAGCTCTTCGTAACAGCATAATCCGTAACGCGAACATCTAGTTTTTTTTAGCAAGTTTAGCATTACTGGATTTAGACCGTCTACCCGTTTGTCTGAGGTGGCATAAAAATTAACAAGTGGTTCGAGTAGATAGTAATTATTCAGTCTGATATAACCAGAACGAACTAACCTTACGTAAACATTGAGTGCGTAGAAATTGAATACATACATTTTGCGAGGAGTAATTATTTAGTCTGATTTAACCAGAACGAACTAACCTTACGTAAGTGCGTGGAAATTGAATTGGCGTTACGAATTGTACCGTTACGAATAGTTGTAGTTATGAACTGTCGATGTTATAAAGTGTCGCAGTTACGAATTGACGGCGTTAAGAATTGTTAGTTACGATTTGTGGGGATACCAACTGTCGCGTTACGATATGTCTTCGAATTTTTCCACTTTCCTTGGTGACCTGCATTTTTTCACCTGAAGGTCGAGGACCATAACGATCACAAAATAAAAGAATTAGGCATATCCATCGTTCCAATCTTGAGGTATTATGAGTATTTTTTTTTACAGAATATGTCAATTTTACGGGCAACTTTCTCAATTCTTTCGTTAAAACCTTATTTGGATCACTATGAATACAAAAAAAGCTAAATCAATCCAGACGTTCTCAAGTGATTCATATTTTGGCAATTTCATTTTTATTCATAAATCTTGTATATATGTAACGAAACGATGTCTTGTACACACATTTACGAAGTCTAGGCACTATCCATTTCATAAAATTACAAAAATAGATAATCGTTCGACAATTGAGGGAATGGTTGAAAATTGAATATTTCATCTGAATTCTCGTTTGAAGTGAAAAGTCATAGATTCATCTGAGTAAACAAACGCACTTGTCAAAAGCTCAATTTTAGTTCTCAGTGAGATTTTATGATACCTATGACTCACTGAAAACACATCTAATTTTGTTTCATACCAGTAATAAGTGTATTGGCATTTTATTGCCTGAAAACTGTAAAAATTAATAACGTCAACGCCTACACCATACATTTGTTAATTCATACAGAGTGGTCCAATGAACTTGAAACACAGGGCTATTCTTCTAGTAGGAACCGACTAATACAATATAAATATCTATTTTTCGGGATATACAGGGTGACCCAGGGTTAAACCGCTAAACGTTCACTACCGGTTTTTCAGGTGAAAATGAGATTTTTCCTTCATCCAAGCATGTGTCAAAACTTGATTAGTTTTCAAGATACAGTTTTTTTTCAATTCTAGGCACTTCGAAATGAGCCTTACATTACCACAAATAAGCATGACAAGTTATATCAAAATCAATCCAAAGGTTTTTGGGTAATGTATTAAAAACAATTTTTTCCTGAAAATTTTAAGACTAAGCTGGTTTGGACACATGCTCATAGGAAAAAAAAAGCTTATTTTCCCCTAATAAATCGATAATGGACGTTTGGCGGTTCAACCCTGGGTCACCCTGTATAAATATATGTCGGGATGGAGTCGACGCTTGCAAACTCTCGCAGCACATCAAAATGATTTAAGCCTCTAGAGCTGGGACTTGTTTAGACCTCAGAACCAACCTACCTTCCCTGTACTGATGACGAGACAAGTTTTTGTTAGAAATAATTCAGTACCCGTCGTAGTATTAGCTATGGAAGAAGTTATTTTCAGAGAGATATTTGCCTCAATAAGCCTACCTTATAGGTGCATATGGGAGTTAAAGAGTAAAGCATCGGTCGGTACGACCGATGTTACGACTATCGTTATTAAAAGAACTCTGAGCTTTGTGTTCAGATATCTGACCGAATAGGAGTGATTTTGATCTGCTCACGAAATGAAGCGGCTTGCACAAGTGTCACCAGCGTAAGACCAGAGTGACCAAATAGACATATAGTGGTGTGATGATTCAGACGGTGAACAGTTGGTCTCAAGGCTGTACTGATGACAAGGCAACGACCTCTAATCTAATCTACTGGTAGTCCCCCTGTTCGAATCGAAATAAAAAATAGATGACAATTTAGTCATAGATTTGTACTCCTTGAAGTCAAAAGCTTACGAACTCATTTCGAATTCCAAAGTTATGGCTAATTTAGATGTATTAGCTCAGCTGGTTGCTTTGCAAAACGTGTCATAGATTCGTACTCCGTAAAATCAAAATCTTACAAATTCATTTTGAATACCAAAATTATTGCAAATTTAGATGAATTAGCCAAGCTGATTGCTTTGCAAAACCTGGAAGCCGCGGAAATACTTGTTTTGAGGCCAGGAAGAAGGGAAGAAGGGAAGAAGGGAAGAAGGGAAGAAGGAAGAAGAGGAGAAGGGAAGAAGGGAAGAAGGGAAGAAGGGAAGAAGGGAAGAAGGGAAGAAGGGAA